>JANDJT010000103.1:12307806-12319856 GCA_024331685.1 Stegophilus panzeri
CATCATCCATCCATCCATCATCCATCCCTCCACCCACCCACCCTTCCATCATCCATCCATCCATCACCCATCCATCATCCACCCATCCATCCATCCATCCATCATCCACCTATCCATCATCCATCCATCATCCACCTATCCATCATCCATCCACCCATCCATCCATCATCCATCCACCCAACCATCCATCATCCATCCATCCATCCACCCGTCCATCCACCCATCCAAACACCCACCCATTTACCCATCTGTCCATCATCCACCCACCCATCCATCCATCCATCCATCCATCATCCACCTATCCATCATCCATCCACCCATCCATCCATCATCCATCCATCCATCATCCACCCATCATCCACCCAAACATCCATCCATCTACCCATCATACACCATCCATCCATCCATCCACCCATCATACACCATCCATCCATCCACCCACCCATCACCCATCCATCCATCATCCATCCACCTATCTGTCCACCCATCCATCCATCATCCATCCACCTATCCGTCCACCCATCCATCCACCTATCCGTCCACCCATCCATCCATCATCCGTCCACCCATCCATCCATCATCCACCCATCCATCATCCATCCACCCATCCATCCATCGTCCATCCACCCATCCAAACACCCACCCATCTACCCATCTGTCCATCATCCATCCATCCATCCATCCATCCACCCACCCATCACCCATCCATCCATCCATCCATCCATCATCCATCCACCTATCCACCCACCCATCCATCCATCATCCATCCATCCATTTATTTTATATGTGCATGTGTTTGTCTGTGTGTTTATTTCCTATTCTGGGAAGTACACCGGAGACCAAAGACTTGTACCTAGTGTCTCTCTTTAATGTCGCACTGTGTTCAGGATGTTCTGTTGTGTGTGCAGATGGAGAGTCAGAAGTTCCTGGCAGAGAACAGCGCCAGCGTGTACATAAAGAAAGTAGAGGCACGGATAAACGAAGAGATAGAGCGAGTGATGCACTGTCTGGACAAGTCGACAGAGGAGCCAATCGTTAAGGTAGTGGAGCGGGAGCTCATCTCCAAGCACATGAAGACCATCGTGGAGATGGAGAACTCTGGCCTGGTCCACATGCTTAAACACGGAAAGACGGAGGGTGAGGGGAGCATTGTGCTATTCCTGTCTTCCTAATAATGACTGGTTATATTTAATATATATAATTCAAAATAATGACTGGGGTGTTCAAAAACGTTCAACCAGCTAACTAACTTCCACTAGCTTCCAGTCTTGTCAGTCATGCTAGCATTTTGTGGATACTGTGATGCTAAATAGTGATTCATTGCTTGCTTACATTTTCTTTCTCTGTCTCTCTCTCTCTCTCTCTCTCAAACACACGCAGATCTGGCCTGTATGTATAAGCTATTCAGCAGGGTGCCAAACGGGCTGAAAACAATGTGTGAGTGTATGAGTCTATATCTGCGAGAACAGGGGAAAGCGCTGGTGTCCGAGGAGGGAGAGGGCAAGAACCCTGTCGACTACATACAGGCAAGAAACTCCTAAAACTTCTACTGCGCTGAATGAGAGATTGTTAAAATTGAAAGAAAAATCAGTATTTGTCATTTTTAATAGGGAAAGAAAGTATTTTTTTCTTGAGTAAATGCAGCTCACCAGTTACAGGCGGTTAACAGCCATGGTCACTTACCCTGTTAATGGATCACGCCCCATCTTATTTTCCCACATTTGTAGCAAATGGGACAAAGATTCCAGTTTCCCTGTACTGAAAGAATTATGGATGAGTGGTTGTCCTGAAAATCTAAGGGTACTTGTTGTGGCGTCAATTTAATGTCAGGGACACACTAGATGATTTTTTTTTGTATCTTAACAGCTTTTATAATCCTGCAAACACACACACTAGACGAATCGGCCAGACCGCGAAACCACATACCTGTCAATAACAATTTCACAGACACGAGAGCTCACAGAAACTTCAGAAGATAGTATCACTCACACTTCGTTTTGCTTATTAGCCGCATATCATATCATTTCTCTCTCTCTCTCTCTCTCTCTCTCTCGTGCTCACTCTCTCTCTTTCTCTTCCCCTCCTCTTGTGCTCTCTCTCACTCTCTCTCCCCCCTCTCTCGCACTTTCTATCTCGTGCTCTCTCTCTCTCTCTCTCTCTCCCCCTCTCTTGTGCTCTCCCCCCCTCTCTCTCTCGTGCTCTCTCTCCATCTCTCTCTCTCCCTCTCCCTCTCTCTCATGCTCTCTTTCTCTGTCTCTCTCTCTCTCTCGACAAGCGACAAGCCTTGAAATGGGCCATGCACCCCCACCACCCCCCTATCGTTGGGGAGGGTGCAAATCGGGCTTAAAATCTTCTAAGAAATGCATACACACCGATCAGTCGTAACATTAAAACCACCTGCCTAATATTGTGTAGGTCCTCCTTGTGCCACCAAAACAGCTCTGACCCGTCGATGACTTCATAGGATCTCTGAAGGTGTGCTGTGGTATCTGGTACCAAGAAGTTAGCATCAGATGCTTTAAGTCCTGTAAGCTGCAAGGTCAGGCCTCCATGGATTGGACCAGCACGTCCCACAGATGCTCGATCGGATTGAGATCTGGGGAATTTGGAGGCCAAGTCAGCACCTTGACCTCTTTGTCATGTTCCTTAAACCATTCCTGAACAGTTTTTGCAGTGTGGCAGGGTGCATTATCCTGCTGAAAGAGGTCACTGCCATTAGGGAATACTGTTCATATGAAAGTGTGTACTTGGTCTGCAACAATGTTTAGGTAGGTGGTTCGTGTCAAAGTAACATTCACATGAATGTCAGGACTCAAGGTTTCCCAGCAGAACATTGCCCAGTGCATCATTCTCCCATAGTGCATCCTGATGCCACCCAGCCATCCACATGATGTAAAAGAAAACATGATTCATCAGACCTTCCTTGGACCACTTTTGATAGGTACTAACCACTGCATACCGGGAACATCCCACAAGACCTGCTGATTTGGAGATGCTCTGACCCTGTCTTCAAGCCATCACAATTTTGCCCTTGTCAAAGTCGCTCCGATTCTTTCGCTTGACCATTTTTCCTGCTTCCAACACATCAACTTCAAGAACTGACTGTTCACTTGCTGCCTAATATCTCCCACCCAGGTGCCACTGTAACCAGGTAATCAGTGTTATTCACTTCACCTGTCAGTTGTTTTAATGTTATTGTTGATCAGTGTATACTTTCATAAATTGTCTGTTCATTCATTCATCTTAATTAGGCCGTCATCCTGGTCAGGGTCACCACGGATGCAGAGCCTATGCTGCGAACAGTGGTCAGCAATGCCAGGCCATTGTATGCATTCACACACTCATTTAAACCTATGGGCAATCTAGTGGCATGCTTTTGGGAAGTGGGAAGAAACCATAGAACCCGGAGGAAACCCACACAGCCATGGGGTGAACGTGCACAGAAACTCCACACAGACAGCAATGCATTACCAGCGCAGTCACACGGATGGAGTTTTCAGAACAACACCACAGTAGCATATGTTTATCAGCAGACACACAAACAGTGTCCCCGTGTTCGCAACCTCGCATACCTTCTTCTGTCTTCTGTCCTTCTCCATCTGTTGCAGCTCCTCATCAGTATATTCAGGTTCATTTTAGATTTGCCTTTGGGTTTTCATTGTAAGTGTGCTTCACTTCAGCAGGTTTTACTTTATTTTATTTACGCACAGGAGATGTCAGTTCTTGTCTCTGGTCATTTCTCAAAGAATTTAGGGTAAAGAAAAAAGTTGGCCCATTCTTTAATGATTGTTAGAGTCCAGGGATTACGATCAGCTATTGTTTTGTAAGTCAGCTCTGGGTATTTCATAACTCCATATCTCTTATCAGTATTATATAAACTGAGCTGGACAAAGGAATGTATTTAATGTAACCTATTTCAAATAATGTCAACTATGCTTAAAAAATGCACCATTAACAGTACTAACAAAGTAGCATTAAATTATTTATACCAACCATTGAGAGCCATGTTTGCATGTGCAGTACAGAGCGACGTTTTCATTAAACGTAAATCAGGTCTACATGTGCTTCATTTTCATTGAACACACTGCTCAGATACCATGCAGCTTATAGGGAATTAGTCTCATCCACTGAGAGCAGTGCCATACTGTACAATGTTAATAGGTTGCTCAGCTGGACCAATGAAATTTAGAATAAAACCAGTGTCATGGCAAATGTGTAATTATGTGCTGGGAAATGAAAAATAATTTTTCCTTCATGCCTGTACGACATGAGATGCCTCTTATCCCAACTGATTTGTTTCAGTGTTTGAACATTTGAAAGGTGAGCGACGAACAGTATCAATTAAGTTTTATTAATCTTACAAGGTGGAAAATCTCTCTTTCTTGCACTCTCTCTCTCTCTCTCTCTCTCTCTGTTTTTTCAGTTTTCATATGCTTTATTTGTTGCATAACAAACAGTTGTACATTAGCAAGTACAAGAGAAATAAAATAAAAAGACAGAATAAAATAAAACTGAATAAAATACTAATAGATAAAATAAAAAAACAGTGCAAACAATGTACATAAGTGAACAAATTAAGGACAAAATAAATGTATTGTACAGAATAATTGAAAAAAGAAGGATATGTGTATAATTACAGGATAAAAGTGAATATACTTATAAAGGTAAGAAAAAAATATACACTAATAATAAAAAAGAGCAATCACAATAATTACATTAAAAAACAAGGGCAAGGCAGATCACTCACTGTCCCTAATACTGTGGCAGGCTGAGGCATACTGTGCTGCTAATATAGCAGTGTTTATCTTCTCCTAGTAGGAGGAGGGGGGTCACTGTTTGATACATTGTCAAATGTTTGATGTGTGTGTGTGTGTGTGTGTATTATTTTGGGGAAGAGTTTTTCTCGGATGAGTGTGTATGTTGTGTGTTGTGGTAGGAAGTGCAGCTACATCTCAACTGTGTTTTGGTTGCAGTGTAGACACGAACCTTTCTTCCTGTGGGAGCCATGTTTTCCTGTGTCTGCCTGTTTCTCTTGCTAGGGCGTGTCCACTGAGTCTGTACCTTGTCAAGCTGCTTCTCAGTGTTTAGTCTGTCACTGTGTACAGATAGTCTGCCGTGGTGTACTGTCTTTTCAAATAGCATTGCATTTTACTCCGTTGTTGTGTTGCAGGTGATGCAGTTTTGTTTCATTTGTATTGTAATTTGATCTAATCTGAAGTGTTTGACGTGTCCATGTGGTTGGGGTTAGTAGGTGTTGGTGATCCTTCAGGGCAAAAGCTTCGGACCAGCTGAGAGAGGAGGGTGTTTGCTTTGATCAGCTCTTGATATTGCAGGACTTTGTAATGATATGATTGGGGGCTCACTGACTGTGAGGCCCTACTTACCTTAGCACATTTTTGTTTTAAAATGAAACCGATCCTCGTCCACACTGGCGTTTCCGGTGTGATTCAGAAACGATCTCCGTCCACATGAAACGACCGAAAACACATATCACATGACCATTCATGCACACTGGGCATGCGCATACAAGTGTAAACAGTAAGTTGGTTACTAGTCCAAACCGGCGTTCCATGTAGGGCTTACACCGCTTGAAATGAGATTTGTTGCCGAGTGGGCGGCTGTGGCTCAGGTGGTAGAGCGGGTTGTGCCTTAATCGCAGGGTTGGCGGTTCGATTCTCGGCCCACAAGACTCCACATGCCGAAGTGTCCTTGGGCAAGACACTGAACCCCAAGTTGCTCCCGATGGCAAGTTAGAGCCTTGCATGGCAGCTCTGCTACCGTTGGTGTGTGTGTGTGTGTGTGTGAATGGGTGAATGAGAACCAATGTAAAGCGCTTTGGATAAAAGCGCTATATAAGTGTGCCATTTTACCATTTACCATTCTCTAATCATAGTTTGCCTCTTGCGCATGTAGGCAATGACGACAAAGCCAGCAAAGCTTGCGGTTCAATCTCTGTATTGTTGTGTATACGATTACGGTAGCGTAATGGTCATATGGTAGGGGCTTGACGAATCAGGGAAGGTTACATAATGATCCAGAAGACCCAATCAGGGGGTGAATGTGGGCGGAGCCACGCCTTCGTTTTCAGAAGTCTTCATTTTCGTCCGTTTACACTGAAACGCGAGCCCGGAGTTTTCAGACTAAAACTGGGTCTTTGGCGTTTCCATTAGTCTAACGCCGGGAGTAGTGAAGACGACAGGCGTAACCGTAGCAGAAGTCTAAAGAAAGGGTCAATCTGGCTTTGAAAGATATAAATGACCTGTTTGGATAAAACAGCAAAACTATCAAGTCTAAAGACGAAAAATAGACAAAACTACATATCCAACAGTGACAATAATTGGTTTGACCTAGTTTGCAAAAATATTAGTCTAATCAAAAACACAGAGATTCGCCTCCATTAAAACAATACAATCGCACACTTATAACACAAAAAGCACAATACACCCAAAAGCAACTGACAGTAATTGAGAAAATCAATCAATACAAACCAATTCTGGGACAATTGGAACAATCTGAAAAAAACTCATCATGAAGAATTAGTAAAATATGACCATTACGCTACCATGATCATATACACAACAACATGGAGACTGAACTGCTAGCTTTGCTGGCTTTGTTGTCATTCTTAGCAGCCACTGTGCAGTTAAATTCTGTATTTTATAATACTGCAGCTGCCTACATGCACAAGAGGCAAGATATGATTAGAGCAATCGCCAATAAATCTCATTTCGAGCAGCGTAAGCCCTACATGGAACACCAGTTTGGACTAGCAACCAACTTCCTGTTTACACTTTCAAGCGCATGCCCATTGTGCATGAATGGTCATGTGACGTGTGTTTTCAGTCGTGTCGTGTGGACGGAGGTCGTTTCTGAAACACACTGGAAACGCCAGTGTGGACGAGGATCGGTTTCATTTAAAAACAAAAGCGCACTAGTGTAAACAGGGCCTTAAGCTTGGTGTCTGCTGGGTACTCAGAGGTGCGAGCGCTCTCCCCTGCCGCTGTTGTTGCCACAGCGTTACCGTTCGCACGTCTTTGATGAGCAAGGTAATAGCTTAGCTGGCCTATCAAAAGGTGTGGGGCCCAAACTGTCCATCTCTATTGTTATGTTGAATTTGCTTAGCACTGATCTTTTGTTGGTTTGTAAGGTTGTTGTTTTTTTTCTTTCTTTCTTTTAATTTAATTTTTCTTCAAATTTGTTCTTGCAAAGGTACTTTGTGAGAATAAGAGTTCTTATTTGCTTCCCAGGTTGAAGGCCTCTGTTGATTTGCTTTGAATCCAGTTATTTATTTCTGTCCTGCTTCTGTTTTGTTGTTTTATTTCTGATCTTGTTTGGTCAGTTGTCTGTTTTTAGTTTTTTTTTCATCCAAAGCATTAATCCTTTTTTTGATGTGCTAGGAAATATTTGATGTAGTTTCCTGTTGTTTCTCTGGTTTCTGTTTCTCTCTCTCTCTCTCTCTCTCTCTCTCTCTCTCTCTCTCTCTCTCTCTTGTCTGCTCCAGTGTTAGGATCCACTCCAGTGTGCTGAAAGTTCTTCTGTGCTGTTTTCCTTTAGTTTTCTTTGTTCTTCAAAACTGGTTTAGCCAAATGTCTTCACTATTTATAGTCAACTTGTGTTCACCATGACATTTTGGACAAATTTTGTGTTTTTTTTCCTGAGGTTTATCTCATTTTAAATGCAAAAAACTCAAGAGGGTTCAACAGCGCATGTTGTACATGACCTCTCTTTCTCTCTCTCTCTCTCTCTCTCTCTCTCTCTTAGTGAGGTGTCATTCATTTTGAACGAATCTTTAATATGACTCTGGAACAATGAGTTGTCTCAGAGTGATTAGTTCATTTTTGACCGTGCATGCACTGTAACATCCCCATAGGCTCTGCACAGGAAACAGAAATGATTATTTCTCCTCTCGAGTCTTCGGGTTTGAGTCGTTCGTTCTTCAGGTGACCGCCGCATAGGCAGTGCACCATGCTGTTCCGGAAACGGGATGAACGAACGACTCAAACCTGAAGACTCGAGTCGAGACATGAACTAATCATTTCTGTTTCCGGGGAAACAAAAAAGATTTTGCTGAACGGGATTCAAAGATCCGAGTCAGTAAAATGATCCGAACTTCCCATCGCTACTCTCTCCATTACAAACCTCGAGCTTAGTGTTTGTGAAGCAATTTTGCACACAGCCGACTAACCATGTCGGGGTACCATAAGGAAATGTTTAACTTCTCTAGTGCCGTTAAGTTAACTCGCCTCATCGTAGGATGTTATGAAAATAAACTAATAAAAGTTTTGGCACACCCTGGCTTAAGTGAGTTTAGCTTCAATCCACTTTAATGGGATTGGGGCGAGGTAATTACGCAGTGTGTTTCATCCTCATTGTACAATTCTCATGCAGGTTTGGACTTATACACTCATGTCTTTGTGGAATGCGACTGTCAGTGTTGTGTTTTTCTTAGACAAGATGCAGAAAAGGTTACCTCAGAGTCTAGCCAACAACTGATGCACAACCTATTGACTTTGTACAATTTGGCACTGATCTTGGTGGACACACACCACACACAAGGAGAATATTAGATTAACTCTGCAAGCTTTGGTATTTGCTTACTGCATTCTCTAGTAAATTAGCACTATGTGCAGTAATCTGGGTCTTTTAAAGTGGTCTTGCACAATCAAAATTCTGTTTTCAATACTATACTGTGGTAAAAGTTTTTACTCATTAACTTTCAATGCTTTTAATGACACATTTACATAGGCCAATAGTACACTGACATTGCGCTTGGCTGAACTGAATTAGGGGTGCTAATTTGTTTCAAACGGACAAAATGCACACAGCGGCCTGCACGGCAAATGTAAAGCTAAAAAATAAGTTATTTTATTATCACAGCTTGTGGAAAAGACGAGTGATGTTGGGGTATATTTTTGTGGCTGTGCTGCTGAGGACAGAGAGCAAACAGACAGCAGTATGAAGAAAGATACCAAAACAGGCAAAACCACAAGCATTACCACCTCAACACTGGGCAGGTCAGAAGGTTATGAGGTGTGGAGCTTTATTTCAAATTCACAGCAATAAAGTTTAGAGTGATCTATAGGTTTATGGATTTTTGATTATGAAAAGAAATGGCCTTTTAAGCATTCTCTATATTGATGTAAACATTCATATATCTATGTAAACATTCTTCTGCCTCTTTAAAAAAAAAAAAAAAAAAAAGCATGATGTTATTGGATATACAAGCTGAAAAGGTTCCTTACCCCAGCCTACTCTCTTCCATTCAGTTATAATGTAAATTTCCCAATGATTTACATTTATTCGTTTTACTTTCATCCAAAGCAGCCAAAAGTAATGCGTAATCCAAGAATAGAGCTGGCCTGTTGAAGGGCCTTGACCATGCTTAATAGTAGTTGCTGACATTATTATTCACAAGTATTGAAGTTTAATACTTCAACAAATACGATAGTGTAACCTAAATGTCTTCAATGGCACAACATGGAACAAATGGAGAAAAAGGACCAGAAGTATGATATTAGACGTACACAAACGGATATAAATGTTGTGGATAAATGTCACTGTGTCTGTGTTGCACAGGGCCTGCTGGACTTGAAGACACGCTTTGACCGTTTCCTGCAGGAATCGTTCGGTAACGACCGGCTCTTTAAACAAACCATCGCTGGAGACTTTGAGTACTTTCTGAACCTCAACTCCCGATCACCCGAGTACCTCTCACTCTTCATTGATGACAAGCTGAAGAAAGGAGTGAAAGGGGTACGTTGATCACGATTCCATATTGTTTTTTATTCTATACTTCTGTTCCATTTATTGTAGGACTGTTTATTAACATTTATTATGTTGCATGGGTTAGTCTTTGTGTGCTTGATTGTGTGCTTGATTGCTTGATGGTGTTCAGTTCAGATTATGTGTGTGTCAGTCCAGTCTTGTATTGAAGTATTAAGGAGTCTGATGGCTTGGGGGAAGAAGCTGTTACACGGTCTGGCCATGAGGGCCCGAATGCATCGGTACCTTTTTCCAGACGGCAGGAGGGTAAAGAGTGTATGAGGGGTGTGTGTTGTCATCCACAATGCTGGTGGCTTTGCGGATGCAGCGTGTGGTGTAAATGTCTATGATGGAGGGAAGAGATACCCCTATTATCTTCTCAGCTGTCCTCACTGTCCTCTGCAGGGTCTTGCAATCCGATTCGGAGCTGCTCAGGATACTCTCAATAGTTGTGGAATGTTGTGAGGATGGGAGGTGGGAGATGGGCTTTTATTCAGCCTTCTCAGAAAGTAGAGGCGCTGTTGGGCTTTATTGGCTATGGAGCTGGTGTTGAGGGACCAGGTGAGGTTCTCCGTCAGATGAACACCAAGGAATTTCGTGCTCTTGACGATCTCCACAGAGGAGCCATCGATGTTCAGCGGAGAGTGGTCACTCCGTGCTCTCCTCAAGTCAACAACCATCTCTTTCGTTTTGTCCACGTTCAGAGACAGGTTTGGGTCCTTTAGTCCCAGTGAAAGGAAGTTAATAATTCTACAGCATACAAAGACATTTCTAAGCACACAGTTGTATAGACTTTGTGGGAGTAGTATGGAGGAAGATTCACATATTTACAGTTACATTTATTTAGCACTTTTCTAGACACTCAAAGTGCTTTACATAGTATGGGGTGAGGGTGGGGATCTGCACCAGAATGCTCACTACACACCAGCTATTAGTGGAGAGGAGAGAGTGATGTAGCCAATTCAGAGATGGGGATTATTAGGGCCATGATAGATAAGGCCCAATGGGGGAATTTCGCCAGGAATTCCCCCATTGGAGGTGAACTTGATTCACTGTAGGAGAATTCACTGAACTTGATTCACCTCCTACAGCTTCAGAAGCGCTTTGCTGTCATATACTAATAGATTCACTGTTAGGCAGAATAAAGGACTGATGTTATGATGGCTGATGATAAATGTATTCAGTAATGTATTCCGTATGACAACACATGAAATGGTAACTTTTTCAGATTACGTGTACAACATCCTGAAAAGACGAATAGGAGCAACGGTGCTGTATAATTATTGAATGAGCAGTTTTACTGTGAACACTGTGGCTCTGTGTTACTGGTCAGCAGTTTAGTTTTTTTATTCTAACTGTCAGGGATCAATGTGAGCACACTGCAAATGTGAGAAAGACCAAACGTTTCAAACCATTTAAACGAGCCTTATTTTTAATTGTACAATTAGTCCTTCGGGCTGCTCTAGTCTAATTCAAATCAGACAACAGAATGAAATTTGTATTAAAAGTGTATAAGAAATGTTTAATGGTACATTAATGCAATTATCTAATCAGCTGATCACATGGCAGCAGCACAATGCAACAAATCATGTAGATAGTGCTCAAGAGCTTCAGTTAATGTTATATCAACCATTAGAATGGGGAAATCTCAGAGGTTTTGAGCATGGCGTGGTTTGAGTATTTCAGAAACTGCTGTTACAGTAACTGGCTCACAAAAACCGGACTGTTGGAAAAAGATTGGCTGGTATTTTTCCAAATGAGCCTGTGCCCACTGTTGCCTCAGATTCCTGTTCTTGATTGACAGGAGTGGAACCCCGTGTGGTCTGCTGCTGTGGTGGACCTTTTGCTTTTAGGTTTGATTGTACTGTGCATTCTGAGATGCTTTTCTGCTCAGACTGGTTGTGGAGACTGGTTATTGAAGTTACTGTTAGTTCAGGTGCTGTAGTAGTGGTACCTTTGTTGATGTAAGCTTATGCGATATTGTGCACACACTAAATGCATGGGTGTTTGGATCTTGTAGCTGACCGAGCAAGAGGTCGAGTCCATCCTGGACAAAGCTATGGTGCTCTTCCGGTTCATGCAGGAGAAAGATGTTTTTGAGCGTTACTACAAACAGCACCTGGCCAGGAGGCTTCTGACCAATAAGAGCGTCTCTGACGACTCGGAGAAAAATATGATCTCCAAGCTTAAGGTATGAGGCTCTTTGTTCTCTCTTTTACACTCTTCTCTCTTTGATTCTATTGTTCTTTTGTGTAACGTGTGTGTGTGTGTGTATATGTATATGTGTG
>JANDJT010000103.1:12468001-12478747 GCA_024331685.1 Stegophilus panzeri
TGTTGTCACATGAAAAGATATCATCAAATATTTACAAAAATGTGAGGGGTGTACTCACTTTTGTGAGATACTGTAGCTGTCTTTTGTCAGTATAAATTTCTGGCATGTAGTAGTAGCAAATATGGCATCATCTAGTTCACCTTAATACTCTTAATTAAGTGTTCATGACTTTACAGTTACTACACCTAAGAAAAAACAAGTACTGAAAATTAAGGTGAGATCACAGACAATGACAGATTTAAATGACCCGTCCATGAAGGCAAACATTTTGAAGAAGGTGAGTACTCATCATATTTTATTCTCTTCTATTTTCCCTGTCAATAATACAGTTAGAGCCTAAAGAATGCAGTGTTGTAGTGCAATTATATATTACTGATTATGTTATAGACATTGTGATTACACAAACATTAAATGTCTTCAAAACTGTGCAGGAGAATGAGTTAAAGTAGGCGTTTACATTATTGACATACAGCTGAATTAGCAGTGTGTTAGAAAGTTTTCATTAATGAGTTGACTGTACATGTCCTGATCAAAAAGTTTTGAACTGCAAGATGATGTTTCATAATACATAATGTAAAATTTGATGGCACTTTCTGTTTAGATTGAAGAAATGCTGACAAGAAAGAGAATGATCAATTACACCCTTAGCTGGAGAGAGAAGGATGGAATAGTCTTTCATCCAGAATCTGACAACGTACAGCAGAAGACCATGCCTGATAAGCTGTAGATTCTTCTAACATGTTTCTGATTCATTTTTTTTTTAACTAATGCATATCTTACATTGAAAGTCTTGTTTAAAATGAACTTTAGTCTTAAATTAACATTTTTAGCAGTTTTAGTTTATCCATGTCTTCTTATAGCTTAAAGATTCCCGAGGATACTTCTGTACATTTGTCTTCAGGAAGCATAGTTTCGCACTGAATTAAATCATCTAGTGCACAATTTTATTTTATTTAATAATTTTATTTACATTATAGAATTAGTAGATTGTACAGATTTTTATAACCAGGATAAAGTTCAACCATACAATACACACAAATCTATTTGATGGTTTTATACTGTAATGTCTTGAAAATGACATCCATTAATGCCAATGCATGTTTAATTCAAAATGATAGCAACTGCATTTCCTGTTGAGTAGGATGGTTTTTTTTTACTGCATATTCATTTTCAGTGAAAAACAAAGCAAAACAACATAATACCCACTTACTAGCTTTGAAATGTATTTAGGATTTAGGACATATGACCGACATATGAAAATGTTTCATTCTGCACAACAATAAATGAGTAAAAATGAGGTGTTTTGTGTGTATAAATACTGTATATAAACAAGTATATGTAAAAGATATTAATATCACAAATTAAAACGAACAGGAAAAAACAAAAAACACTGGACACCGCAGTGGACAAGCACATGAGCCAATGTTTTGTTGAAAGGTATTCAGCAATAATGTGCATTTTACCTGACATTTATTGGAATTACGATCAGCTTAGATCTGACATATGATCACAGTAAACCAGAATTCTAGTAGCAGAGAAAATTTGCAAGCAGAGTGAGGAATTAGAGCATTGGAAAATTGTTAATAAAAGGGAAGGTATGTAAATGTGTCAACAGTAAAATGGCACTTGGCCATAAAAATAGTGGGTGAAAGGAAGACATGATGACAGAATGAATAAATCAAAGATGTCCCTGCTAGTAGGAATAATTACCCAGTTATGTCACCCTAAATTCTTTTTTCATTTTTTTCCCCCAAAAAACTCCACATATGAATATAGCTTTATTTTTAAATCAGTGCATTTTGTATAGGAGTCAAAAAGGGCAAAACAAGCACATGACAACAGTGACAAAGGTGGTCAGCAACATAAAACATTTTTGATAGTATAATGTAACATAAGTTTTAAATTGTAAAAGCACAGAATTAACAAAGTATTTAAAAAAAATAAATCCAAGTCTGACACTACAATCACTAATTCAACCTAAATGTTAGCATTATCACACTGCTGGAGTACATATTATAGATTGTGGTCTAATAAAATGCAAGTTACTTATTATGAAAATTTCTGTGATAACTTTTAAAGGCTTCATCACCATAATTTTCTTCAAATTACTGTTAGAAGAGACTACATAACTTGATAGAGAAACAGCCATAAAATGGTTAAAAAATGTAAAGGATTAAATCCAAGATGATTCCAACTGAAACAATAAAAAATACTGATGAACAAAAAGCCCATCATGCATCTCTGTAATCAAATTTTCCTATTACCTTAAATAGTCTTAGAACCTCAACCCATATCCTCATTTACAACTACATACAGTTTAAATTCCATTGTAATACTAATTACCACTATTGAGTTGTTGCTATTTGAGAGCAACTTATGTACATTTTGCTCACTTTTTACCCTGGGTTTGAAGATTTGTGATTTTTTAAAAATTTATTTCAAATTTGCCTAGTTAAAAAATTGAAAGGAAATATTCGGAATTGTGTGCACCACAGTGTAAAACTACTTCTCGCGATCAAAGAAATCGTGATAAGTATGATGCGGCAAAACCGGCAGCTTTAGGGATGATGCCCGGCAGGAACAGACTTGCTGCAACGCCCACACCTTCCACTACCTTACTGAGTGTAGATCGCTTTGACTCGTCGTCATTCTTCATCTCTCCTTTCAGACTTTCAATCTCTTTATTCATCTGAGCCGCTCTTTCCTTAAACCCTTCTTCCATCAGAATCCTCTGTTCCTGCAACACACAAACCACAAGATATGTGGCCGCTAAATTCAGTTCAATGTTACCTTCACTATACAAGCGCACGCTATGTTGTTACAAACAAAATGCTTCGGAAAACAACAAGGAGACGCTCAGGAAACAATTGAAAGGAACATTCCTGCTCATCATTTGCCATATGTCTCAAAGCCATGCAACTGTTACCACAATTTGATTTTATTATGATTGTCAATGAATTAAAAATCAGCGCCTTATTCATCTTGATGCGTCTTAATTGATGTTCAATTCTGATCTTAATTTTGCATTTCTATAGCCTACATAATATAATAATTATTTTTTTTTACCAACATGATCACTTACTTTTAAAATGTTACACTAAGCCTAATATATTCTTATTAGCGTTGTCAGACTGAATACTAATACGTAACCCTTTCTCACAGTACACTAGCATTCCATTCCTCCAGCAGAATGGAAATCGACTTATAGGACATTTTCAATCAGTATAAACAAATTAATTATTTTATTGCTGCAAGTCCGTTGCAAGATTAGTCAGGACACTGTTGGGATTCTGTGTGTAGAGTATTATGACGCATATGTTTAGCTGCTGGTGAGCAGGGCGATAGGAAAGGAGAGGGGTGTGAGCCCCCTGCTGGGCAAACAATACACACCTCTCTACAATAACACTGGCACAAAGATAAAACAAAGAGCACAACTATTTCAATTGCTTTTGTTTGATTTGTTCAGTGTAAACAACTGAAAGTCAGTACATTTTGACAATAAACCTGATTTGAAATGGGGGTTGAATAATTTTGATTGCAAATGTAACAATAAAATAAAAACATTTAAACCTAGTATGCCAGCTTAAAAAAAGAAATACTTATTTTAAAAAAGTGTAAATTCTTAAAGCTCTAAGTGTCTACTTTCATATAAGCCATTAACTGTGGAGTGACCTCACAAATAAATTCAAACACGGGCACCCCAAAAACAGGTGGAAATTCCATTTCTTGGCCTCTTAGAATTAATATCATATTCGTGTATTCAAAGGCAAAAAGATCCACATTGAACTGCTAAAGAACCCATATGCTATTTTAGTTGCCTAACATACAAGTATATATAAGTACATCAAAACATGCATTTCATAAAACTTTTGGCCAAATGGCTTTTATCACTTAAGTTAAGAAAAGGACTTTGAATAAACACATAGTAACACATATTTTCAATTATTAACTATTTTGTAACAATGTATTTATGACAATACATGGACGTTTACTGCAGTCAAGCTTTTTCTGTGTCTGACTCTTAAATGTTTGTTTGTGCATAAAATATTATAAATTATATCCTATGTAGTCAGCATATACAGAGAATAGGGAGTGTAGGAACTCTGCCAGCAATATAACCCCTAAAATATTAGCTTTCTTGTCTGACCCATAAACCATACCATGTAAGGTCAACAAAGGGTTAGTGTAGACATTTCTTGCTTACATAAACTCCATTTTCTGCCTGCCTGGGAGGGTCATAAAGTGCCCTCTGAAGCTCACATTAGGTTCTAATCTGGAAGACCACCAACCAGGATGGCTCCAACGCACAAGCACCCAGGCCATCTGCACCAAGGGGCAGAGTCAGGAAAGACAAGTCTGTCTCTCAAGGAAGACAGAAAGTCCTCCAAACATCTGGTTAAAAATCCCAAGAAGCACTGTCCTTTCAAACACATAAAAGCTGAGAATTTGTGTAAAAACACAAGAAGTGTGAAAACGTGTAATCTCCTCTTTTTTCCAAGGCATAGGAAACTCAGCAACCATGTCATGAGTTGAATCCCATAAATATCTTTTGGGCATTAGATTTCCATCCACCAGGATCATTGATCGTCAAATTCTGAGTTGTATTTTTGACTCTAAATTTTGGCTAATCCCACCTCAATCTCAGCCAATTCTCCACCATTGCAAGACAGGAGAAATTCAGACCTTCAGTGAAAATTTTGTGCACAGTGAGTCACAAAGACCTTATCCACGATCCTTGGACAAGCTGGTTTATCTGAGGCTATGGCTGGACCTCCAATGTGATTCCTGCTGAAAACTGTCCACACAGAGTTATAAACCTGCATCCATGATGACTGGAGAAGCAGACACCACGCTACATCTAGACATTCAGCATTGTGCCACACTGAGGACTTGACTGACTACAATGAAGTCGCTTCACAGACCAGAACCACCAAAGAGACACCATCAGAGCATAAATATAATCCTTCTTTATGTACCATTTTTAAATGTTGGCATGGTAGTGTAGCTAGAATTAGTATGTTAAGTAGATCCACGGTTTTGACCACTTCACATCAAAAGCTCCAAACGGCTGCCTACACTGCTGTATGTCTGCTATTAAGCTTAATTAGGGGCCAAGCATCAAAGGTGCTTAGGCACCCTATTGTTATTGTACCTTTTCTTATTATGATTATTCTGCTTCTTCTTCTGTCTAGGGTGTCATTGGCAGCCCATAGAACTGTCTGGTAAAAAGTCGTGAAATTTGACACACTGAATGGATATTTTATTTGAGTAAATTTTGAATTGTGTGTTCAAAATTAAAAAGCCAGGCATCTCTGGATTCCCTGGGTCAAGACTAGTTCAATGCACCCTAAGATGCCATCATGGATTTTGTCAAAAACTGTTTTTTCGCTACTTCTCCTTTGTCCAATCATCACCAAATTTGGCATATGTCGTCTTCAGAGTAAGCCTCACAGAAGTAATCAAAATAATTTTAAACACTCCTAATGGTTTGCCCATAATGGGCCAATGAATCTGACAGCGAAGCTGCCAAACAGGAAGTGACTATATCTCAGCAATCACTTGTGCTCTGACACAAAATGTGGCAGGCATCTTCAGGACCATGACCTGAAGTTACAATAGCATGCTAAAAATGCTTACATCTAATTGCCATTTTTGCTACTCCTCCACCAAACTTTGTTAAATCTTCACCTAATTTGGCTCACAACAAAAGTTATCAAAGGAATTTTGATATTCAAAACCGGTCTCCTGTAACATGCTGGCAAATGCAAAAACAGGATGTGAGGGTGTATCTCAGTAATGCATCTACATATTATCACAAAACCTGATAAGTATCTTCAGGACTACACCTTAATGTAGCCAAGAGGCTTTGTGACTGCACCACCTTGTGGTCAAGAACCATAACAACTCTTTTTTCCCTTATATCGTTTGAAGAATTTGTGCTACATTCACAGTTCTTTTTCCTATAATTCCATGGAGTATGCTGAAGTGAACCCACATCAACATCTGAAATTCCAGTGTGGGTGCTTGGCCCCCGAAAATGCTGCTTGTAGTTTTAATTCTACTTATTATCCAATTGTGTAGCAATTACTTTCACTACATTTGTATATATTTTCACTTGCCATATATTTTGTATTATATTGATGCATACCTTTTCTATTTTTATTTAACTTTGCTTTTAACAAATGAGTTCTACAAACCATCAGATTCCCCTAATTTGAGGTAATGAAATCTTTCTGATAACAGGGAAGTTATTACTATTTCTTATCTTATTACAATCATCATGTCCTAGCTCATTTTGAGATTATTTTATTCATTAGACTGGTGCCCTGTTTGAAAACAATCATTATTATTAACATTTCTAGTATTTTAATTAATAATAATTTTAATTCACCCACTCTACAGGAATGATCTGGGGAAGTAATTTCTGGCTAATTATGAGAAATATTCCTGAAGATATTCATGAATGATAATGACAATGAGTCTTTATTTATCACATATACATACGTGTACCCCTGGAGCAGAGAGGGTTAAGGGCCTTGCTCAAGGGCCCAACACTGGCAGCTTGGAAGTGGCTTGAACCCCCGACCTTCCGATCAGTAATTCAGAGCCTTAACCACCAAGCCACCACTGCCCCAACTTTAAGAAGGTACATGTTTGTGTGGAACAACTAAGAGATAGTCAAATTTTTGCCAAATAACTGACCAGAAAACCTACTGTGGGTAAATAAATAAAAACCCAACCTAAAACATTAAAATGTGGCATTGCTTTGTGATATTCATTGATTTGTGTTATTCACTCTGTACAATATAACACATGATGTATTGTTACTTAATTAATTAATATATTTAATCAAAACTGCTTGGTATTAACATAAAACAAGTCTATTAATAAATGTGAAAGTTTTAAAGGATTCTGATAGTATTGATGTCTGTCATTCCTTACTCTAAGTTTAGCATCCAGCACTCGTTTGTTATCCTCCTTTGCTCTCGCACTCTCTTTCTCCATGCGTTCCAGCAGCTGGGTCATGTGTTGGTCATAGGTCCTCTTCTGGTCCTGTAATGTCTGTTCTTGAAACTGCTTCATCTGCTCTAAAGATTTGTGCTTCTGCTCAAGAATCTCCTTTTTTAAACGCTCCACTGAGAAGCACATAAACAAAAATGTACATATGAGTACACACACAGAGACATAGAGCTGTGAAACATTTTGAAACATTGTGAGGTAGATCCAGGGGCAGCAGGGCCACAGGAGCATTAGCCCCAGCTGAAATCTGATTGGCCCCTGAAGTGTCCCTGTCCTGTCACTTGTTGGTTCAATACAGTTTTATTAACCATGCAAGCTTAATGGTAAGTTACAATTCAATACGTTATCTAATGATTGAATGAGCATTCACCTACTGTCACTAAACCTCTGTTTGTCTCTGTTATGTTGTCCTTGTAGCCAAACCACCGGCTAACACATATTGGGTGGTTTAATTGGGTTAATTGTTTTATTATTGGTGTAATTTGGTAACAACTCTAAATGTTGGTTTAGATATTGTGACATGTCTTGTTAAATTTTAATGATACAACTTGTAATGGACAGAACTTGCTGATCCAGCCTGCTGCTTTTCTTAAAAATAAAGTTATAAATATATATAAATATAAAGTACAGTGGTGCTTGAAAGTTTGTGAAAGCTAGAATTTTCTATATTTCTGCATAAATATGACCAAAAACATCTAAGTCCTAAAAGTAGACAAAGGGAACCCAATTAAACAAATTAAACAAAAATATTATACTCGGTCATTTATTTATTGATGAAAATGATCTAATTTTACATATCTGTAAGTGGCAAAAGTAGATGAACCTCTAAGCAGTTAATTTGAAGATGAAATTACAGTCATGTGTTTTCAATCAAAGGGATGGCAATCAGGTGTGAGTGAGTGACCTGTTTTATTTAAAGAACAGGGATCTATCAAAGTCTGATCTTCACAACACATGTTTGTTGACGTGTATCATGGCACATGGAGACAAAGGCAAAGTGTATCATGGCACAAAGGAGATTTCTGAGGATCTCAGAAAAAATAAGTTCATCAGGCTGGAAAAGGTTACAAAACCATCTCTAAAGTGTTTGGACTCCACCAATCCACAGTCGTACAGAGTGTGTGCAAATTGAGGAAATTCAAGACCATTGTTACCCTCCCAGGAATGGTCGACCAACAAAGATCACTCCAAGAGCAAAATGTAATAGTCTGCAAAGTCACAGAAGAACCCAGGGTAACTTCTATGTGAGTTAAGGCCTCTCTCACATTGGCTAATGTTAATGTTAATGATTCCATCATCAGGAGAACACTGAACAACAATGGTGTGCATGGCAGGGTTGCAAGGAGAAAGCCACTGCTCTCCAAAAAGAACATTGCTGCCATTTTGCAGTTTGCTAAAGAACACGTGGACAAGCCAGAAGGCTATTGGAAAAAGGTTTTGTGGATGGATGAGACCGAAAAGGAATTTTGTGGTTTAAATGAGAAGCATTATGATTGGAGAAAGGAAAACACTGCATTCCAGCATAAGAATCTTATCCCATCTGTGAAAGATGGTGGTGGTAGTATCATGGTTTGGGCCTGTTTTGCTGCATCTGGGCCTGGACGACTTGCCATCATTGATGGAACAATACATTCTGAATTATACCAGTGAATTCTAAAGGAAAATGTCAGGGCATCAGTTTGTGAACTGAATCTCAAGAGAAAGTAGGTCATGCAGCAAGACAATGACCCAAAGCACACAAGTCGTAACCAAAGAATGGTTAAAGAAGAATAAAGTTAATGTTTTGGAATGGCCAAGTCAAAGTCCTGACCTTAATCTAATAGAAATGTTGTGGAAGGACCTGAAGCAAGCCGTTCATGTGAGGAAACCCACCAACATCCCAGAGTTGAAGCTGTTCTATACTGAGGAATGTGCTCAAATTCCTCCAAGCTGATGTGGAGGACTGATCAACAGTTACTGGAAGTGTTTAGTTGCAGTTATTGCTGCACAAGGGGGTCACACCACTTACTGAAAGCAAAGGTTCACATACTTTTGCCACTCACAGATATGTAATATTCGATCATTTTCCTCAATAAATAAATGACCAAGTATAATATTTTTGTCTCATTTGTTTAATTGGGTTCTCTTTATCTACTGTTAGGTCTTGAGTGAAAATCTGATGTTGTTTTTGGTCATATTTATGCAGAAATATAGAAAATTCTAAAGGGTTCACAAACTTCCAAGCACCACTGTATATCTCATGTGGTTGACTGATTTCAGGTAATTCATGTCTCGCTCTTTACTATTCATAAATAAATAAACTCACCACAGTCAGTATTAGGTAAAGCTATAATGAACGTTATTTTTGTAGGCTGATTAACTTCTTGTTAGCTTATTAATGTTACGCATATTCTGAACTAACCTCACAGGTGTTACCCAATTTTGTTCAAATTTAAAATGAGTGTTTTTTCGTGGGTGCTATTAATCTGCATTAATACATGATGTTATTCATGACAGAGCACTCAGTCATGTTAGCCTATTGACACTTTTTGGAGACAAACAGCACATATAAGCTCATAGTTATATTTACAGTTAAATTGTAAACTGACTGCTGCACCATGCTGTCTCTGTGCAGTCAAGTACAGAATTACATGTTTGTGACTACAATTGCAGAAAAATGAATATTTCAAAAGATATTTCCATGTCAACAACAACAACAACAACAATAATAATAATAATAAACAAACTCATCGGTTGGGTCATTTTTAACCTCTAGGTCTAGGTAGAGAAATATACCCAATATACTGGGTTAAAAATAACCCAACATTGGGAAGGTGCTATAACAACCCTTAGTTACTAATTGGGTTGTTTTTAATCCAACATTTTTTAGAGTGTAACTACATTTATATTTAGCTAGCTAGCTGGTGAAGCTAAACATTTTTGGAATGTAACATTAGCTTGTGTAACACATTTTCATCAACACTGCTTAGCTGAACTACCAACTTAACTAACTAGTATCTGAGAAAGTTAATGTTAGATAGTTAGTAGTGATTCAACTAGTTGGCAATTTGTTACTGTTAACGTTAGACAAACAATGTAACGTTTTTATGGCAGCATATCTAACTTTCATGGACTGCTTCTTTCAGATGGTGGACAAAAATAGCAGTCTGTATTGTAGACTGTTGTATCTGAATATTAAGTCACCGTTAAACCTAAATATATTTATATTAAATGTATTGATTTATGTTAAAGAGGAAAACATGTGTCTATATTATTATACTGAAATGTTGTATTGTATTTGGTCATGTATGGATAGTAAAGTGAAGTAGCTTTATTCAGATCTATGTTGTGTCTGTGTTGAGTAGGGCCTCTTTACAGCCTTTACATCCATGAGTATAGGTAAAAGAGGTAGGGGTGTGTGTGTGTGTGTGTGTGTGTGTGCGCGTGTGTGTGCGTGTACCTTCCTTGTCTTGCTCTGCTTCAGTCAGGCACTGATCAGCTAAAAGAATATTATTCCCAAACTGATCCTTCTCCTTCAGATACTCATGCAACACTTCCTCACTCTGTAAAACACACACGCACACACACACACACACGCACACACACACACACACACACACACACACACTATTGCCTCATGTATTGCATCTATGTAATTGTTCTAATTTTCTTGTTCAGACAAGAAAGAAAATGTATTTGCTGTCATACCATCATCTGTTGGTGTGTGTGTGCTCTGTATTCATTTGT
>JANDJT010000103.1:12576861-12592985 GCA_024331685.1 Stegophilus panzeri
AGAGAGAGAGAGAGAGAGAGAGAGAGAGAGAGAGATGTTAAATGACAGAACATCAAACAATTTTTTCGTGAGCAAAAATATTGGAACATGTGACTGACAATTGTTTCTTGTTACCCAGGTATGTCCTGTTAGATTGTTTGTTTAAACATTAAATAGCCCTGAACATCTACTCTTGGTTTTAGTCTTCAGTTTCACCTGTGAAGACTGCATTTGTTGTCAAAAAGGATAAGCCAACATGAAGATCAAAGAGCTGTCTATGCCATTTTTAAGCTGAGAAAAGAGGGAAAATCTATCAGAACCATTGCACAAGCATTGGGCATAGCCAATACAACAATTTGGACTGTCCTGAAATAGAAAGAAATCACTGGTGTACTAACAACCAGACCTTGAACAGGTTGGCCAAGGAAAACAACAGCTCATGACAGAAACATTGTGAGAGCTGTGAAGAAAAACACCAAAGACAACAGCCAGTGACATCAACAACAACCTCCACAGGGCAGGGGTGAAGGTATCACAATCCGCCATTCGAAGAAAACTTCCAGAGCAGAAATATAGAGGCCATACTACAAGATGCAAACCACTCAGCAGTAAGAATCTGAAAGCCAGATTAGAATTCGTAAATAAATACAAAGACAAGCCACAAAAGTTCTGGAACCAAGATTAACCTGTACTAAAGTGATGGAAAAGCCAAAATGTGGGGAAAGAAAAGATCTGTTCATGATCCATAACATACAAATTCATCTGTGAAACTGTGGAGGTAATGTCATGGCTTGGGCTTGCATGGCTGCTTCTGGAACAGGCTCACTAATCTACATTGGTGATGTAACTCATGAAGGTAGCAGCAGAATTAATTCATACGTCTACAGGAACATTTTGTCTGCCTATTTACAGAGAAATGTATCCAACTAAATCAGGAGGAACTTTATCATGCAGCAAGACAATGATTCAAAACACACTGCCAACTCAAAAAAGGGGGAAAAGTGGAAGGTTTTAGACTGGCCAAGTTAATCACCAGACCTTAACCTAATTGAGCATGCATTTCACCTCCTGAAGAGGAGACTGAAGGGAGAAACCCCCGAAACAAACAACAACTTAAAGAGACTGCGGTAAAAGCTTGGAAAAGCATCACAAAAAGAATTGACATCACAATTTGGTGTCAATGAGTCGCAGGCTTGATGCAGTTATTGCATACACTGAATATGCAACCAAATATTAAGTGTTACTTGAATTTACTTTAAGACTGTTATCTGTTCCTATACTTTTGCTCACCTAAAAACTGGGTGGTCTGATACAGGAGATTCTATGTTTTATGTTGTTTAACACATCTAGATGTAAATACCAGGAAAGAAAAACTGATATTTTAAACTCTCGTCTCATATCCATCTTTTGATCTCAAACCCATATGTCTATGCTGTATAGCACAGACAATTTATTTGGCCTTGCCATTCCAATAGTTTTGGAGGAGCCTGTATATACACCAATCAGCCATAACATAAAAACCACTGACAGGTGATGTGAATAGGCAGCACGTGAACAGTCAGAGCATCTCCAAAACAGCAGGTCTTGTGGGGTGTTCCTGGTATGCAGTGGTTAGGACAAAAAAGTGGTCCAAGGAAGGACAACTAGCGCACCAGCGATAGGTTCATGGGTGCCCAAGGCTCATTCACATAGGGTGTGAAGGTTAGCCCATCTGGTCTGATCCCCCAGAAGAGCTACTTTAGAACAAATTGGTGAAAAAGTTAATGCTGGCTATGATAGAAAGGTGTGAGAGCACACATTGCATCGCAGCTTGCTGAGTATTGGGCTGCATAGCCGCAGATAGTTCAGAGTGTCCATGCTGAACCCTGTCCACCTCTGAAAACACCAACAATGGGCACGTGAGCATCAAAACTGGACATGGAGCAAAGAAGTTGGCATGGTCTGATGAATCATGTTTTCTTTTACATAATGTGGATGGTCGGGTGCATGTCGCTTACCTTGGGAAGAGCTGGCACCAGGATGCACTATGGGAAGAAGGCAAGCTGGCGGAGACAGTGTGATGTCCTGCTGAGAAACCTTGGGTCCTGGCATTTATGTGGATGTTACTCTGACACGTACCACCTGCTTAAACAATGTTGCAGACCAAGTACACCTCTTCATGGAAACAGAATTCTCTAATGGTAGTGGCCTGTTTCAGAAGCATAATGTGCCCTGCCACACTGCAAAAATTGTTCAGGAATGGTTTGAGGAACATGACAGAGAGTTCATGGTGTTGACTTGGCCTCCAAATTCCCCAGATCTCAATCCAATCAAACAATTTTTGCAGTGTTTCAGGGTGCATTATCCTTCTGAAAGGATATATTAATATGCAAATATTAAGTACTATTCACAAAGAATAACTGTTCCTGTACTTACTATCTGTTCTTATACTTTTGCTTACCTAAAGATTTGGTGGTCTGCCACCAAAGGTGCCATGTTGTAAGTTGTTTAACATTTCTAGATTTAAATATCAGGAAAAGAAGGCTGAAATTCTGATCTGTCATCTTATATTATTTTTTTAATCTCAGTCCCAAATGTCTTCAGTGTATAGCAAAATCAAAAGAACTAGCCTTGCTGTTCTTATACAAATAGAAAAAAGAAAAACCTAAAATTAAAAGAGGGATCCAGTTCCCCTCTAATACAGGACTGCGTCACTATTTGCCTATATGTGAATGTTTTCTGTGTGAAGGCTGAGGTGGTGTTTGAGAGGTTTCTGAGTGAGAAAAGTGTGCAGGCAAAATTAATTCTCCAGACTGACAAACAACTGACTGAAAGTGAGAAAAAGATTCAAGGTAAGCTGAGCATAAGCATATAATGTATAGCGTGATATATTCAAATATAGTGTGAAAGAACAAGCAGCTCTGCTAGAGCAGCAGTGTAAACTAGCACAGAAGAGAAAGCTGGAGATGGAACGACTGATGCAGGAGGAAAAAGAGAACCATGTGCAACGGATGCAGCAGCTGGAGAGGAAGTTTGAGGAGGAAAAGCTTCAGCAACAGCAGGAGCGGGACAGAGCGCTGGAAAGCAAACTGGCTGAACATGAAGAACTCATGACAAAAGGGTTTAAAGAGAAAGCCCAGATGCTGAAACTGGAGATTGAGCAACTTAAAGAAGAAAAGAATAAACAATCTGGCAGTGTTTTTAAGGATTGTGTCTTGCCTTTTGTAGATACTGCCAAAGATGTGTTTTCCACATACCTCCAATATAAAATCCTGAGGAAAAGCATGGCAAGCCCATTCATATACTTAACTTGTAATTTATGGAGAAGAATCCATGGAGAAGAATCCATCAGTGAAAGAATATGAAATATTATACACAAAGGGTAGGGAGAAAAAAAATATCAGCACATGATGCTGTCCCAAAACATGGCAATAAACTTTAGTGAAAGTTTAAGGCCCTTTTCCAATTATAGTCTTGCCTCCAAGTATGGCTTAGGGCTGTGACTGATTAAACTTTAGTTTGGCACTCATGAAAGTAAAATGCAATGTAACTACAATGTAATATTCACTGTTTTAGCTGCTATACCATAACTGATCATAGGAACTAACTTGTTTTACTAATATAAAATGTAATCATGAACAAAAAAACAACAAAAATGTTGTTTTATTGGCAAATTACTACAGTCAAAGGAATAAAATACTTTGGGATGTGGTGTTATTGGAAAATAATCAACTTTGGGGTGGTAGTGGCTGTTTCATTATTTGTCACAGCACTACTTATTATAGTGTATTCATTACTTATGGAATAAAAATCATTGATAAAGTTCAAATAAAGTTTATATACTGTTCACGTTATATCTCCAGCCTAAAGCACCAACCAATGAAATGTGTAGAATAATCAAATATATTGCACATATTGTTCATACTAAATTGTTCCAGAAATGAAAACAAAATCTAAGATAAAACAAAGGCAACCTGAATAAACACAAAATACAGTTTTTAAATGATAGTTATTTATTGAAGCAAAAAAAGTTATCCAACACCGACTGGGCCTATGTGAAAATGTATTTGCCCCTGTTGTTACTAATTCCCTACATCTATTAAACTGCATTCATAATGGGGTTCAACTGGACTAGATACAACCAGGCCTGATCACTGCAAACCCTGTTCAATCAAATCAACACTTACAGTAAATAGAACTTTTTCAACAGCATGAAGTTAGTTTAAAGATCTTACCCAGTAACACACTATGCCACAGTTGAAAGAAATTCGATAAATGATGAGGAAGAAGGCTCTAGGACTCCAAAGAACCACAGTGAGAGTCATTATCTCCAAATAGAAAAAAACTCGGCACAGTAGTGAACCTTCCCAGATGTGGCCGACCTTCCAAAATTCCTCCAAGAGCACAGCAACTACTCATCCAGGAAATTACAAAAGAGCGAAGGACAACATCAAAGGACCTACAGGCCTTTCTTGCATCAATAAAGGTCCCTGTTCATGACTCCACTATCAGAAAGATACTGGGCAAAAGTGTTACACAAAAGTGTAAAAAGTGTAATGAACATTAAGGCTCATCTGAATTTTGCCAAAACATACCTTGATGATCCTCAAACCTTTTGGAAGACTGTTCTGTGGACTGATGAGTCAAAAGTGGAATTGTTTGGAAGACAGGGGTCCTATTACATCTGGCATTAACCAAACAATGAATTCCACAAAAAGAACATCATACCTACGGTCAAGCTTGGTGGTGGAAGTGTGGATGTGGTGTGGGGATGCTTTGCTGCTTCAGGGCCTGGGCCACTTCCAGTAATTGAGGGAAACATGAATTCTTCTCTTTACCAGAAAGTCCTAAAGGAGAATGTCCGGTGTTCAGTCCGTAAGTTGAAATTCAAGCGCAACTGGATTATGCAGCAAGACAATAACTATGTTTACATGGACAGCAATAATCTAATTACTGACCTTATTCCGAATAAGATAATACTGTGATTAAGCTGTTTACATGAGTTGCTTGTAGAATATTCCTTTCATGTTCCCGTTTTACATGTTACACAGTAAAATCCCTAGTGTTGAATTAACACCCAGAGTGTTTATGAGTCCAGTGGTCTTATATAAACACTGTAGGGTGTGAATTCAACACTGTGGGTGTTATATCAACACTGGTAATTTTGCTGTGTACAGATCATAAATCTATTAACGGCACACATCATTATGTCCTCATGCTACGCCGTCCAACGTTCCCTCCAGAATTTCACGTATTAACATACAGTTCGTCTTCGTTATGGTACTGTATACTGTTTTTATTTTTTATTTTATGGAAGCTTCAAGTGCAGTTAATTATTGGTCATGCTATATGTGCAAATAGACGACTGCTTGAAGCCATGGGCTGCGTCCCAAACCACATACTTACCTACTACACAGTAGCCGAAACACATGTATCTCACCTACTATATACATGTATTTCGCCTACTATGTAGCAGGTAAGCATGTGGTTTGGGATGCAGCTGTGCTCTCTTGTTTGCCGTAAAATGGTTGAGCACTGCCGTGTGTGAACGTGTCCTGTCGCAAAATGCGGTGAAAAGTCCCACACAACGTTAATAGTGTGATTAAGGTGTTTACATGTCTGTAATGCACGTCAATAATGCAACTAAAACAGGAGTACTCCACATGTCTTAATTCGATTTGTGTTTACTTTGAGTATGACTTTAATCGGATTAAGGTAATAAAAAATTGCTGTTTACATGGTAGTTTCTTAATCAGAGTATTGTCTTAATCGGGTTAATATTGGATTATTATTGTCCATGTAAACGTACTGAATGATCCAAAGCATGGGGGTAAGTCCACCTCTGAATGGTTAAAAAAAAGCTAAATTAAAGTTTTGGAGTGGCCTAGTCAAAGTCCTGACTTGAACCAATTGAGATGCTGTGGCAGGACCTTAAACGGGCAGTCCATGTGCAAAAAACCTACGGTGTGGCTTAACTAAAACGGTTCTGCAAAGAAGAGTAGGCCAAAATTCCACCACAGTGCTGTGAAAGACTGATCTCCAGTAATCAGAAGTGTTTGGTTGCAGTTATTGCTGTTAAAGTGGCACAACCAGATTTTAAGTTTAAGGGGGCAATTAGTTTTTCACATGGGTGATAGGTGTTGGATCACTTGGGCTACTCTTCTGACTATTCTTCTGACTATCTGGTCAGAAATCTTGCGAGAAGCTCCTGTGCGTGGCCTGTTGATGATGGAGTGATGTTGCTTCCACTTGTAGATAATGGCCCCAATAGTGCTTAGTGGAGGATTCAGAAGTTTTGAAATATGTCTATATCCGATTCCATCAATATGTTTTGAGATGGTCATGAGATGTTTCTTGTGTGACACCTTGGTAATGAAAAGCCTTTTTATAGACCATCAATTTACTAAACCAGCTGATATTAATTTGCACATATAGGGAGTATAATTACTTATGGATTTCAGCTAGTTCCTTGCCTTGCCTTGCCTTGGAGAACTGCTTTTTCTGAGCGTGTTACATATTTTTTACCTTTGTCATTCCACTTTATTACACACAACTTTATTTATGGACTTTAATGTTGAAATTCTTTATATTTCCAGATTTCTTGAGTTAATACTGATGTCTGGTGAAAATTTAATGTGGACAGACTCATTGGAAATACATTTACTGAAAAAAATGTTGACGTGTCCAATGCTTAGTTCCCCCACTCTGCGTGTGTGTGTGTGTTAATATATATATATATGAGAGAGAGAGAGAGAGAGAATATAAATTTTTATGATATTGATTCTTCCCATTTTTTCCATTTTTGCAAATCTCCTTTAACTTTATCAAGAAGTTTAGAGTAATTGTTTTTAAAACATGTCATATGTTATACCTATGCAAGTAACTAAATATTCAAACCACCCTGGGGCATAAGGTTAATGGTTTAGCTATGAGTTTTAAATCATCTGGAACATTAAGAGGGAGTCATACTCTAGTCAAAATTTAGTTTATATCCAGAGGCATCGCTGTATTCCTTATGGGGGAGGGTTTCAGAAGATTGCGGATTGGTCAAATATATTAATAGGTCATCGGCATAAAGGGATACTGTGTGTTCAATAGTGCACCAAATTAATCCCGTTTATTGCAGTATGGGACTTTATTGCAATAGCAAGGGGTTCAATAGCCAGGGCAAATAATAGGGGGGATAATAGGCAGCCTTGTCTACAGCCCCTTGACAGTGTAAAAATGCTTGAAGTAACCCCATTAGTGAGTATTTGCGCTTTAGGGCAATTAAATATTTTTAGGTATCCATTCAACCTAAAGCCAAAGTTCATGGCTTCTAAGGTTGCAAAAAGAAAGGAAAGCTTGATTCTGTCAAAAGGCCTTTTTGGCATCCATAGACGGAATAAACATAGGTATATTCTGCTTTTGAGTAATGTTGATTATATGAAGGAGCCTTCTGATGTTATCAGAACCTTACCTATTCTTAATAAAGCCTGTCTGATTTGAATGAATTGCTTTGGATATAACAGTCTCCAGTCTTATGGCAAGCAATTTGGTCAGAACCTTATAATCCACATTGAGGAGACTCAACCTGCATTTCTGCTCGTCTTTACCCAGTTTAGGAAGCAGTGTTATTGTTGCCAGTTCTAGAGAGTGTGGAAGTGATCCTTTCTCAAGAAATTCTCTAATCATGTTTGTTAGGAGAGGTAATAATTTTATTTGAAAATGCCTTATTGGGAAACTTTGGTCCTGAGCCTTGTTTGTTTTCCAGTGCATTAATGGCTCAGAGGACCTCCTTCTCAGTTATGTCTGCATCCAGTAGCTTATTGTCTTTGACATTGATCTTGGGGAGCTGTATTTTACTTAAGAAGTTCCTTCCATCCATCCATCCATCCATCCATCCATCCATTTTCTATACCGCTTATCCTACAGGGTCACAGGGAACCTGGAGCCTATCCCAGGAGGCATGGGGCCCAAGACGGGGTACACCCTAGACAGTGTGCCAATCCATTGCAGGGCACAATCACATACATATTCACACACCCATTCATACACTACGGACACTTTGGATATGCCAATTAGCCTACCATGCATGTCTTTAGACTGGGGGAAGAAGCCAGAGTACCCGGAGGAAACTCCCGCAGCACGGGAAGAACATGCAAACAGCATATTCATTTCCTCAGGATCTAATAAACATCTGCCATCATTTGATTGTATGGAATGGATGTGCCGATCTGATTTTTCTTTTTTAATTTGCCATGACAACATCCTGCTAGTCTTGTCTCCAAATTTGTAAGTGGTCATGAATTTAATAAAATCATTTAATAAAATAAAAATAAAATTTAGCATACATGTTTTAGAGCTCCAGTTTTTTAAGTGGGGTGGAGCGATTGATGGTTCCCATGTAAATCTAATAGGGTTGTGGTCGGAGATGGTTGCAGGAAGATAATTGCAGTCTTTTACTTGGTAAACTATTGAATGTGATTTTAAAATGAGGTCTATTCTTGAGTAAACACTATGTATATTTAAGTTAAAAGAGTAGTCAATTTGATTTGGATAGAGAGCCTGTCACACATCACAGAGCCCCAGATCAGCCATTCCCTGAATCAGAGTATTTGCTGCTTTGGATTTAAATGCACTGTAAAGAATTTCTCTGTGATTTTACAGGAAAATACTGGCTACTAATTACATTCCTTTCACAGTAATTTGCAATGATACATTAAAAGGATAAAGGATAGTTGTGTATAGTGATTTCACAGTTAATGATATAACAGCATTTCTGTAATTTCACAGTGTATAACAGTTATTAGCCATAATTTGTACAGTAATTTATTGTATTTTATTGTGTTTAAGCTATAATAGTAATGCTAGCAGTACCCAGTAATTGTAAATTTACAATTAAATACAGTAAAGCAATATGATTAGAGAATAAATGTGTTTTTTTTTTTTTTTTTTTTTTTAAATGAGATTAAACAAATTCCACAGTTTTTTTTATTTTCACATTTGATACAAAAATACAACACATTGATGCATTAAACAGTACATCAAGTCAAACTCTAACTTCACTGACACTATTACAAATTACACTATTCTCAGAACATTGTGTGTGTGAGAATGTATATTGAATGTATGAATATACTACCGGTCAAAAGTTTGGACACACTCATTCTTTTTTTTCCTCTCCACATTTTATAATAATAAAGTCATCAAAACTGTGGAATAACACAAATGGAACTATGGGAATTATGTTGTCATAAAAAAATCCAAAATAAATCAATATTTTAGCACCTTCAAAGTAAACACCCTTTTTGCCTAGAATTTCCAGAAATGTATTCTTGGCATTTTCTTAACCGATTTCTTGAGGAATCACCCTGAGATGCTTTTTAAACAGTATTAAAGGAGTTCCCACCTATGCTGGACACTTATTGGCTGCTATTTGGAATATTTCGCTCCAAGTAATCCATTTTTTAAAAAAAAAAGAAAATTATAACTAAAATGTTTTCTAATGATAAAAAGGAATATGTTGGCACAATTATATTTTTGTCTACAACACCAATTTCAAACATTTAATCATACACCTTCAAATTAAAAGGTTTTTAAAATCATGAGAAACATTTCAGTCAAGTGTCTCCAAACTTTTGACTGGGAGTGTATGTTGACTTGTGAGCATGTGTCTGTTTTACCTTGTGAATGTGCACAGGTTTTATGAGTAGATTACACACACACATAGCACACAAAGTCTCCACAAATTTTCTCCGCAGAGAACAAACTTGCTGATTGATGCCTCCCCACTTCTTGGATTTTGATCCTGTGTCAGGGTTGATGCCCAGGAAGCACCTATGAAGACAAGACAAAACAAATAAAGTCTATTTTAAAGTCTGAGTGTTTGCCTAGATTCACTACATTTGTAATATATTTGCAAAAGCAGTACATCATCAGGATTTATTTTACAGTACTGTTGAATTCTACATTCTGATTGGCTCAAACATACTGATTACAAACATACTTGTACTAATTATTTTACTATAATCTATGAAGCTATTCCACATTTGTTGACCACAACTGCACGTGCAATTATTGAAATAACTTAGGTCGGGGTGCTCATTTCTGTTCCTGGAGATCAACCTTTTGTTGGCTCAGGGTTGGAACTGAACTCTGCAGGAAGGCAAATGTCCTGGAACAGGAATGAGAACCCCTTAGAATTGCCTTAGGTGTTTCTAAGCTAAATATAATACCCTGCGATATTCTGCTCTTTCTTCAAACCTGACTGCTAGCTGCATAGCTTGCAAGTAGTGGTGGGAATTACAGTTTATCCCATTGACTCAGATCTTTTGGTTTCGTTCACCAAAAACATTCGTACAAAACACTGATTCATTCACAAAATATTTGCAAGCTATGTCAGAGAACAAAACTTGATCACAAAAACATAATTCATCATTAATAACTGTAAATGCTGTAAAAGACAACTGTGTAATTAAAAAAGGTTTTTAATGTCATTTTCGTCTGCTTTCACCGCAAATGTGAGGGATTTTCACTCTATGAAACAATGACTTGCTAGCTAGCCAGCTCCCTTGATACTCTCTTGATACATATCCCTTGATACTCCCTTGATAAAATACATTTGCTTGTATATTCTCATTTGTAAGTCGCTTTGGACAAAAGCGTCTGCTAAATGAATAAATGTAAATTTATTCCCTAAAATAACTGATTAGAAAGCCATATTTGCTTTAACTATAGCTACTAACTTATTTATGTCTTACCTTAATCCCAGCAGCTGTAGTGGTAGCAATGCTTTAGAACTGTGGATGTAGAGAGCTGTTGGGGATCAAAGAGAGCATACAGTCAGAATAATAGTATATGGACTTTTTGGTGTTGTAACGTTATAATAATAATAATAATAATAATAATAATAATAATAATAATAATAATGTCAGTTAAGATTGAAAGATTTAAATAATATTTGTTGGAAGATAAATTATTTTGAAGAGGGAGCACAATTACTTACTAGTAGTGACTAGCAGTCTGAAAATGGAGCCTTTGTTTTTAACCATTATCCATTCATTTGCCCACTATCCCTCAATTCAGTTTGATTTAGAAAAAATATATATTTCACAGTAATTTGCTGTCATATGACAGCAGATGGTCCACCTTAATGTGTTCTTAAAGTAAAACACTAAATACGGTATTTTAATGTAAAAAAAAACAAAAAACAAAAACCACACACACAGTTAAATCTTGTGGATGTCTGGAAATATTTTACAGTGTGGTTTTTTCGAGGACCTACCTTAAAGGGATCTAAGACTAGACTGAAGTCACCTCCAATTATACACTTGCCCTCGACAGCTGCTAAGCGTAACAGTAACTTACTAAAGAACGTGGGGTCGTCATGGCTTGGTCCATAAACATTTACCAGGGTTATATGTTCTCTGTTCAATTCACATTCAATAATTACGTATCTCCCTGTATTGTCAGAGTGTGTCGTAATCAGATTAAATTGTAGTTTTTTGTGGATTAACAATGCTACACCTCGACCATTGGAAGAAATCTATGAGTAAAACACATGGCCTACTTATTCTCTCTTCAGTTTTCTGTGCTTCTGTTTGGGAAGATGAGTCTCCTGAATGAAAGCTATATCAGCACCTTCGATCTAGATCATGTGACTTCTAACAGCAATCATTGATATCCTCACTAACAAACATACAAATGTTTAAGTAAGGATTTGCAGAAAAACCGTAAATGACTGATTGTAACAGTGGTTCATTAGGACAGTTATAAGACAGACTACTGTGATATACCCAGGCACAGTAGATGGCAGTGTGCTCCAGGATGGAAGACTCTAAGAACAGTGAATGGTTTATAGTCACACATCAATGAACTCAACAACCTAGCTTGTTTAAATTCAAAAAGCAAAGCATATGCAGTTTGTCTCTCCTCCTTCAGAATTCATTCACAGACAAAGTGATCAACAAAATAACTGCAGGACAACTGGTGGCAATTACACATTTACACAGAAAGCTTTTTTTTGTTTGTTTGTTTTGAGTCATATCTCATGTTAATTTAATCGGACCAAATACAGAAGAAACTATTAGGCCAATACAGTAATGTTTTTATGGGTCCATTCATTCTGCACCAAGGAACAAATACAATATTCTTCCAAAGGAACATTGTCCTAAACATTATAGGAATCAGTGTAGGTTTGACTGACACCCATAAGTAACCACTGGACCATGCATTAGGGTATAGCATAAATTCAATAAAAATAATAACCTAGGAGAGAGGGGAGAGAGGCCTACTTCTCTCATACACTTGTTTACGCTGCATTTTGCATGTTAAAAAGCCTTAGTGAGGAACAGGTAGTTAAAGAAGGCTGTAGGTAAACACTCCAGAAGTGTAGATATATATCTGAGCTGTATCTAACTGCAATGCTGGTTTGTTAGTGTGTCAAGTAAGAATAATAGTCATAGTTCTTCTTACCAATTCATTAATATGAACCCTACACTGTAAAACTTTTTTCCTCTGTACAGTTGAAGACTGGTAAAGACCTGTGATTTTTTTTCTAATCTTCAACTGTCCAGTTTTTGGCGAGCCTGTGCCCATGAAGGCCTCAGATTCCTGTAATTGGCTGACAGGAGTGGAACCCAATGTGATCTTCTGCTGTTGTAGCCCATCCACCTCAAGGTTTGATGTTTGGTGCATCCCGAGATGCTTTTCTGCTCACCAAAGCTGCAAAGAGTGATTATATGAGTTACTATATCCTTCCTGCCAGCTCGAAACAATCTGGACATTTTCCTCTTAAGGTGTTTTCACCCACAGAACTGTTGCTCACTTAATGTTTTTTGGTTAACATACCATTCTGTGTAAACTCTAGAGACTGTTGTGTGTTAAATTGATTCCCATGAGATCATCAGTTTATGAAATATTCAAACCAGCCCTTCTGGTATCAACATCATGTCACATTTGTCATGTCTGTTCCCCGGAAACAGAAATGATTAGTTCACGTCTCGAATCTTCGGGTTCGAGTAGTTCGTTCATCCTGTTTCCGGTATTGCATGGTGCATTGCCTATGCGGTGGTCACCGGAAGAACGAACGTCTCAAACCCAAAGACTCGAGAGGTGAACTAATCATTTCTGTTTCCCGTACAGAGCCTATGGGGATGTTACAGCGCATGTGAGGTCAAAAATGAACGGATCACTCACTCTCTGAGACAACTCGTTGTTCATAAGACATATTAAAGATTCGTTCATAATGACTTCATATAATATAATAAATAGTATATAAAATCTTATACATATTAAGGATGTTAACGTTACCAACGATGACGTAATATTCATTACCTAAGTCAGAAATGTCCTTGCCTGAAAAAAGACAACTATTTCACAGTGATCATATGACTGGTCGTCATGAGGTTTTAGCATAAGGCGACCACATTGACTTTACACACGCGAACACACATTGTATAACTGTTTTTATAACACACGTTGTGTTGGGTTTCTCTGGACCAACCGCTCTCTTTCCCCGCCGCCGCACCGTTTACTCTCTCAGCTCCTCATTACTGATTTGCCCACGCGAGCAGCACTCCATCAATGGCCATGGGTTTCCACGTGAGGCCTAGGCGTGCCCTTATATAAATAGACTGACGGTGCTTTTAGCCAATAGCCGCGTAAGCATCATTGTGCCCGCCTACTTTCATTGGAAACGCAATTTTCGGAGCCAATCTGATTGGTCGAGGAGAAACTTGGATGGTGGAGTTTGAATTGAGGTCATCGCTCGCGCTGGAGATTCAGGGCAACAGTGTGAGGAAACACTGAACGAAAGCGAGTGCAGTGTGTCAGACCATACTAGAGGCAGAACCGAGAAACCCAGGAGTTATTACTGTAAAGAAGTTCGCCTTGGGAATCTTCAAAAAAAAAAAAAAAATTAAAAATAACATTTGAACTGACAGGTAGGCTGTGTTTTCATTTCGCTGTTTGGAGTGTTTTCTCCGGAGTGCTTATAACGCTGAAATTTCATTGACCGCAATGTATCAGGTAGACTGGAACATTTCCTTGTTTCCTTTTTACTCGTTACAAAAAAAAAAGGGGGAGGGGGGCGTTGTGCTTTCCAGTTATTGCTCACATTACATTACACAATGAGATAGCAATGAGAAACAAGTGTACTTTTAGGAGCGCTTCTTTAACCCACATTGTTTAAACACGCGCGTTGCATAAGTGGGTCAGAGTGGGTCAGCCCCGGTCGCGGTCTAATATCGTCCGCAAGTGGAAATAGGAGGCGGTTCAAATATCTTATTGAAATATAACCTAAAAAATGTACACCTTAAATGAATCCATCCTGTAACACGTTTTTGTCACAGAAATCTTCCAGAGCAACAAAAGCTAAAGGAGAAGTTCTAGAAAAGAGCTTGTGTTCTTACCAACATCCAAGTCACACAGATCACACTTTTGCTTCATTCTGATGTTTGATGTGAACATTACCTGAACCACTTGAAGCTCTGTATCTGCATGATTTTTATTTTGCATTGTGCTGTTACCACATGGTTTGGCTGCTTAGATAATCACATGAATGTACAGGTGTTCCTATTAAAGTGGACAGTGTTTTGCCTCTTCAAGTCCACTAAGCATTAAATAATCTTCCAGAGCAACAAAAGTTAAGTGGGGAAACTCTAGAAAAGACTTAAGAGCCATGCCATGATCAAAGTCACAGAGATCATGCTTTTTCTTCATCCTGATGTTTGATGTGAACATTACCTGAAGCTCTTGACCTGTATCGGCATTATTTATTTGAATTGTTTTGCATTGTGCTGTTGCCACATGGTTTGCTGATTAGATAACCGCATGAATGTGCAGGTGTACAGATGTTCCTAATAAAGTGGACAGTGTTTTAACCCTGAAGCTCCACTAAGCATTGAATAATCTTCAAGAGCAACAAAAGCTGGGGGGCGGGTGGGAATACTAGAAAATATGTAAGAGCTTGTGTTCGGTGTGTAAAACATCTTCTTGCCAAGACGAGCTTTCCGTGACACTACCATCCCTGTGGGCTCACTATCTGATGGGCTGAAAGATCAGAGATTTCACCACTGGGACACACATCAACACGTAGCTGCTCTGTCTGGACACAGTAAACCGGCTTTCCTGTAAAAGCATTCCTTACCTGGTCCTTTTTTCACTTTTGCCCTCTTATGTCACAACTCTTATCATTTCATTGTGAAGTTAACAGGAAAGTAACTTAAAACCTTGGCAAATGTGGAGAGTTCACGTCTTAATGCATGGAAAACTATTTAATAAATAAGCCTTGTGTGTTTCAGATAATGTCTGAAAACGTAATCATTAGTTTACAAAACGATATTAGTATTTTTGTAGAAACCTATCCCCAGAAATCATTTTGTATGAATATTTTAGTAATATGGGTCTGATCTGTTAATTGACTTCACATGTAATTCACTTGAATATATGAATATTTGTTGAATTAAGATAATTAATTAATTCATCTTTTACAGTTATATAGCACTTTACATACATCCTGTGCCAGAACGCTCACCACACACCAATTAGTGGAGAGGAAAGAGTGATGTAGCCAGTTCAGGGATGGGGATTTTTAGGGGGCTGTGATAGAGAAGGGCCAATGCGGGAATTTCACCAGGACACCAGGGTTATACCACTAGAGAGTCAGGACCTCAATTTAATGTCTCATCCAAAAGCCAGTGCTGTTTTTACAGTATAGTGTCCCCATCACTATACTGGGGCATTGGGAACCACACAGACAACAGGGTGAGCACCCCCTTCTGGCCTCACTAATACCACTTCCAGCAGCAACCTTAGTTTTCCCCTGGAGGTCTCCCATCCAGGCCAGGCTTAACGCTGCTTAGCTTCAGTGGGAAACCAGGCAAGAACTGCAGGGAGATATGGCTCTGGCCAGTGTCTGCTTTATCCTGGTCAGTGTTACAGTGGATCTGGACCACATCCAGGGACCACTGGATGTGAGGCGGAAATACACCCTGGTTGAGACACCATTCCATTGCAGGGCACCACTTACATAAAATTCACATACTTTCACCTAGGGACAATATAGTGTGGACTAGGACTGCACGATTATGGCCAAAATGATAATCCCAATTATTTTGATCAATATTGAGATCTCGATTATTTATCACGATTATTCATTGATTTTAGGGACAACATATTTTTAT
>JANDJT010000103.1:12593085-12604979 GCA_024331685.1 Stegophilus panzeri
TCAATATTGCAGTCGATCATGTTCATTTAATCGTGGGCAGTCAAAATCGTAATCGCGATCGATATTCGATTAATTGTACAGCCTTTGTGTAGACAATCCACCTACCCACATGTTTTTGGAAAGTAGATGGAGCCCTGGAAAACCAGGAGGAAACCCACGTGGACACAGGGAGAAGATGTGAAAGTCCACACAGACAGTACTGTCTATGATGTGGACTTTCTATATTGTATATGACTTCAGCAGTAACCACTCAAAGATGGGGGGAGAGATAAAGATTAAAGAATGAGAGCCATGGCCTTAGAGGGCAGAGTCACTGCAAATAAATACAAAGTTATTCTGACCGATCATCTTAATCCTATGATGAAACATTTCTATCCTGATAGGAGTGGTTTCTCCCAGGACAACCTGCCCACATCCACAGGGTATGAGTGGTCATTGAGTGGTGTGTAAGTGGTATATCCTCACTTGTTTGCCATGGACATCTGCAACCTTGATGACCTCTTTCTGTGAACATATGTGCTTCTTGGATACGGAAAGAAGTACCAATAACAGCAGTCTGGTTTTCAAGACCCCATCATGCACAACTAGTCCTCTTGCCTATCCAGTGGTGTCTCCTACCTGTGCTCTAATACTTGTGACTCTGTTAGGTAATAATGGTGTTTTGTTTTCAGTTTTGGCAAACATGAAGTTGGCCTTTACTAAAGGTATGCTATTTGCGCATCATTGGATATCGTGCCAGTGTAATATCTTGTAGGGATGATAAACTATCACACAAGCCTACTTAGTGGCCACTACACATTTTCAAAATCCCAGGATCACTGTACTGCTTATACAACATGACGTGATTTTCTGATGAGGCTCAGACATTCCCCTTTTTTTTCTATATATCAGTACAACAACAGGAAAGAAGAAAAAATGGTGGCATCAGTGCAAGAGCAATATGCTGTCTGCAATAAGGTATTGGCTCCTGAGTGTGCATAAGTTTGTAATGTGATGTATGTGTTTGTGAGCTAAATATTAAAACTGACCTAGTCCTAGATGAGGTGCTCCAAATACCTTAATCTGGCTTTAACCTGTGTGCCTGTGTTTTTGAAACTAATTCAGCATCAGCTCTCTTGCCTGCTAATACTCAGCATTTGTTGATTTAAAGGTAAATATTCTAGGATATCAGATTTATTACTGACCAGTTAAGCCATGAAAAAAACATATTGTTTAATTTGCCTCAATTGTTGTGGGGAAATTATAGTTACCTGATGTAGTCATGACATCATCTTTAATTGAAGCTACCTGATGTAGTCATCTTCTGTAGACTCAACATGTGCTGTTTTTAGTTATGTTGCAGGTTATGTTGATTCTTCAGTCATTTTCCTGACTCTAGAATTCCATCTGTGGGCTGTTGTTTATCTGAATGTGATTAAAGAGTGAGTGCAAAGACATAGTTTTCATTTTAAATAAAATTCTATTTAAAAGAAATCATTGAAAAGTGTTTGCACAGATACGCATTTAAGTGCACGGAAATTGGCGGGCCGTTGAGACATCTGGTGTTGTCTCAATCGAGATGAAGATAAAGATTTAATTATCTAAATATTTGGGATGATTTTTGGCTGGGATGCTCATGTACACCAGAAACACTCCAATCTATCAATGCACTATCAATGTATCAGTGCCTCTATCACACTCCATTTCTATGTAATGTAATATTTTTTTCTGAAGCTTTTATTCATTCATCTATGTTCAGTAACTGCTTTATCCTGTGGCTTAAATATACTTCTGGTAGATTTTTTTTTTTTGTTGTTGTTGTTAATCAAGAGCCTATAGCACAATTCGAGTCCCACATTTCATTGTGTGCTTTTATGCAGAGTGCAATGGATTCACTTTCACCGGGGGGATGACTATGTGCACTAGAAAATAAAGAGCACATTTGGCAGGCAGTGCTATAGTGGTTGCTGTGTTATTGCATACCACGGTGTTAGGCGTGGAGGAAAGGCTGATGACGCACATTGAGGGGGAAATGCACTTTTTTGCTTCAAGAGAGGCGTTCTGCCCATGAGTCATGCACGTACAATACAGTACATGTGCAGCAACCCTCTATTTAAATGTTTACTCCACCAGTGCTTTTACCCCTTACAGTCGTATACAGAAGGGTCTGTGTACTGTCTGTACACATCACTGTCACTATTCTTTGAGGCTTGGTTAACCATTATAATAGACCAGGACTATGTAACAAAAATAAGTCTGGGCAATAAGATAATATAATATTGATATCATGATATGTCACAATATGATTTTTTTTTGGTTGTTGTTGATATTTACTTTAAAAATAAACGTAATTACAAACTGATTGCTGTAGGGTGGTGAAGGCAAGACAACCCGGAAAAAGCCATTGGACGTCACTAGAGATGAATTGTTGAAAGCAAATCAGGTTTTGACCAGAATTTCGTTTTTCAGCCAAGAATATACTTTGACACCTCTACCTAAAGAAAACATGAATATATTTTTACCAAAAAGATATGAAAAGGATTTAACTTGGGTTATTTTCTAACCTTGCCTAGGTGTGAGGAGTGTGAGAACATGTGAGGAGTCTGTTTAACAGATGCAGTGGTAAAAACAATTAGTCTGCATAAGATGTCAAAAACTTTGGTAGTTAAGTGTCATATCAGGTCGTAATCTGATACTGGCTATCAAAATGTCTGCGATGCACCTGGTCAGATCTTCATCAAAATGTAGAAGAGCGCTTACACACTTTGTACAGATGACAGAGGATGTTTGAAAAACATTAAATGGCCTAATAAATGACAGTAATAGCAAGAACTAGTCAACAGAACTGATTGAATTAATTAGTGAGTATATCCCCACCAATGTTAGATCGGTTAGAGATCAGTCAGGTGAAGAATGGATGATGAGAGCCCATGAGTGACTTTTACCCCAGGTGATTTGACAGAGACTGGTGTGATGCTGATAATCAAAGTGGTAACTCATTTCCCATTTTAAAGATGTAGAAAAGTTTACAATGTGTAAGAAAATGCTTTTATGCTGATCAGGGTCTCAGTGGATCCGGAGCTTATCTTGGTAACACTTGATGCGAGGCTTTCGATAGAGAATGCCAAGCTACCCACTCAGAGGACAGGACCAGTTGTGCTCTCTCTGACTCCTGGCTGTGGATGACTATGACATCATAGAATTTGGGATCTCCTGACAATAGTGCAAATGGTGTCCCTCTTGTTTCATTTGTCCTCCTTTGTTTGTTGAATTATTTTGAGATTATTAATTAAACTGGGCAGCAGGATAGTTTTTTCATTACCGTTCATTGCTGGTTCAAGTCGGTTTTGTCAGACTGATAGAGCTGCCTCAAGTGAATCTAAAATCTCCACCAGCAAAGCTGATCTTGTCATGAATTGTGGATGCAGTTTGATAACTCATTATACCCATTAACTCATGATACCCATTACTCAATGTATTTTTTTAAATGAAGTGGACAAGCTATAGCAGGTTTCTATACCATATGCAGTATCCTGTATATCTAGTTAGGAGCAATTGGAATTCAAATGTTAGACCCTGGAAAAGTGTGAACTGTTCAGAGAGAAACAAAAGAAAATGAATAATTTTTTCCTTCAATTTAAAACAATATAATAAACAGTTGATCTTAAATAGCCTCGTCATACTAAATAACAAAATTGTTAAAAGATTAGTGAGAAATCATGGTAGTGTAGCATGTAGAATTGCTGAAATCCTGTTTCAGTCCTGAGCTCAAGGTTACTGTCTATGTGGAGTTCCACATGGAGTTCTCACCTTGTCTGTTTGGGTTCTCTGATTTTCCTCTGCGTGTGCACGTGTGTGTGTGCGTATTAGAAAGAGAGATTTCCTGTGTTGGACTAGTGTCCCATCTAGGGTGTATTTCTGGATATACTCCAGATGCACTGCGAACCTGAGGGTGAATGAATGACATAGTATAAGGCCTAATTCATGCAGGCTTTTAAAAGAATGAGTGAGAAAATCAATGAAAAAATAGTAAACGTGAATATAAAACACTAAGTACAGCCTGTGGATTAATGTTAGGTTTCCCTTTTCCATTTTTCACAAGAATCATTTATTTCATGGTCTATGGAAAATAGACAAAATGGAAATTCCAGCTTAGAAAGAATTTAGCAAGACAGAATGCCCTCAGCATAGTATGATACGATTTGTTTTCCATTAATTAAAAAAAAAATACAAAAAGACTTGTTCTTCTTGTTCCTTTGGTACTGATTATAACTTGAAGCAAAGCAGTCATGCCCTGATAATCAGTTGGATCCCCAGAATGATTTACCTAAAGCCTTCCTGTAATTATTTTCCTATTAGACCATTACAGAACTGAAGCTCTCAGCGTGGGAAATGGCAGAGGATCTAGACAGGAAAAAAAAAAAAAAGAAGAAATTGTGTTTTTCCATTTTACGTACTGAAACTCAATTCTCAGGAATCCCCACAGTCCTATGTATTTTGAATCAAGTTCAAATGTTATTATTTTGTCAAAGATTTAAGATTATTTTAATGTGGCAAAGCCGATGTAAAGAATTAATGTGCCTGTCTCTGTCCCTAATGAATAGCTTGTTTGGCCAAGTGACTGCACACACATGCATTGACGTAAAAGGAAATTGGCCAGTTGCTTCTCTCTCAGCAGAATCACAACACCGTGACCTCATTTTCTGACACCAAGTTATCTGAATGATCAGGATCATTTAATCTGAAAGTTCACAATGTTGAAAAAGACCAGTGATATTGAGGTTTGACTCTCAGTTCTGAAATGTTTAAACTTATTGGCTATTTTATCAGCATAACCGCAAGGAATTCAGCACTAGGTGACCATGAAGGTGGTTTGTCATATTACGTTACATTACATTTATGGTATTTGGCAGATGCCCTTAGCCAGGGCGACTTACATTTATTTCAATTATACATCTGAGCAATTGAGGGTTAAGGGCCTTGCTGAAGGGCCCAACAATGGCAGGTTGGTGGTGTTGGGGTTTGAACTCACAACTTTTTGAGTAGCAGACCAACACCTTAATCACTGAGCTACACCGGCCTGTCATATATATTGTGAGATCTTGTGCAGTGGGGTCTGTTTGCTGGGTGTTTGTATGCCTAATAGAAACATGGTTCTGGGGTTTTACTCTCAGCAGAGGGTGGGTGTAAAGTTTCTAACAATTTCTGTCTATCTCAGTGTAATCATCAGGAACCTGCAGCCAGTCCATTTTAGTTCTATTCCATCAAGCTAGATCTTGGTAATTAGGATTTAAATGAAAAATCTCCACTGTGCTGAGAACTAATATCATACCAGAGCCAAGGAATCGAGGGGTGTGTACTTGGCTCAGTATTTTTGGGATGTGCAAGAAAAATCTTCCAACTGACTGGTAGTTGGGGCTGGGTACCAAATGTAGGTTATCTGGTCCTCTACATTGTTAGAGAAATACTGGCCTGGTGAAGTTTTGTTGGTTTGTACTGTCACCTACTGTAACATAATACAGTATGTGGACAAAGCATGTCCTACAGACATTACTGGTGTTCATTTTGATACAGTTAAATGTGTTTTGATTGCCGATTTTCTGAAACATCTCCATTGCTTTGATTTTTGATTTGCTGAGCAGGTATTTTACCTCTTAATCCCTGTGGCATGGGTTTTTCAATCTCTTAACATAATCTCTTAACATTTCAATCTTCTTCATACCAAGAAGCTTAACCATACTTGCCTTAATGAACATGCTTGAGAAGTTTACTGAGACTAGCCTTGATTTAATTGTCCATACACAATCTTACACTGCCATGAAGTCCAGTGATGTTTACTCTGATTATATTACCAACCATGCTAAACTTCACACATTTTGCATAGGAGCTGTACAATTTTACCACTCAAAATACACCAATTTATGATCAAAAATGGTAAGAAATACCACTTTGTTTTTGTTCGATAGAGGAAAAAAATGTGAAAATGAAATAAAATTTCTTACCTAAATAAATATTGAATAGGCTTACCACAAATCTGCAAACGAGTCTTTTTTCACCCTCTCCTACTGTTACTGGTCGACTCTCTACGTTTATGTTTCTGCAGGAAGGTTCTGCTGCGAAGTTGGCATCCAGAGCTAGCATTTTCCATCTGGATGCTATGCCTACTCCTCTGATTAAAACATGTCTTCTTTCTCCATACCCACACATAAGTAATGCCTCTCTCTTCTTTCTGGCTCTGTTCCCACCAACTTGAAATTGGCTACAATCCAGTTCTTAAAAAGCCAGGGCTTGACCCAGTGGAGCTCAGTAATTACAGGTCTATTTCCAACCAGCCTTTTCTGGGCAAGCTACCCATGTGAGCATGTGGTAGCAGATTAGCCCAAAGAACGCTTGGCCTCAAACACTCTGTTTGAAAAGTTTCAGTCAGAGTGTAGGATCATAATACTGAAACTATTCTTGTCAGGGTTTCAAGCAACTCATTGGTTGCAGCTAATCCTGGGTTACTGAACATATTTTGCTGAACTGCTTCTTTTGACATAGTATGCCATGACATACTCCTGCAACAACTCACAAAAATTGTAGGACTTATGGGTACTGTCCCCTCGGTCTGGATCTAATATTTTCTCTCTGACAGATAGCAGTTTGTTTTCACTGATAGATTTAGGTTGGACTTGTCTTGACCCTATCTTATGGGATTCCTTAAAGACATACCCTACCTTGTCAATATCATCAGACTACATGGTCTAGAGTTTCATTGTTATTCTAATGATGTGCAGATTTACATACACACTGAAACCTCACACAGACTGCCTCATGCACTGGTTGACTGGATGAGTACAAACTTTCTGAGGCTTAATATTAACAAATCTGAGGCCATACTGATTACAGCCAAGCACCTCTCACTCAGTACGTTTACATGGACAACAATAATCTGATATTAATCCAATTAAGACAATACTCTGATTAAGAAACTATATGTAAACAGCAATTTTTAATTACCTGAATCTGACTAAAGTCATACTCGACGTAAACACAAATCGAATTAAGACATGTGGAGTATTCCTGTTTTAGTCGCATTATCGACGAGCGTAACAGACATACAAACACCTTAATCACACTATTAACATTGTGTGGGAGTTTTCACTGTATTTTGCGACAGGACACGTACACACACGGCAGTGCTCAACTGTTTGACGGCAAACGAGAGCACGGCTCCATCCGAAACCACATACTTACCTGCTATATAGTAGGCGAAATACATGTGTTTCGGCTACTATATAGTAGGTAAGTACGCGGTTTGGGACGCAGCCCATGGCTTCAAGCAGTCGTCTATTTGCACGTATAGCATGACAAATAATGAACTGCACTTGAAGCTTTCATAAAATTAAAAATGAAACAGCCAAAACTGTATACAGTACCATAACTGTCACGTTACAAAGAAGGATATGGAAGCAAGCGCAGATCTTCAAACATTTAGTAAACAAACAAACACACAACAAAACAAAGACACTAAGACAACTAGGCAGAATACTGTGGCTAAGGCTAAACATAAACTAGGAAACAAAACATGGTACAGGGACAAAGGTGAAGTTAGACAATACGTAAGACGAGGAAGCAGTACAAAAAGTGGCTATATATAGGAGTGCTCATTAAACAGAAACGTGATGCAAGTGGTCATGTGACAATGATGTAGTGTCCTTGATATATGACAGAACAGTCCTCTGCGGGGCTGGAGTGCAGAGCGACGTCCTCTGCGGGGCAGGACGGCGGGACAACTTCCTCAGCAGGACAGGAGAGGGGAGCGATGTTCTCCGCGAGGCCCGAGGGAAGCTCCAAGATTTCTGTGAGGCCAGAGAGGGGAGCGAGGTTCTCCGCGAGGCCAAAGGGAGGAACGATGCTCTCCGTGGAGCACAAGGGGGAAACGATGCCCTCCGTGGAGCAGGAAGGGGGAGTGACATACGGCGCGCAGCAAAGAAGAGGAACGACGTCTTCAGCGGAACATGGAGGCAGAGCGATGTCCTGAGTGAAGCAAGATGGCAGAGCGACAACCTCAGCTGAGCAGGAAGGCAGAGTGACGTCCTCAGCCAAGCAGGAAGGCAGAGCGACGTCCTCAGCCGAGCAGGAAGGCAGAGCGACGTCCTCAGCCGAGGACTTATGTAGCGCAGCTTGGTACTCCTCCTCCTGTTGGCGTGGCATGGCGTAGTTCTCCACGAACATAGGTGGTAGAGTGAAGCCCAGGTATTTCAGGGTGATCCGCTGCTCTGTTGTAGGTCTTACGTTCTGTCACGTTACAAAGAAGGATATGGAAGCAAGTGAAGATCTTAAAACATTTAATAAACAAACAAACAACAAAGCAAAGACACTAAGACAACTAGGCAGAATACTGTGGCTAAGGCTAAACATAAACTAGGAAACAAAACACGGTACAGGGATAAAGGTGAGGTTAGACAATACGTAAGATGAGGAAGCAGCACAAAAAGTGGCTATATATAGGAGTGCTCATTAAACAGAAACATGATACAGGTGCAGGTGGTCATGTGACAATGATGTAGTATGGTGCAGTGGCTGCTGGGAAATGAATTCCAGAATTACCTCCTTGATATATGACAATAACGAAGACCAACTGTATGTTGATACATGAAATTCGGGAGGGAACGTCGGACAGCGTAGCGTGGAGACTTAATGACGTGTGCCGTTAATCGATCTATGTTCTATTACATGTAAAATGGGAACATGAAAGGAATATTCTAAAAGCGACTCATGTAAACACCTTAATCACAATATTGTCTTACTCAGAATAAGATCAATAATTAGATTATTGCTGTCCATGTAAACGTAGTCACTGATTTTTGCTGACTTTACACCTACCTAAACTGACTTAAGAAGCCTTGAAGTTACTGTAGACACTGCTCTGTCATTTTATTCTCATTAAAACACTACTAATACAACTTTCCTCAAGTGCAGACTTCATCCCTCCCTTTCCCTTTCTGAAGCAGAGATGCATGTCCATGTGTCCATGTGTCACATCTGGGTTCAATTATTACATCACTATTCTTTATAGACTCCAGGATCTACACAAGTTGCAGTATATGCCAAACTCACCTGCTTGGGGTTTTGCCCACACCAGACAATGTGAAAGCATCACCTTCACACTTTATAAATCTAACTTTATAAAAGTTACAATGATTCTCTGTTTGTTTCTGAATACAGTGCAGAAAGACATATTATGGTCTTTAAATCCCTGCTTTGTCTGGTCCCCACCTACTTATCTTTGCCTCCTTTTTTCATACTCACCTGTGCACAGTGTCTGATCTACTGATCCATAGGAGATAGGGTCTTTAGAGTGGCTTCCTCAAAACATTCTCTCTCTCAACGTCCATGCTTGTCCTTCTTTCTGCATTTTAAAACCCAACTAAAAACCAGTCTTGCATATACTAGACTTCATAGGCATCTATGTTTTTGTGCACCTCTAAAATGCAGAGGTTTAGGTTTCTTATGTTTATTCTCTCAGAGGTGCATCTACGGTTTTTCTGTAGCAATTATTATTTTTAGTCCGTGCTATGACTATATAGCATACACATGAAATCTACACTTTTCTGCTTTTTCAGCTAAAAGAACGGCCAGACCGAATGAAAAATATAATTCTCCTGGCAGAAAAATTTATTCACTGAATGGGAAAGTATACAGCATGTGAAAGCTACACATTCACTTCTAGTAGTTAATTATTAATTAATTAGTGGTTACACCAGAATGGACTTATGTCATGCTATTTTTTATTTTTTTTACTGTTACTTGGCATGCATCTGGGGGAAAAAAAACCCCACAGTGCTAAATTACGTAAGAACCACCACACTGGTGGTGCTTGCAATTACACAATATATGTGATCAGTACATGCTACCAAAAAAACATGAATGACTGTTTGAAAACTTTCACAAGGTGACATAAATGTTGCCAAACTGACTGAACACTTCATAATATCACACTTGAACAAACTTATCTACAGAAGGTAATGAATGTAGATAATTTAATGTAATTAGTTACCTTGTGAGTATAAAGCTCTTTATAATGCAATTTCATAATCCTGCTGCATGTCTCAGCTAAGCAAAAAGGCTTTTGCTGTATGTCAGAACTTGATTACCATATATCCTGCATTCTGTATATTACAATGTATATACCTGTACTTTATTACAATACAAGACAAACTGACAATCACATAATTAGTTGTCTGTTTTTTGTCTGTTTTTTTTGTCTGGAAGTTGAAGCTTTTTCATTAAATATGCCAATGAGCTATAACATTAAAACCACCTGCCTAATATTGTGTAGGTCTCACTTGTGCCGCGAAAACATCTCTGACCCCTTGAGGCATGGACTCCACAAAACCTATGAAGTTGTGCTGTGATATCTGATATCAAGACATTAGCAGCAGATCCTTTAAGTCATGTAAATTGAGAATTGGGGCCTCCATCGATCAGACTTGTTTGTCCAGGACATCTCACAGATGCTCGATCGGATTGAGATCTGGGGAATTTGGAGGCCAAGTCAACTCTTTATCATATTCCTCAAACAATCCCTAAACACTTTTTTCAGTGTGGCAGGGTGCATTATCCTGCTGAAAGAGGCCACTGCCATTAGGGAATACAGTTGCCATGAAGGGGTGTACATACATGGTCTGCAACAACATTTAGGTAGGTGATACGTGTCAAAATAACATCCACATGAAGGCCAGGACCCAAGGTTTCCCAGCAGAACATTGCCCAGAGCATCACACTTCCATAGTGCGTGCACCCGGCTATCCACATCATGTAAAAGAAACATGATTCATCAGACCAGGCCACCTACTTCTATTGCTCCATAGAGCCATACGCAGAAAGCTGCACTGTGTGTTCTGGCACCTTTCTATCATAGCCAGCATTAAGTTTTTCAGCCATTTGTGCTACAGTAGCTCTTCTGTGGGATCTGACCAGATGGGCTAGCCCTCGCTCCCCACATGCATCATTGAGCCTTGGACACCCATCACCCTGTTGCTGGTTCACTGGTTGTTCTTCCTTGAATCATATATTAACTTGAAGTTATTACAGTTATTAACATATTTGAACTTAACGTATTCATAGGTGACATTTTTGTGCTTCTTATGAACTGCCAGTGTTGTAGTATGAAAATATTATTCTTATGGGCCTCCCAAGTGACGCAGCATGAAAGCATTTGCCCAATCCTTGAGATATCACAAATTTGAATTATGACGGTGCCACAGGGAGCCAAGGCAGTAAAATTGGGCATTCTCTCCAGTTAGGAAGGCTGGTGTTATTTTTCTGTCAATCACAGCAACACTAGCCAATCATGGACATCTGTAAGCTCATGTATGCAGAAGAGGGCAGATAGCTCTTTCCTACAAGTGTGTCATGCTGCCCTGTGACGAAGCATGAGCAGCAGTTTGAAAACTTACTGTCCCATCAACACCTAGAGTAAACCTGCTACTAGTAAACTCTTCAGAATCCACTACATTTATAAATAGTCACTACAAATTGTGTCACTGCCCATTCATGGTACTGAAACTTAAAATTAAGACATTAAATGAAAGGTAACTGAAACCTAATGTCTGCCATCATCTGATGTGTGTCACTCCACAGGGGTGCTGCAAATGCAGGAAATGACTAGAAGTATTTACGGGGGCCCTGGAACATGAGCCATTGGAGTGGATTGGAAAATCATTGTTGCTGTGGTGGTCATCTGATTGAGAAAACACTAAATTCCAAGCTAACAGGTAAGTCCACACCACCACCAGCACATCCTTTCCCAAAAACCTCTTTTTTCCCCAGGCTGTCCAGCACTCGGCTGATAATTCAATTCAATTCAATTCAATTTTATTTGTATAGCGCTTTTTACAATAGACATTGTCTCAAAGTAGCTTTACAGA
>JANDJT010000103.1:12605079-12617091 GCA_024331685.1 Stegophilus panzeri
CGCTCGTCCTTCTTCAGGATCCCGGATACCTGCGCAGCGACATCAAGGACACGAGCACCAGAAAAACAATGTGTGTGAACCTTACCCTTTGTTGAAGCAACGCGGATGTTTCGCACAATGGAGTCCCTGACGATCACAGCGTTTGGTCTGGTCTGACAGAGAGGGGCGAAGCGGTTCCTGGTTGGGATCTCGAACACCAGAGGTGGAGAGGTCCTCGCCCAGGGTATGGTTCTCACCTTTCGTTGCTGGTGCACCCAAGGTCCGTGGTGAGTCGGCGCCGGCATGACGGAGACCTCCGCTGGAAAAGTCTTGGGTGCACGGTCCCTGCACAGAGAAACACACGGCGTAGAGGGCCTGGGAATGGTAATACCACGCTGTGTGCTTACCTTGGATGTGCAGGCAGAGGCACAAGATGTTTCCAGTGTGGTTCTTCGCTCCAGCAGCTGGGCCTGCTTGTCGAGTAGGTCGCGGATCTGTTTCTCCACATCGTCCAGTTCCAGCAGCACCATGTGCAGCTCCAGTGAGTCCTCATCTGCACTCAAAAGCGGAGAAACAACAGACATATTTGCTTTAAAAAAACAGTGGTAAATGAGATAAATGTGAAAAGTGAACAAGGCTAGCGGTAAGGTGATGCTAGCAGGCTACAAGCTAGTCGTAGATGTTTGTAAGAACCAATAAAACTTAGCGACAGTGCAACGTTATGATTGTTTTATCTAAAGTAGTATCAGTTATATTTGTAAACATTGTAAAGAAATAACGTAAGGTAAAAAAATATATATAATTTTAAAGTATAGAGATTAGAAGAATAGCGTCAGCTTAAGGGACACTGCTTCCTGCGACACTTCCTGCTTCCTCGGTTGCCAAATCCTCAACTCTCAATAATCTGCCAGTGTAGAATGAATGTAGTTGCTAAACCAATCTATCCACCGACTCTTGCTGGCTTAGCTCTGATTGGCCCATTTTTTATACCAAATGTTACTGACTCAAAGAAGAGCTGACTAAGTTACAGCATGAAGCAAGAAATTCTATGGCCCTTGAAAAATAGCTTACAATTGGACCCCCTTTCTGTCTGCAGTTACAGGAAGAACAGGGTTGTTGGTTATGTGAACAAACAAATATGTGATTATATTGCAGTAGGTGGTGGGCTTTAGAAGTGTTTGCTGTAGTAGGCAGCATTTAAGTGTGTTACACCACCATTATGTTAAAGTTAAACATGCATACATACCAAATAAAACTTTTGTTGTGCAGAAGTCAATACGAGGTAGGTGCTTTTTCTGTTTGTTAAACCAAAGTCCTGAAGGTAACTATGAATAAAAATCCAATTCATAGTTGCCTTATAATTTGGACCTAAAATCTGCTTGTCCCCAGGGGCTCAGGCTATTTATTTTTCCAATCAAACTTGTCTAAGTGCAACCCTTTCAGCTCCTTGATGAGCAGAAGAAAGGCCAATGAATGGCAGGTCTACATAACTAGTATAGAGTAGTTGGTTGAGACAAAAAAAAGCCTTGAAATTGAGCAGCAGTAGAAGTGGATTACAGTATTCCTTTATTCCAGGACATTTCCCCCCCTTTGATCTGGTATGTCTTTGAGGATTGGTGCTATCAATAATGTAAAATAAATCTCCACTGACAACCTCCTCTAGGGTTAATGTGACAATTATTCCTTGTTCAAAATGACAGGCAGTTTAAATTACAAATAATTAAACAAGCGAAACTGAAGGTTAGAAAGATGAATATGTCCAGGGAGAAAATAGAGGAGCCTTATAGGCAGAAACCTTCAGGTTACTCTGTAAAGTCATTACAAATGTGTTTACAAAGGGCAGAGGCCTGAAGAATAAGCACAAAGAAGCAAAGTTAATTTGTTTTATGTAACTGGTATGTCTACTAAGCTGTGTGGCATGCAAGCCTTTCACTGAATTTAACCACTTTCACTGAAATTTCACTGCATGACTCCAAATTGAACATTCAATAGGAACTCTTTGTTTGTGGTATTAGACTACGTCAACCATTTGCTGTATTTGTAGAATACCAAGTACGGCTGAGGCCAAAAGTTTACATATACTGGAATAAAGACAAGCAATCTAAGGTTTTCTCCATGCATTTCATGTCACCATACATTTAAATTAATTAGGGCCTCTACTTTGTTCACATCTGAGGCCATTTTAAAACAACTTATTAGAGACAGATTTATTTCAGCTTTAACTCACTATATCAGAATTCCAGTGGGTCAAAAGTTTACATATATCAAGTTGAAGGTTCCAGAAATGTGGAACATTCCAGAAATAGATGTAATGACTTTTAGAAGCTTGGCCATTTATCATAATTAGGAGTTAACCAGGAGTGCACCTGTGGCTGTATTCAAGGGCGAGGAAATCCAAGCAACTCAGCCAAGACCTCCGAAAGAAAATTGTGGACACACACAAGTCTGTTTCCTCCTTAGGAGCAAATTTTAAACAACTGAAGGTACCATAAGCAACACCCCAAACAATTGAATGCAAATATAAAAATCTTTGGACCATAAAGACACTGCATTGTTCATAGAAGAAGCACTAATTAACTGCCAGGGGAAACAAAAATGGAACCGTTTGGCCATAATGATCTGCACTATGTATGGAGGCGGGTTGAGGCTTTTAATCTGAAGAACACCATGTGAAGTATGGGGGTGGCAGCTTCATGTGAAGATTTATGAGACATTATTGCAATTTTCTCATACAATTGCATGGTTTTAGATTATTTAGTAGTGCTTGCATTCTACACAACATGGAACAAGAGGTTTCTTTGATAAACAACAAAGGGGGTTGGGTGCATGGCCAAAATGAAATCCTGATCACATAACAGGGAGAACAAAACAGAAATTGACCGTTTATACAGAACCACAACTCCTCTAATATATACCAACTCAATGTCAGAAAGATGTTTTAAGAAATATTCCGTATATAAATATACACTAGATTAAAAATCCCCATATCAGTTAAAGTGACATTCTACAAATGCTAAGCTTGTGATTTTGTTATTTTTGAAGCTATTTGTTGCATATTTAGCCAGATTGGTACCATTAGTTGTTTATTCCTCAAGTTCATTTCCATTTATATTCTGGGCAGACATACAGTGTGTGTGTGTGTGTGTGTGTGTGTGTGTGTGTGTGTGTGTGTGTGGATGGGCACGTATCTGTATGCATGGCTTGTCTGTGTTTGAATGTTGAAATATTTGAACTTCTCAACTCTTCTTGCATGTGAAAGTGATGGTCACGTAGCGAGAACAAAGTTTAACAGCTTAATAATTAACTCATAAGGTATATAAGGTTCTCACTATATCTACAGGACATCACTGTAGCATTCTGTACTGCAGCCATCAATGGCTGTATTTCACAACATTGAGGTAGACTTTGCTTTAGTTGTGTCTTTGTCCTCTAGGTTACTATGGATTTTTTGGCACAGTGTCATTTCCACTGTCAGTGGGCACCTTACCTGAAATGCAACTATCAGAACCTTACCATAAAAGATATCCCTCTGACATAAAGCTAATTTGTTATTTGTTCTTTGAAGAGACATATCTCTAAGGGTGTACTGATTGTGTAATTGCCTACTTGCTTTTGCTCAGAGTGTATGTATAAAAAATATATATATATATATGTGTGTATATATATATATATATATATATATATGTATGTGTGTGTGTGTGTGTGTGTGTGTGTGTATGTGTATATATAAATGTTGTGTGAGAAAATCCCAGGAGATCAGCAGTTTCTGAAATACTCAAACCAGCCCATCTGGCACCAACAACCATGCCATGGTTAAAATGTCATCAGTGCCCAAACACTTGTGGCTGAATGAGCACAAATTCCCACACTCTTAAAAACAGATATCATGTGTTAATTTTTAACACACCTGCATGTCTAGTTAAGAACAACACTTTTTGTGTTACTTATAACACAATCAGTGTGTTAGTACATTTCCACACAAAGATATGTTAAAAAAAAAATACAAATGTGTTGTGTATACGTTTTTCCAAACAATTATCCTAAAAAACAATTTGTTTGTATGCAATTATTCTACTAAAATGCTCACAAAATAAACAGACAATTGCAGGAAATTCAGGTGACATTATTTATTAAAATCATTAAAACATTTGACAGATGTAAGAATTGGAGTTGATGCATCTTCTTACAAATCTCCCTGCCATCTGGGAAGATAAGAGCCCCACTTCCTTCCATTTGAAAAGCTGTAAAAGAGCAAAAAAAACAAAACAAAAAAAACCTGTTGGTTAGTTGTTAGCTACAAAATATGGACAAATGCCTTTGGGCTTTAACTGAGAAACAGCATTACAGAATCCCAAATTGTGTAATCTCCTAATGAAAAAATGGTGCTGAAGCCTCACCAGGAAAATCTAGCTAACTTGCCAATATTTATTTTCCTGCTTTTAGCACCTCACTGCCAATGTTTTTGTACAACCTAATTACATCTACCAACATTACAGAGATAGTGGAAAGCATTACAACCTAAACCCCTTCCTCTCTTTTTGTTACATTACCCTTGTGAAGAACCTTTGGCCTCGGCATTACTGAGCTAGCTAAGTTCCGTTAAGTTCTGCTAAGTTCCACCACTAACTGTCTGCACCTGTTAACCAGCATTAACATTCACCGAATACATGAAGAACACGGCACTAACCCATCCTCCTAATGCTAATTACTACAGCTTGCCTTGTCCAAAACACTTGCTAAATGTACTTAACATTAACCCACTCTCTGTATTACATCATGGTGAACAACTATAATGCTAGGTTATCATTAACTTTCAAAAAGGGAATGGGAATGTCTAACATTAGCGCGAGCTGTATGCTAAAGTAATGTTATTAACTCAGGTGAGTGTCTAGGATAGCATCACTCATCCCTAGCGAATTCCCTAGAGAATTATAAAATATCCTCAGTCCATATTTCACAGCCGACATAAAGACATGACACTAGTAGTGTAAAGCCAACACTGAGGAAGCAGTACATGATATTCACTTTTGAAGCCATCGCGATAGGTAAAGTTAATTATTACTTGCTGAGTTACTGTTTTCCAATGAATATATTTTCGAGAGCTCCCTGCCTAAATATCACAAACTCAGCCAGACATTTTCAGCAGCATTAACACTAAATAGTGATGAATGCTAACTTACCTGTGGTCATTTGGTTTCCTCACCTCAGGACTCCGTGGTCACAATCAAAATGTCAAAGTAACGAACGTTCACTTTGAGGCGAGTTCAGAGTTTGATTGGACAATAATTTGTTGTGTTGGTCACTCGTGATTTTTTTTTTTCTCTTTTTGTAACACATTTATTGGATAATTTAACACAACAAGTGTTGAAATGGTAATAACAGAAAAAGTGTGTAGGATATTAACACATCCTTTCTGAGAGTGCACAGCCACACTCCAAAATCTAGCCGAAGCCTTCTCAGAAGAGTGGAGGCTATTATAACAGAAAAGAGGGAACAACTGAAATGTTAATGCCCATGATTCTGGAATGAGATACTCTTCAATACTCTGGTCTTCACATACTTGTGTGTGTGCGTGTGTGTGTGTGTGTGTGTGTGTAGGAACACATTTGGGTCCATAGTAGTGTTGGGCGATCTTCTCCATAGTCAGATTGTCCTATCGTCAGTCTGTGAGACCGCCGATACACGATATTATTGCGTACGGGGGCTGTGACTGACTATCTCTGACTAGCACTGATCCCCAATATCATCATCTATTGGCACAACCCTAGTCCATAGGTATTTGGACAGAGACATGCATTTTTGTAATTTTGCCTCTGTACACCTTCAAGATGTGATTGGCGTGTAGACTTTCAGCTTTAATTCAAGGGGTTTAACAAAAATATTGCATTAAGCGTTTAGGAATTAGAACCATTTTTTACAGTGTCCCTCCATTTTCACAGACCCAAAAGTAATTGGACAAATTAACAATTATAAATATAAGGATTATTTTTAAACCTTGGGTACACATCCTTTGCAGCCAGTAACTGCTTGAAGTCTGCAACGCATCAACAAATGCTGAGTTTCCTCCCATTAGATGCTTTGCCAGGCTTTTACTGCAGCTGCCTTCAGTCACTGCTTGTTTGCATGTCTTTTTGCCGTTGGTTTTGTCTTCAACAATTGAAAAGCATGCTCAGTTGGGTTTAGGTTAGGTGACTGACTCTGCCATTTAAGAACATTTAATTTCTTTGCCTTAAGAAGCATTTGGGTTGCTTTTGCTGTACGTTCTGGGTCATTATCCAATTGTATTGTGAAACACTGTTCTATCAGTTTTGCAGCATTTGACTGAATCTGAGCAGAAAGTATACAGCTCTATACACTTCAGAATTCTGTCAGCAATCACATTATCACTAAACACTAGTCACCCAGTTCCATTGGCAGCCATACATGCCCATGCCATAACAATGCCTCCACATGAGCCAAAGCATGGGGTATGCTTTGGCTCATGTGCTTTTCCTTTTCTTCTTCATATTCTCCTCTTCTCTTCTATTTTGGTACAAATTAAATGTGATTTCATTTGTCCAAAAAATCTTGTTCCAGAACTGGTTGTTTTTTTTTATAGATGTTTTCTAGCAAAGTGTAATCTAGCCTTTCTGTACTTGAGTGTAGCTAGTGGTTTGCATCTTGAGGTAAACCGTCTGTATTTACATTTATGAAGGCATCTCTTGATTGTAGACTTTGCTAGTGATATGCCTGCCTCCTGCAGAGTGTTCTTGACTTGGCTAGATCTTGTGAAGGGTTTTTTCTTCAACCTAGAAAGAATTGTGATCATCCACTTTAGTTGTCTTCCATGGTCTTCCAGGCCTTTTGGTGTTGCTGAGCTCACCGGTTCATTCTTTCTTTTTAAGAATGTACCATATTGTTGATTTGGCCACTCCCATGATTTGGCCACTCACATTCCCATGAATGACTACCAAATACAAATTCAACACTTTGAATCAACTACAGACCGTTTATCTCCTTAGTTCTTTAACAAGAAAACAGGCCATATGAAACTTCTTATCAGTCAATTGTCCACATACTTGAGACTGAGAAAATTGAGGGAATATCTAAAAAATGGATGTAATTCCTAAATGATTAACGCAATATTTGTGTTAAACCCCTTGAATTTAAGGTGGAAATCTACATTTCAGTCACATCTTCATTGCTTCATTTCAAATCCATTGTGGTGGAGTACAGATGCAAAATTATAACAGTTGTTTAACAGTCCAAATACTTATGGATCCGACTGTATCTGCAAACCAAGCTCAGACTGAATGTTATATCTTGGAGGAGAGAATAGGGCAGAATATGGCAGGCCAGTGGAGACCCTGGGAGATAAAACAGCAGATCTCTCTGGTCTGATAACGTACAGAACCTGTGGAGAATCCTCTAGCAAGGCTAAAGGGCAAAGCATACAGCTACAGAGGCTAGACCACATGATTAGACACCTTTGAAGGCCCAGATAGAGGTTTTGTATAGAGCAGAGCTGATGGAACCCCTAGACTCTTGACCATAGCTAAGCTAAACTTAACTTTGATGTTCTAGCTAGCTCTGTGAGCTTCTCTTTTAAGAAGGGCACCAGACAGATGCTGCCCTTTAAGATCAAGCTTTTAACCTAGGTCCTTGTAGGGATTTGATTACTTTTTTCTTAACTGTTATGTGCAGTTCAGATATAATGTGATTCTTTTTTTGGTATCCTCTTTATTGCTGAATGTATTTGAAGTAAAGAAACAAATTCATAGATAGATAGATAGATAGATAGATAGATAGATAGATTTATTATCATCAGTAATGCAGATTAAATAATGATTGGAGTTTGTTGTTTGCCTTCGTATTTTGCCTTAACTCTCGATGAATAAAATAATGCGGGGGAACTGCTTGTGTGACTTGTCTGTATGCAGTCACAGTCACATGACGTACTATCCCAGAAATAGCCAAGTAGTTATCTTATCTTACATTGGAACTTTGGAAAATTGGTAGTTAAATATTTTTGATTCAATATGTCAGAAATCTTATACTCACATACTAATAAGACAAATGTTTTCACCAGCACACCAGCAAGCGTTCCTCTACTTGATTAGTCAAGTGGTAAAAAAAATAAATAAATAAAAAAGGTGTTTGATGTCACATAGTGCTTTTCTGAAAAGTACTTTTTTTCAACTTATGTAAGCCCACTGTTGCCACATCCTGCCCACCTTGTGGTGGCATTCTATACGAATATATGTAAAGTCTGTACTAGCGGTTGAGGTGGGGAAAATGCCTTGTGTGATAGCTTGTCAGGGTTGACATAAACCAGGTTTTAACACATCTATTGGCGAACACATTGATCAAATTTTTTTAGGTTTTTGTTGCCAGTGCCTGCATATCTTTTGTTTTAGACTTAGAGTTAGATTTCGTTTTTTATGTTTTATAACTGATGAGTTCAAAAGTCAGGTATATGCAAAGGGAGCCTGAAAGTTATTTATCTGACTTATTATCCAGGTACAAGGACTGGGGTGGCATCCTACCTTTTAAATAACTTATAGTTGATATTCTTTGTTAAATTCATAATTTGGTAAATTTATAAGAGCAATACCGCAAACATTTTCTGTATGCTAAAATACTTTTGAAACACATTTACTTTGGTCATGAAAGTTCTCTGTGGTTCCAATTTTCTGTCAGCCCAATTTTCTGTCACTGATGTTTCTTGTATGCTTCTTTGTGTTTTCTCTCAAAGGATACCCAGGCCTAATTTGATTCCATATTGTGTCTCAACACCATTGAGAAGATGGGGGAATTTTCTTAATCACAGCACAAATGCAGAAGTCCATCTCCATGTCTGAAGACACAAACTCAAAACCATACCTATTTTCCTCTCTGGAGGCACAGGACCAGGCCATTGGCTGCAGTTCCATGGCAACACTTCATCACATTAGCAGTTTTGCAGAGGCAGGAGAGCTTGGACTGGCCTCAGAGGGCAGTGACAGCAGCAGTCAGGACCCTTCTGCCTCACCCCACAGTGACCGCAAGATGGCACACTCCTTGCATGAGGATGTGGAGATGAAGAGCAGTGGTTCCAGTGGAAGTGGGACTGAATCACAAGGAAATGAGTCACATGGCAATGAGTCGCATGGAAACTCATTGAACGGGAATGAATCGACCGGAAGTTCCAATGGCAATAGCAAGGATTCAGCCCTTTTGGAATCATCAGGGAGCAACAAGAGGTAACTGCTTAATAGTGTATATGATTCCAAAGTTGGACTCTACCTAAAGGTCACTAGATTCAGTATCAAAGTTCAGGAGAGTTTGGGGACACCCAAACATCACCTCCATATGTGCATGGCCAACATTTCATTCCAAAACTAGTGGACTCTACTTTAACAGAGGCAGTTTGGAATTCGTTTTAGACTTTTGCAAACAAGAATAGATCATTAAGCTTGGCAGTCCCATCTAAAAGTTTGTGTGGCCTACTGCTTTCCAGCTGAGCTGTTGTTGCTTCTAGACGAATGCATTGTACAATAACATTACATACAGTTGGCCAGTGCAGATTTAGCAGTTTGAGAGAAATGTGATGAACTCGCTTGACAGTACCAGGTTAATTGTCACTGATGACCCATTCTGCCGCCAGTGTCCATGGTGATCACATTGGTAGTGGATATAGCTGAACTAGCGGAATTAGAAGGGGTGTCTACATATTGTTGGCCATATGGTGTAATATAGGTTGATTGCATGGTTCTATTGTGAATAACATATGGGTTTTTGAGATTTGCAAATCATTGCATTCTGTTTTTATTTACATTTTACACTGCATCCCAACTTTTTTGGAATTAGGGTTGTATTTGAAAGAATTAAAAGCTCAAAAGGTAAAAATACTTAAATAGTATAAGTGTGTAGCAGTCAGGGTGCCTTTTTTTGGGACAATTAAAATACATTCAAAGACACTAGTATGTTATTTCTAATAATACAATTGTGTCTAGTGATAATCCAGCATTTTGCATGCTACAGATTACAATACTAGGAGTTATCACTAAAAGCCTATCAACATATTAATCTGGTATGACTAACAGTTGTGCAGGTATTTCCAATATTAACTGACCTTATGAAAGCCCCTCCCCCTTCATCCCATCTCACATTATTAATTGATTTTGCCAGCTCAAAAGATGCACTGTCGCAGTGCTCTTGCTTTCTGTCAGGGTAAATTGAGAATGTTCTGAGTTTTTTAATGTGAAATAAAATCCATCATTGTATGTATGATTTGTATACGAAATTTATGTACGAAAATTAGACCAATACCCTATATACTTAACATCAGGTAATTATATTTAGCATGCAGGTAAATTTTTCAAGTGTTTCAATTTCAGGTAAAACAGATGAGCAGCAACACTTGGTGGTTACTGCAAAGCCAATATATTCGTGCAGTGAGGTTTCTACCTTAGAAAAGTGATTTGTGAAAGGACTGTATATGGAAAATATTCTGCATGCTCAGAAGACAGGATTACGCATTATTTCTCTTTGGGGTTGTCAGGCCTGATAATCATTTCATTATATTTATAGTATTGCCAAACTTGGAACTGTTTACTGGATGCATTTATTTAGGATATGTACATTCTTTTGAGCAGAGTAGGTTAAGGGCCTTGCTTAAGCGCCCAGTGGTGGGAGCTTGGTGGTTCTAAGATTTAACCTCTCAACCACTCAGGCAGACTTGACCATAGACAGGTAATTTTATTTTTTTTAGATACTTGAAGTTTCTACTTGTGCTGCTGTGCACATCAGTAACAATTAAAGCAGTTTAATCAAATTTACCCAGATAACAGTTGTTAAACTGGGTTAAAGTAGCTTAGTCACACAGCATGCTGACATAAACTGGTATTGATTTGTTGACTGAAGTGCAGTCCAGTGACGCAATGATGCAATTTTAAGCCTTTGCCTACAATTAATGGAAATCTTACAGATTTAGAAACACCTGTTCTTCATTGAGGGCATCTAGCTTGGTCTTTCTGTTTTAGCATCAGTAATGTGCATGTTGGAAAGTATCTTCAGACAAATGAGCAACAGTTTTTCAAGAAATCTGTTGTCATACTATGGTAAAAACAGACATTGCAGTAAAGCTAGTTCAGTTTCACTACACACCCCGGTAGCCAAATAACAAATGGCAAGCTAATCACAGCACAGTCATTCTCATATGCATTATTTTAATCTTTAATTAGAAAAGGCCCACAAACCGTCTGGCAAGATTGTAACCTGATAGGCAGATCAACCTGTTTTTCAACAGTTGGGAACCAAATTTGCAGTAGTGTGAGGGGTTAATGAGAAACAGAACAGATGAACTTGTATGGTGGACTCTCCACATAATAATAATAATAATAATAATAATAATAATAATAATAAACAAATTACAAAATGTATTATTTAACAAAGAATATATAATCATATGGTGACATTGTCTGACATCAGAGAGTTTTCAGGACAGAGGAGTTTATTTTTTCCAGTTCCATCGTTTTAATCTGACTGCATATTTTTTTTGTCTTGTTAACGTCAACATAGCGAATAAAAGAGAAGCTAGGGAGGGAATGACCAGTTGGTGTAACATTAGTGTTTATACCAGCAATAATTTATAAGTAATAACAGGAACTATCTTGTCTCGCAGATGTTCTGTAACATACAACTATAAATGGTTCAAAAGCAAGCTGTGTCATTTATTAATAAAATATCAATTGTAATCGCTGGCAAATCAATATGGTATAAGCAGCATCATGCACTTCAAGTCATACTGTTATATGAAAATAATACATTTTATGTTGGTATAACTTATTTCTTTTATGGCATGGATTATTTTCATACAACAGCACAGCCTGTCCTGTTGTTCCTTCTTTCTCAAAAGTTATTCAGTAGAATAAACCAGATTTGTTCTACAAATATGAAAGCAAGACACACAATAACAGCCAGATGAGGGTGCTAGCATATGCTATACAAAACATATTTGCATGTATTTTTCTTATTTGAGTACTAGCAGATTCCATTCTGTAATTTATTTAT
>JANDJT010000103.1:12624582-12660202 GCA_024331685.1 Stegophilus panzeri
CTGGACAGGGTGCCAATCCATCGCAGGGCACAATCACATACACACTCACACACCCATTCATACCCTACGGACACTTTGGACATGCCAATCAGCCTACCCTGCATTTCTTTGAACTGGGGGAGGAAACCAGAGTACCCGGAGGAAACCCCCGCAGCACGGGGAGAACATGCAAACTCCGTACACACAGGGCCACGGTGGGAATCGACCCCCCAACCCTGGAGGTGTGAGGCAAACGTGCTAACCACTAAGCCTGTATTTGTTGGTAAAAAGGATAAACCAACATGAAGACCAGAGAGCTGTCTATAGGAGAAAAGCATGCCATTTTGAAGCTGAGTGAAAATCGATCAGAGCCATTGCACAAGCATTGGGCATAGCCAGTACAACATATCCATTTGTCATATCCTGAAAATTAAAGAAACCACTGGTGTACTAACAACCCGACAACAAACAAGTCGGCCAAGGAAAACAACAGTAGTTTATGAAAAAAATTACTGTGAAGACAGGTGTAAAGAAAAAGCAAGAAAACAACAGTCAGTGACATCAGCAACAACCTCTACATGGTAGAGTTTAAGGTATCAAAATCCCCACTGTTCAAAGAAGACTTTGAGAGCAGAAATATAGAGGCAATACCACATGATGCAAAGAACTAATCAGCAGTAAGAATCGGAAAGCCGGATTGGAATTTGCCAAGAAATACAGAGATGAGCCACAAAAATTCTGGAACCGAGATTAACCTTTACCAAAGTTATGGAAAGGCCAAATGCTCATGATTCAAAACATAGCTTGTCTATCAAGAATGGTGGAGGTAGTGTCATGGCTTGGGCTTGCATTCAGTGTATAACAAAAAAGATTTGCCCTTGCCGTTCCAATACTTTCAGAGACAACTGTGTATAAATTAATCAGGTCACAATGTATGAACCCAGAGTTCTGTATGTATGGTATGTGTATTTACATGGTTAACAGTTTTCTGAATTACATAATAGATAATGGCAAAAAGGACTTGTACATGATTTATGCTTAAGGAGGTGTCCTACATTTTTACAAACAAAAAGAACAGCTCACTGAGTTCGGGCTTTGTGTCTATAGGGGTCATTGAACAACACTTAAAGCCACAGGTTAACCGTTATACTTAAGAAATAAGGAGGAAATACAGGATATGTCAAGGGTGCTAACTGGTCAGCATGACCTCCATCTCATCTATGAAGTGGGTTATTTACTTGTTACTGCCCCATAATTGTAGCACATGCTTGAGTTGAATTGCTGATTGCTTAGCAGTTTTGCTGAAGCAGGAAACCACCAGTTCTAGCTCTGTGTTGGACACAGCTCTGTTATTTTAACGAAAGCCATTACTGTCAAAGTACCCAGATGCTCTCAGAAGACAGCTGCACCTGGGGAAACCAGGTAGCAAGAAATGAGGCTGGAGTATGTTTTAAGTAAATTGGTAGATTGGTAGTTCATGTAACTCACCAAGGAAACTGAGGAAAAATTGAGGTTTCTGCATGTTACTGGGATGCTGAACACTTTTTAATACTTTTTAGTACTTCTGCTCAGGGCTGAGGCCATTAATCCGTCACATGGTGAGAAAATCTTACCAAAAAAAATCCTCCTACCTTAGGCCACTCCACTGGACAGTGCCATAAGAAACATGCCCAGGGGCTCCTGTTTTTTAATCATCAACTAAATTTTTAAATACTTTGTTGCATCTTCATCAGACTGCGGTCTTCCAGTTGACGACCCCTGGTTTATGGTTTCCTCGCCTGCAATGCAAAAAGCTCCAAAAGCTCTGTTTTGGTGCTCTCCATGATGCTGCATCTTTCTGCAGCTTTTGTGGGGGGTGAATATCAGGGCGCCACACATTTTTAAGATAAAAAAGAACAACTGCACAGCTGTTGAAGACCTACTATATAAAGCTTTTATGTTAAAAAAAAAAAAAAAAAGCGCTTATATCTATTGAACTACGGCCATGACGTATCTTTTTCCAACCCTTAGTTGGCCATTAGTTGCCATTAAAAATGGTTTGTTTCAGCTTAGTAACAAACAATTTTGGCTGTTTTAACTTTTCTAAAGCTGTATGATTGGTTCATATTCAGAATGGTGTTTTCATTGCTTAAAGTTTGTATCTATTATTCCTCCAGCTCCAACTCTCACAGTCCCTCACCTCCCAGCAGCTCCAATGCCTTTAGTCTACTCAGTGCAAGTTCTGAACAGGACAACCCTTCTACTAGCGGATGCAGGTTTGTAAACACACACAACTCTTGTTCTTAATTGCAGTACATACCAGCACTTGCAGTCTGGGATTAATACATTAATACATGTATTAATACATGTACACCTGCGAAGAAACAATTGCCTGTTGGTGACAAAATCTCCTCCTGCCGTGTGATGTGATTTTTGTGTGTTCTGTACATTTGCAGTAGTGAAGAGTCTGCCAAGGCAAAAACACAGAAGGAACTGATAAAAACCCTCAAAGAGCTGAAGCTCCATTTGCCAGCAGATAAAAGGAACAAGGGTAGTAAATCCACCACTCTGAACACCCTAAAGTATGCCCTTCGATGTGTCAAACAGGTTGAAGGTGAGCAGAACTCTTCAGTTTAATAAACTCCGGACATACAGAGTGAAAAATCTGATTATTTTATACTTGTAAAATACTTTTCATATTATATTGTTCTTCATTTTGGGCTTTGCAAGGCCAGTTTTTCCTGGTTAACATTTTGAGAAAATTAGTTTGGAGACTCTTCTATTCTCATTGGGCTGGTTACTTAGGTCATCAATATTTATGTGGTGAAAATGATGAATATTCAGAGATGTTTATGTCGGTTTCTGGGCTCCCCACTCAGATATGCTCCCCACTCAGGTGATATGCAAATCACCTGCATATACTTCAGAAGTTTCTGAGTAGAAGTGTCTGAGACTGGGTTTGTCAATAGCACCAAGCCTTAAAACACAAGCACTTGCCTTTAAAGCTAAAAAATAAAATCAGGTGTAGATAATGCAGACTGAAGATAGAAATAGAGCTTTTTTCCTTTGCTGTCAAATGTAACAAGATGTAACATAAACACAAGAGACAATTTAAATTTAAAAAAATTTAAAAGACAATTTTAAAAAATTTATAAAAATAAAAAAGTCTAATATGCACTATATGGCCAGAAATTGTGCTTGTGGACACATGACCATCACACCCATGTGTGATTTTGAACATCCTGTTCCAGAATTAGTCCCCCCTGTGCTGTTGTAATAACCTCCATTCATCTGGATAGGCTTTACAGGAGCACTTGCACAGGTTTGGGACCTTTGTTCCAGTGAAGGGAAATTATAAAGCTATAGGATACAAAAACATCCTATATAATTATGTGCTTTCAACTTTGTGTATTGAAATAAACAGCAAATAAGAGTTTAGTATATTGCCAAGATAGTGCTAAATCAATAATCCTGTGAACTAGTGATGAGGGGAGCATAAGATGCTATTTTTTTGTAAAGCATATTATAAATTAATTAAATATTGTCATGACTATGTGTTTAATATTGGCCTCATAAGGTATTCCATGTATTTACAGACCAAAATATGGATTTCAGCATGATAATGTGGTTATACACAGTGTTAAATGGTGGCACTGGACATAATACTGCTCCTCGCTCAAGCCGATATCACACACCGAACATGGGCTTAACTTCAAGGTCATATACACACATAACTGAGACGCACTTCTGTTTTCAGCATGCTCCGCCTTGTGTGTGCAGTTCTCACACAGCTGTCTGAATGGCTGTCCTTACACTGTACACAGTACTTAAGTCTGTACTGTAGTTACATGCAAGATGCTCAATTTTGGTATTAAATCTTCCCTAAACGTGATGTTTGACCTGCCATCATATTATAAACCTTTTGTGCTGTCTATTATTTTAGCCTATAATTTAGCCCATAATGTGTCTGTAAGTCACTCTTCTAACACAGTCGTATATGCAAGTCATATGTTATGTGTTAAGGTTTTATAAAGGAGGTGAGTAAAAACACTGATCTAAAGTGTTACAATTTTGATTATTGCTGTGACTTTTGTTTCAGCTAATGAGGAGTACTACCAGTTGCTTATGATCAATGACAGCCAGCCATCTGGCCTGGATGTATCCTCATATACGATAGAAGAGATTGACAGCATCACGTCAGAATACACACTGAAAAATACAGTAAGTTTGACATATTTACCCTTTTAACATATGTTTAAACTGTTATTTAGCATGTTGTGCAATATTTTAATTGTATTACACTACTTGTATTGTTCTCTGCTTGATATATCGCTTTGCTTGTATTTTTTCATTTGTAAGTCGCTTTGGATAAAAGCGTCTGCTAAATGAATAAATGTATGTAAATGTATTAAGTGACACTTCAGTCCCACTAACACTTTAAACACTGTTAGGGTTAATAAAACATTTTTTCAGTGAAATATATTTTCAGGCCTTTTGATTTTGTTATGTACAACCTACACCCTGTTGTTTATATGTTAAATTAAAAATTAAACAATAATTAAGATGTGGGATCCAACGTTAGGGCCACCGACGATTAGTCATCAGATAGCTCAGTTGTTTTATGGCAGACTGTTAGTTTATGCACAAGATTATTTTTAATAGAACTAGTTGTAGACTTTTTTGTTTTTCTAGAATATTGTTACTGGAAAATTGCGTGGTCTTAATGCAGGAAAATAGAAACGCATCTCTCAGAGACGCTGCTATAACAGTTTATTCCCTGCTACGTTTCTAAAGGCACTCTTTAGGCTTGTTTTGTTACATGACCTTTTTTTTAAAAAAACATATTAAAGTGTGATTACAATGTAAAATATTTATATTCTTGATTTTCACATGGTTAAATGTACTGTCTACTAATGATACTTAACAACGTCTGTGTGTAGGACATCTTTGCAGTGGCAGTATCTCTGATCACGGGCAAGATTGTATACATCTCAGATCAGGCGGCATCCATTCTCAGCTGTAAGCGGCATGTGTTCAAGAATGCCAAGTTTGTGGAGTTTTTAACACCACAGGACGTCAGCGTGTTCTACAGCTTCACCACACCATATAGGCTGCCATCTTGGAGCATGTGTACAGGAGCTGGTATGACATGCATGCTTTATCCACAGTGTACAATGCTGCTGCCAGGGTTGCCAACAACACCCTCAGAAAACACATTAGCCCACATGAATGCTGATGAATTCATTGAGATTTCCAGAGTGAGTGCGTCATTCTCTCCTGATTCAGTCTACTGCAAACTCTTCCTGTTCCATGGAGTCATTTTTAGAACACAGGGAGGCGGATAGCCAAAGATTAAAAAGCTCAAGTCTCGAGCAGGAGTTTCTTCACTGGCCTAGAATAGCACTTGTGTGGGCAATTTGATTCAGTTACTGAAAATATGAAGGTAATTCTTTTACAGAGATTACCACCATCTTCCAGGTAACAGTCTGAAGCATCTAAAACAATTATTTGCAATTTATTTTAACAGATGGAGGCCACATGGGAACAGATGGTGACTGATATGACCCTTAAAATAAATTTTTCCACCTCAGCTGCCTCCTCAATTCTAATCTCTGATCTTTGGGAGATCTATTACTTCAATGCAGCTTGTGATTATTTTAATCAACCTTATAGCATTGTAGGCAATTTAACAAAATTCACATAAAGATTTATTAGAACTATGAAGCCAAAAGTGTGATGTCATTATGTGTTTAAAGCCTTTCATGCGTAGTGGTCACTATAGTGGACAGCTATTCAAAAGCTATTTTCTGACTATTGCATGGATTTCAGTAGAATAGCTGCATAACTGCCATTGTGAGTGGACACTAATTCTTCGTTTGAACGCATGCAGTCCACTGGAGTGGACACTTCAATAACTTTTTGAAAATAAGTAAAATGAAGAATAAGAAAATTAGTGAAATTAAGGTAAAATTATGTTTCTATGCCTAAAGAAGAGTAAACAACACACAGAGAAAAAAAAATCCTTGATCAGAATTTCATAATTCATGCATGAAAGGGTTAATGAACAAAAAATATAGACCATGACTAAAAACTTGGAAACGTGACTGCTGCATGTTATTGGAAAATAATCAATGACCGAGTGACGTGATGCCACTACCACTTCAAAGTTAGCTATTTTCTGAAAACAGCATGTCCAACAGAGTGTTTTATTCATCTTATACCACAGGCATTTACCAGCAATTACAATTTTTTTTATTTATTATATAATATATGCTTTTTAGCTGTTTATAGTTACATTTAATGTTGTGGAACATTCCTTTATATTGTATCATTATAGCAGCTATAGAAAGTAATTTTTTCACCAGCCTCCCTGTTTTTCTCTCTCTTGATGTTAATAAGACAAAAAAAACACAGCTTGTCATGTTACTGAGAAACCAGAAAGCACACAAAAAAAAAAAAAAAAAAAGTCCTCTTAACTGAATTTATTTATTTCTCTTGTGGCAGAAAACTTACTGAATGTTATAAAGGGATGAGACTCAAGACTTTTTGCATAAATGTTAATTAATCCTTACAGAAAGCCACACCAAATCAACAATTATCTGTTTTTCTTTGTTAAATAACAACAAGTTTTTATCTTTCTTATTAGCCTTAGATTATGTGGCGCATCTGTCATAGAAGGTCCTGTGAATGAGTTACTATAGAAATGATAACATATTGAAATAAGCACATTAATAGAAATATGTGATTTGAATTACAGCTGGCACTACTGTGGGAGCTGTGCTGTTAACAAAAATGAATGAATGTCTTCTTTTCAATAAGATTCAAGAATTCAGCAGTGCTGTGGTATAATTGGTTTTAAACAGCAGCAATCAGAATTACCTCTTTGTAGTAAAAAAAGCATCTCATAATTTTTTTTTCCCCTCTTAAAGAATCTTCACCTTCTGACTGCATGCAGGAAAAGTCATTTTTCTGCCGCATCAGGTGAGTATACATATATACCTATGTGTATACATCTTTATGTCTGTGTGTGTCTGTTGGGCCTCACTGTATGTGCCTCATCCACAAGCACATATGTTTTACTTGATTCAATTCATGTTCCCTTTCCTACACAGCATGACATAATAAGTTAAGCAGTATTTGTGGTAAATAAGAATCCACATACCATTTTTGTACAGAGAAACTGTTACGTCACACTGTCCCCTAGAGGAAATATGCTCATGTACTGCAGGTTAAATAAATAAATAAAAAATATAAAAAACTGGCCTGGTGTAAATGAAAATATGTGAAATATTGCTCCATGATCACTGGAATTCATCTGAACACTAAATGCAGGAATGCAATTTACACTTTCTCTTGCTGTCAGATGTCTTTTAAGCATTTGTTTTGGTATCTCACTATTAGACATGCCCCCTCACACTGTCCTTTACAAATGCATAATTACGCTGCTGCTGTAGACAGATGATTATCAACGTAATTTCTGCCATTATTTTGCTGTGGAGAGAATAGTGTAATTTCACCTCAGACATAGCACACCACTTCGGTTTCTACAGTTTTTGACACCACGAGCAAAGTTCAACTTTAGCAAAGTCAAGTTCAACTTTGGCTCCTTTTTCCTGCTGACAAATGAGATACCACTGTATTTGATGTGGTAATTTGTGACCAACTTTGTACAGACAGGGAGGAGAAGCTGATTTCACCATTTATTGCATTCCGAGTGATCCAGCTCAGCAGTTTCTATAATGTTGGGGGAGAAATACAGCATGTCGACATGCCATCCATGTGAAACAGGGCGCCCAGGTAGCACCGATACATTGATGGGGGTGGTCTTGTGCATTTTTGTCTTAAATCAAGATACATGGTTTTCAAACTTGATTACCCAGAATATCATGATGAGCAGAGGGCTTATCGTTTGTATTATGCACTCATGTTTGCAGAGAATGAAGTGCAAAACATGTATGATTTGTAGACAGCCTTAAAGATACTAGAGGCTGGATGTATTTGTAAAGATGGGATGTAAATGTACATCTATTTATATTTAGATATATACACCAATCAGCCATTACCACTGGCAGGTGAAGTGAATAACACTGATTATCTTGTTACAGTGACACCTGTCAAGGGATGGAATATATTTGGCAGCAAGTGAACAGTCAGTTCTCGAAGTTGATGTGTTGGAAGCAGGATAAATGGGCAAGCATTAGGCTCTGAGCGAGTTTGACAAGGGCCAAATTGTGATGGCTAGACGACTGGGTCAAAGCATCTCCAAAACAGCAGGTCTTGTGGTGTGTTCTCGGTATGCAGTGGTTAGTACCTACCAAAAGTGGTCCATGGAAGGACAACTGGTGAACCGGCAACAGGGTCATGGGCGCCCTAGGCTCAATGATGCGTGTGGGGAGCGAAAGCTAGCCCGTCTGGCCCGATGCCACAGACGAGCTACTGTAGCAGAAACTGCTGAAAAAGTTAATGCTGGCTACGATAGAAAGGTGTCAGAACACACAGTGCATCACAGCTTGCTGCATATTGGGCTGCGTAGCGGCAGACTGGACAGAGTGCCCATGCTGACCCCTGTCCACCGCCGAAAGTGGCTACAATGGGCATCAGAACTGGGCTGTGGAACAATGGAAGAAGGTGGTCTGGTCTGATGAATCAAGTTTTCTTTTACATCATGTGGACAGCTGGGTGCGTCTTACCTGGGGAGGAGCACCAGGATAGGTCTTTTGGAGTACGTGCCTCGACGGGTCAGAGCTGTTCTGGCGGCACAAGGGGGATCTACACAATATTAGGCAGGTGGTTTTATGTGTGTGTGTGTGTGTGTGTGTGTGTGTGTGTGTGTGTACTTGATATTATAACCATAAACAAATTCCCATAAGGACTGGAATTAAAGCCAGTGTGGTAGATCCCTTTTAGGATCAAGGTTAAGCATACACCTATGTGTGTCTGTAATGTTTAAACCTGTCCTCTTGTGTTGCAGTGGAGGTAAGGACTGTGAGGGAGACCTGCAGTACTACCCATTCCGTATGACTCCTTACCTAATGAAGGTGCAGGACACAGAGCACACTGAAGACCAGTTCTGCTGCCTTCTGCTGGCTGAAAGAGTGCATTCCGGCTATGAAGGTCACTAGGCATGCATAGATTTTCACTCAACAAACATCTAGGTTTTAATAATGTAAGATAGTAAAAAATGCTTTGGTTCTTAATTTCACTTATTGAGACCTGCTTTAAGATTTTCAGGGTTTATTCCCAAGAGCCCTATGAGTAATAACTGCATTATTAACTGATGTAACACATAATACACACATTTGTACTGGTATAGCTCTTATTTATTAATATACAATAGGGCTCATTTATCAGTATTTTAGTAAAGTTGTGTGCAAATATTTGCACAAGCCAAACAAAGGCTAGGAAATTTGGAAATTTTCTTGCCACTTAAATGTATATATTGATGAATGCCAAAATGCCAATCACGTGTAAATTACCAGGTGCTTATGCAGCACAGCTTACATTTGGTGATGCAGGCAAAACTCTCATAGATTAAATGATGCGTAAATAAAAAAAAAAGAAAAGTGATAGAAAAGTGAAAGTTATTCTGACTCATATTGTTACCGAATCTGAAAAGGGCAAACTCTGGAGCCAAATTACAGAAAATGTGAATGAGATGTGAACAAGGTGAGGTGAAAAGAAAATGGTTTGTCATGAAAATGGTGAAAAAAATACATATTTACTGTGCCTATGTGATCTTGGAGAGTAAACACATAACACAGCGCAAACCTCAGACAACAATCTTCTTTAGCTCTGGCAATTTTTCCCTTCAAATCATTTATTTTAATTCACATAGGCTATGACTAACTCTGTGATTTCCTGTTTCCTTCTTTATTTATTTTTTTTCCAATTTCGTCTACACAAGACTTTTTTTTATTGTATTATCAAAAGAAAAGAATTGGTTTACCATTATACATTGATTCAGAACTTTAGCAGCACTGTCACATAATGCCCCATAGTGCAAAATCTGCTGCTGGATAAACATGAGCAAGTAAGGAAAAGCTCCTTTAATTAAAAGCCAGATCCATTAGGTGTTTTGCACATGAATATAATAGTAAGACTAGCCTCTATGCCAAATGGTTGTGAAAAATGGAAATGCGTCACTCTCCATTATTGATGGTATTAACCTCTAGATGTTTACTTCACAGCTCCAAGGATCCCAACGGACAAACGCATCTTCACCACCACACACACACCAAGCTGTGTGTTTCAGGATGTCGATGAAAGGTAAGGATTTATGTTTGTCATTCTTTCTTTTTTTTTCTTTCTAACACAAAAGTTTACTTTTTCTTCTCTCTTTTCACATTTGAATTTCTCAAATTATTTACTTCAGTTTGAGTCTGCTCTTTAAATAAAATAAATTCCTGATAGAAGATCCAGACATTTGAGCCACAGGGCCACCGAGTTACTTTATGATTTCATAAAGAGCTCTTCATCATCTATAAGTAATGAGTCACTTGGGAAAGTGAAGTTCCCCTTGGTTAGAACATATGAATAACTTGTATTTAAATGCTGCACATATATTTAAAAGCCAGAGACTTTACAAAACAACTCGAGTGAATGAGTGACTGATATTTTTGTTTGCATCTCAGGGCTGTCCCATTGCTTGGATATCTACCACAAGACCTGATTGGTACACCATTACTCCTGCACTTGCACCCAAACGATAGGCCATTGATGCTCAGCATTCACAGGAAGAGTGAGTGTCACACCATCAGTTTGTACTGCTTAAACCCTATTCTGACTGTAGTAGTTTTTATGTGGATAGGTGGGGTAATGTAATTACCAATATATCTCTGAAATTTTAGTTTTATCTATATCCATCCTGTCAGTCATTTTTACTGACTGCACATTTCTGAGTCTAGAAAGACTGCATCTTCTTTTACCGGCAATAAAAGGGCCTGTAGAAATAACACCACATGGTGTCTGTGGTGTCTAAAAGTCCGAGGCCACTAGCATGAAATGGTTAAAAAGATTAAAATGCTTCTATTTTGCATTCTTTGCATTATTCTTTGCATTACAAACTATATTATCAGCAATAGTGAAAAGTAATAGAAATGAGTAAAATAAATATTTACATGAATTTCTGAATTTCTTAGTATCTATTATGTCTTCCTTTTGATTTAATGACAGCATGCACTTGAGCTGGCATGGACTCCACAAGTTTGAAAATCTTGTAAAGAAAATCTGACCTTTTGTAAGACATTAGTATGGGCAGTATCACAAATTTAAATTTAAATAGTGACCTAGAAATAGTGCTGAATCTTGAATATTGGATGTTCTAAATATTGAACATTTTCATACTTTGTTTTTAAACTTTTTTGCTTGTTTGTTTTCTTGTTTTAAATTAGATTTTTAGTGTGGTCTCAGACTTTTGGACCCAAGTGCACATATCCAGTATGATCAAATTTACATCGTATCAAAAAAGCAATAAAAAAACCAAAACATTGTATTATTTATTCAGTGTAGAGATAATCCTTTAAGTCCCAACTCGTTCCGATCATCTCTGGCTGAAACCAAATCAAAAACAAGTATTGGCTGAGGTTAAAATAGAACAATAATAAATAAATGCTGTTTTAAAGGAAATGTCAGAGAAGCAACGCTTCCGTGGTTTTTAATTAAGTTATTGAGTTAACTTGAGTTATTGAGCCTTATATACATGTTACACGTCCACGAGCCCTACAACAAGCAGTTACAATTGAGGTAAACATAATTAGTTTGTATTAAAGATATGAGGTGAACATTGTATGCATGCAAACATCATAAAAACACTCCTGTTTCTGTAATGTGTACATTCAATCTTATCCTGTCTAGATAGTACTTTAGGTTCAAATATGTGTTTATGCTTTTAGAATTATATTATAATATATTATAATCAGCACACAATACTCTACTGTAAGACACCGTGATGTATTTTAACTTTACAGTATGGCTATAAAGCAAATATGTACATTACATAAGGATGTAGTATGTCATTTTCAACACGGTCAATCAATAATTTTTACATAGTCTTGCAGTACGCTGGTCAGCCGTTTGACCACTCATCCATTCGTTTCTGTGCTCGAAATGGAGAGTACATCACCTTAGACACCAGCTGGTCCAGCTTCGTCAACCCCTGGAGCCGTAAAGTGTCCTTTGTCATTGCACGACACAAAGTCCGAATGTGAGTATGGGATATGCTTTGTGTACTAAAACTAACCAGTGTTTGTTTTGGATCTTTACCTCAGTTGAATGTATTTGGCCTTTAACCGTGTCTGTTTCGCTGGTTTACTAATGTAGTTAAATGGAAACGGGGGGAAAAGACAGAGCTAAATTAAATTGGCCCCTTTAATACCTGCAGTAAATGCATTGTCTATATCTGGGATCATCAAATGGCAGCTCCAACCATCCATTGAATTTTTCCAGTTACATTATACTTTTGTATAAAAGACCTACTGAAATATATAATTACGTGTGTATGTGTGTGTATGTGTGTGTGTGGGTGTGTGTGTGCGCGCATGCATAGGTGATACCATTAGGGTGGGACCACAGAGTAAAAAACATGAGTACTGGCCGAATTTTACAAAAAACTGCAGGGAGTGATCATATAAATGAGAAGGAATGAGTACTAAAAAGCAGAGGCACTTTGTCAGATCAGTTGATGACACCTGTCCTATAGTTTCTAAAGTGGTTGAAACAGGTGTAATATTATAATTCAGATTAAATAAAATGTAGTCACTGTGATACTTTTCTCTTGTTTGCACTGAGCTATAGCCCTCAGCTGAATGTAGTACATGTTCATTAAACTCATTTCCTTAGCCAGGTGCACTATGATGAAAGTAATAATGGTTTTGATTGGTTTGGAATTTTCCAGGGGTCCCGTAAATGAGGACGTCTTTGCAGCTCCAGCCACAGCTGAGGGTAAAACAATGGACGCAGATATCCAGGATATCACAGAACAGATTCATCGGCTACTGCTTCAGGTCAGTTAGTACTGAAAGAGAAAGTGAGACAATGATTTTGTGCCTGGGGAATTCAAATGTTTTAAATAGGTTATTGCCCAGGGTAATTATGTTTCTTTGACCTACTAAATAAATTCTGGCAGTCATATGGTGGAGTAAGAAGGACGAAAACACATGCATCATAAAGATAGAGAATAGGGCCAACATGTCAAACTCCATTACACAGAGTACCAAATTTTGAAATATAGTGTTGTGGGGAAGGAAAAGGGAAGTACAAATTATGACAGCATACAAGTTATATATAGATAAAAAATAGATTTTAAGACTGTAGTTGCTGATCTAGAATGTTATAATGGTGAGCCGTAAAACCATTATGTGCCATGGATTGTATTGTTTATGGGTCTGTTATGCACCTAATTCATGAGTTTGACATGTGAGATAAATGAGAAGCACTCACACTCACCTCTCAATCTCTCTCAATCTCTCTCTCTCTCTCTCTCTCTGTGTGTATGTGTGTATAGCCAATACATAATAACGGCTCGAGCGGCTATGGAAGCCTAGGCAGTAACGATCATCTGGTGAGCGTGGCCTCATCCAGCGAGAGCAATGGAAATGCAGCCCATCCACATGTGGACGACGAAGAAGGTCAAGCCAAACCTGTAAGACATTATAACGGATTCACTGTATGGCCAAAAGTTTGTGGACACCTTACCATGTGGGCCTTCCCCTACTGTTGCCACAAAGTTGGAAGCACACGATTGTCTAGGATTTGTATGACTTTGTGTGCTCTAGCATTAAGATTTTCCTTCACCGGAACTAAGGTGCCCAAACTTGTTCCACCACAATTCCCCTCTGCACAAAACGAGGTCCATAAGGACATGGTTTGCCAAGGCTGATGTGTAAAAACTCGAGTGACCTGCACAGAGCACTGACCTCAACCCCACTGAACACCTTTGAGATTAATTGAAATGCTGACTGCACACTGGGCCTCCTCACCTGAATCAGTGCCTGACTTCTCATAGGCTCTTGTGGTTGGTTAGGTATCCACATACTTTTGGCTATGTAGTGTATCTTTACATACAGCTTCAACGCACATGTACACAAGACATACATTGAAAACTCCGTACTTTTCATAGTTCTGCCACTGTAACAGATAATTTAATTTTCAAATAGCTTTTTAATAGACCAAATGATGGGGATGATTTTAACCAAGCTACTATGTATTAAAAAATCTCACAGTTTCACATTTCAAACTTGTGGGTAAGTCCCAATTTAGATTTTATTACATTTTCAAGATCTGGAACAATTTTTTTTATTTCCAATTATAAATGAAAAAAAGCCTAGATTTTCAATGTGGTCTCATACTTTTGGAGCCCTCTGTATGTATTATATAGTTAACAGTTATGGGTTTGAATAAAGTTTTTTATTATTTTTTTATTATTATTATTTTTATATTTTTTATTGTACTGCAGACAGCCACTAGAGGACATCATAGTCATTTTGGCTTCACCTTTCAACTACTTTCATGTTTGGTCATCAAATACTGTATATACTGTATATATACACACTGCAGTGAAGCCTTCCTTACCGCTGTGTTTATTGGATTTCTTTTCACAGAGAACGTTTCAAGAGATCTGTAAAGGTGTTCATATGCAGAAGAACCAGGGACAGCAATTCAAAAAGAGTCCAGGCAGTAAGTACAAATATGCTTCTGTGCTTACATGTGTGTGTATATATGTATAGATGTTTCTGTGAAAGAAAAAGAGTGATTGTGGTTGTGCTGAAAATGTGCAATGCCTTACAAGCTGCTGGGGATTGGAGGGGACACGGAATATACTCTGACATAAATCAATCACACTTTCACCAGCAGAACCGCCCCAGAAGAGTCCAGTAGTTCGGCTGAAAGACTCCGCATTCCCAGTTAACTTGAGAGAGAGTGTGGAGGAGCAGCAAGCCACCATACAGGAAGAACTCACATTAAAAGACCAGACTGTCTACTCGTACCAGCAGATCAGCTGCCTGGACAGTGTAATCAGGTACAGTGTGAGAATAAGCTGTTATTACATGTACAAAGAATATTTTAAGAATAAGAATATTTAATTTATTTTTCACCTGTTAAATTGTAGTTTTTAACAACGTTGATTGATTTGCTGATTATTCTATTATGATCTGTTTGCAGACTTTTAATGGCAATCAGATTGTCTATCTCAGGGGTTCCCAAATGTTTTTTGCAGCCAAGGACCCCTTTAAAAATCAGCGGATCCCTTCAGAACAGATTTATTTTACAAATATATTCCAAGTATTGAAACATTAAGTGTGCAATATAATCTAAGTGTACAATAATATTTTGCCTGCTTATAAGATCCATACAGAGTTTTTTTATGCCTCTGCCACTAGGAGGTAGAGGTATTATGTTTTTGGGTTGTCCATCCATATGAGATTCTCATTATCTCAAGAACATGTGGTTAAATATTTGTAGGATTTATATGGATTTATCAATGTTACCAGCAGATGAACTGATTAGATTTTGGAATTGATCTGAATAGGATTAATGTCACAGCAAGATCAAATGTCTGAAATAGTTTTTCTTCAATAGTTTTTCTTCAATAGGTTCTTCAATATACTTCCTATTTGAAGTATATTTTAAGAGTATTTGAGGCATACAAATTTTGTTAATTGTGAATAACTTCTCTCTCTCTCTCTCACTCACTCACTCACTCACTCTTTCTCTCTCTTTCCCTCTCCCTCTTTTTGTCTCTCGCACTTTCCTTTTTTTCTGTCTGTCTTTTGTTTATGCAGGTATTTAGAGAGCTGCAATGTGCCTATCACGGTGAAACGTAAATGCCGGTCGTCCTCCAATACCACTTCCTCTAACTCAGACGAAGACAAACAGAAGGCAGTTGAAAGTTCTATGCAGGTGGCTGAAGGTAGAAAAACATGCACTGCAAGCCACTTAACCACTAACCACATGTGCTGCAAAAGTAGAATTAAGTGTTAAGTGCTTTCATTTGAATTGAACAGAAAGTGCTTACTCGAAAATAAGCAACCACTATATGATAACATGTACAGTCCCCTCTTTTTTTCTGTAGACTGAAGACATTTGGGTTTGAGATCAAAAGATAAAAATGAGAAGAGAGTTTAGAATTTCAGATTTTATTTCCTGGTATTTATATGTAGATGTGTTAAACCACACATCAGACCACCCAATTTGTAGGCAAGCAAAAATGTTGGAGCATTTGACTGATAGGTGCTCCTTGTTACCCAGGTGTGTCCTGTTAGATTGATTGTTTGAACAAAATAACAGCTGTGAACATCTACTCATGGTTTTAGCCTTATGTTTCACCTGTGAAGACTGCATTTGTTGTTAAAAAGGATAAGCCAACATAAAGATCAGAGAGCTGTCTATGGGAGAAAAGCAAGTCATTTTGAAGCGGAGAAAAGAGGGAAAATCAATCAGAAGTATTGCAAAAACACTGGGCATAGCCAGTACAACAATTAGGAATGTACTGGGAAAAAAAAGAAACCACTGGTGTACTGAGCAGCTGGCACAGAATGAGTCAGCCAAGTAAAACAACAACAGCTGATGACAAACATTGTGGTGAAGAAAAACCCAAAAACTACAGTCAGTGACATCAACAACAACCTCCACAGTTAACACAATCCACCATTTGAAGAAGACTTTGAAGAAGATGCAAACCACACATCAGCAGTAAGAATCAGAAGGTCAGATTGGAATTCAGAAAGAAATACAGAGATGAGCCACAAAAGTTCTGGAGCCATAATTAACCTTTCCCAAAGTGATGAAAAGGCCAAAGTGTGGAGAAAGAAAGGATCTGTTCATAATCCAAAACATACAAGTTCATCTGTCAAGCATGCTGGAGGTAGTGTCAGCCTCACTAATCTTTATTGATGATGTAACTCATGATAGTAGCAGTAGAGGTTTTCAGGAACTGCCAATTTACAGAAAAATGCATCCAAATTAATTGAGAGGAACTTTATCATGCAGCAAGACAATGATACAAAACACACTGCCAACTCAACAAAGGTTCTATGTTTTATATTGTTTAACACATCTAGATGTAAATACCAGGAAATAAAAGCTGAAATCCTAAACTCTCATCTCATATCCATCTTTTGATCTCAAACATAAAGGTCTTCGGTATATAGCCCAAACAAATGAATTGGCCTTGTTCAGATAGTTTCAGAGGGTATTGTACATCTCTAAATTGCACAGTATCAATCAAAGCATTTTATTAATATTTATCAATGTGATTCTGGAATGAATAACACTTATTTTATGTGTGAAATGCAATGTTGTAGAATATTTTGGGTCAATATGAAACAGGGTTGCACTGGTTAGAAATTATAACAGCAATATTTAATAGTCAAATAATACCAATACACTTTCATTGACTTAAATATAAGAACAATGAGCTGATGAAAACAAACTTGAATAGTATGATGATACGTTACATTAAGATACACTACACAAACCTAACATCATTTACATTATTACTTAACCCTCAGCTTTTAGCAGTAATCCATCATAAGTACTATTAACAGAATATGTGTGTTTATTGACTTTCTTTTCTAATAAGGAACAGAATTAGCCAAATATTTAATATAGTGTTGTCTCATTCCAGTCCCAAATATCCAATATGCCCTAATTAAGTAGATAATTGGTAAATTTCATAATTGAAGCTGAATACTAGGTTTCAGTTTTTACACTTTATTATTCATTTATGTTTCAAAAAACATTTGTTTTTTATTATTTATTTATTTATTATTATTTAACATCCTTCACATCCCAAGAATGTCCTAAGCAGGAGTTGTAACTAGAACATATTTTACTGTTAATATGTGGTAAAGCGCATAAATACACATAAAGCTATAAAATATTGTTGTTTTCTCTCTTTATCCTTTAGCACCTGGACACCTGAAGTCCCAAGCTGGTCTTTCTTCTCTGGATGTGTCGAAGAAGCCGAGCGGCTCAGGCGTGGTGGGCACCTCGCTCACTCCCCTGGCACTGCCCAGCAAAGCTGAGAGTGTGGTGTCCATAACCAGCCAGTGTAGCTACAGCAGCACCATCGTACATGTGGGGGACAAAAAAACCCAGCCAGAGTCAGGTAGATAAGGCACATAAAATATCCACCAACGAGAATGAAAGTGGACAGAAACATGATTAATCAGAGGTCATTAGTTAACATATGCAAGGTCTTCAGGAGTATTCAAACTGTCAAAATTTTAAAGGTTTAGTCACTAGGCATGAGGCAAAATATCGTTGTCACACATATTGCAATACAAAATACTGGTGAGATGAATTTTGCTTCTCTGAGATGCTTCTCACAATAGTTCTCTTTAATGTTCATTATGAGCTCTAACTCTTCTTACACACTAGGCAGCATCACCAAAGGTAGTAGCATAGAGCACAAGGTTTGTGAGTGGGAACCTAACTGCCTCAAAGAATGCTTACTTAAGCATTCTTAAGTCCAAAAAAGTTCAGTGTTATGTGACGTGTCAAAATCAAGGGCCACAGGGCAAATGAAACAAAGTTGCAGGCCAGATTTGACCCATGAGCCTTGTGGTTGACACATGTGCTATAACGCTTCATTTGGATAACCTTAACTTTAACGTGAATTCGGAAAAAATAATACAGAAATGGCCCATAGCACACTACTGCTCAACTTTTTCCGACTATCACACACTATTCACAGCAGATGCATAGCATAGCCATCTGAAGGGCAGTCAATGTATACATGCACTCCGGTTTCTACAGCGACTGGCTTGACCACACTCTGAATGTGTGTTAAAATCAACGCCTTTGAAGTAAAATTAAAGTGATTAAAATGTAAAATGGGATGAAGAAATATTCAAAATAAAAGCATGATTTTTTTTTTCTCATCTATACAATTAAATTGGTAATTATGACGCAGTAGTGCATTGAAAGTGGAGCTGTGAGGACACTTGATGTTTTATTTGAATAATTTATGCTCAATCTTACGATCAAACAATCTTTTCATATTAATAACGTTGCCACCAGATGCATTTATGGCACTGAGAAACATTAAAATTACATGTTAATAATAGGGGAAAATTACACCTTACAGATCCTGATCTAGTTTCTAACAATACAATACAATGCATTGATATTGCTTTGGTTTGATTTGTTGTCATTACAAAATAAATGTATTCATATTTTAATAATTTTTTCTCAATATCGTCTCGTATCATATCGTCTTTTGAAGCCTGTCTTGGGATATGTCTTGTATCATGGCTTTAGTGTATCATCTCATGCCTAGAAACATAATATTCCTTGCTTACACAGGCATCATGGCAGCAGGAGTTATCTTTTAACGCTGAACCATTTATAAGTAGTTAATAGCTATGAATGAAGCAATTTGAAGTGGTTATGTTATGTTTCATAGTGGTATTTCAGGTTACCACTTTTGCTATTGACATATCATCATCAATCAAACCAGCAAAATAATTTACATAAATGCATAAATGTGATTGGTTAAACCACAACTGCTATAGAAGCCAAGCTGTTTCATGTTTAGAAAACTGGAGTCACCAAACTTTTAAAAAATATATGTTTCTTAGTATTTCTTCAAGTACTCAGTTCTGATAGCAGTGATTAGGGGCAAGATAGTTTGCATGAACTATTTCTTTGCACTGGGGTGTTGTAGTTGGTTGATAATTTCTGATCTGGTGCATATTTAGAAGTGAATACAGCAGCAGTATGTGAGTACATCTGTGCTTAGTATCACTAACACAAACTTTCCGTATTATGTGTCTATGTGTACTTATATGTCTATACGGTGCTCTTAGTCAGGTAGAGACAGAGTTTAATAGAGTTAGAGATAGAGTTTGTGTGAACAAATGAACAATTCTGCATTATACAGTGTATGAACATGAATTTGGTCCTGTTATTCTCACACAGAAATCATAGAGGATGGCCCCAGTGCTGGAGACATAGCAGAAGGCCCCACTGCAGCCACTCCTCCTGCCACAGTTATACCTCCCAGCCAGGAAAGAGAAGCATATAAGAAACTAGGCCTGACTAAGCAGGTGCTGGCAGCACACACACAGAAAGAAGAGCAAGCCTTTCTCAACCGCTTGAAGGAGCTAAGGGGAGTTCACACTTTCAAAGCAGACTACCTGGAGAAGCAGAAAGGACAGGTCACGTCCGATGGTGAGGAGAACATCTTCCGGGTTTGCAATTCAGGCCTTTTTCAGTTGTCATCCGGTTAAAGTGCGATTCAGTTCATTTAGCAAGGCAAAACGTCATCTAGTTCAGTTGAAAATCTTTGTCTCCTCACTCTGCTTATTTTCAGCTCAGTTGACACAGTTCACACCCTGTCAAACACTCTATAGAACATGTGAATTTCAATCACTGTGAATTTCAGTCAGAAAAGCAGTTTTTAACAGACCTCATTAATTTATTGGATGAGAGAGTCACTCTTTGACTAAAGCCCAAATAAGTACATTCCGAGCCCATGTACCAGTGAAAGAGTGGGAGTAGGTGAAGTGCCACCCTGGTAGCGTAAGCCCTGACTCAACATGTTCGCTGTTAGTTTGGCAACACTGTTTTTCTAAATAAAGCCTGAGGAAAGAAATGAAAGCTTCAAATATGGGCTAAGATCCTACTATTGGAAGTAAACTTATAATATAGGAAGACAGGATTTTTCAAGGCATGGTAAGTTTATAAATATCCAGACAATAAAATGAAAGGGGTTGGGGGGGGATACAGTTAGTATGTTCCATAGTGCTGAAAAGTTGAGAACTGTTGTTACTTTTTAGGCTGCTATCCTAAATTCTTCTTTGATAGCTGTTTATTAAGATTGCCTAGCTATTCTATTGCAAAATCTCAGGTACCGGTATCTCCATAATTATCACAAATACAGGCAAACTCTTTGTCATTTCCAGGTTCTACTTGACCTGTACAAAAACAGTACGAGTAGATCAAATACTCTTTACTATCAGAATCATTCCCACTGTCGCTCATTCTCTCAAACATCAAGAATGCACATTAACATTCGCATTACTGTGCATGCTGTCACAAGAAAACAATCAACACCGAAAGCTGATTTTCTTATAACAGCAAATGTTTTATCCTCCTTATGCTACAGCAATTTGACAGCTGTTACTATTTGTAACTTCTTCATGATGAACACATCATGCTTTTAACAGTACAGTACTGTTTAAAATCATGTCTGCGAGACGAGTTAGTTCCTGTTATCTCTTACATTATGGTGTTTATACATAGCCATTCCTCACCAGTCTCTCTTTTTCCTCTCTTGAAGTTAATAAGCCAAAAAACATGGCTTGTCATGTTACAGAGAAGTCTGCCATGATGGCTTAAATGTTACTTAAATGTTAATCTCCTTACAGAAAGCTTCACAATATCAGCAGTTACACATATTTGTTAAATAGCAACATGTTTTTAATTTGTGTATTTATTAGAAATCGGTTTATTATTAGATTATGTGGCTTGTCTATCGTACAATTCCCTGTGAATGAGTTGTTACTGTAGAAATGGTATTAGGGCAAGCTCCTTAATATAAACATATGATACGAATTACAGCTGGCACAACCGGACAGAGCTGCAGTTAAAGAAAATTAAGAAGAAGAAGAAGAAGCCATTATTTGTCACATGTACATTACAGCCCAGTGAAATAGTTTCTTTGCATATCTCATCTTGTTAGGAAGTTGGGGTCAGAGTGCAGGGTCAGCCATGATACGGCGCCCCTGGAGCAGATAGGGTTAAGGGCCTTGCTCAAGGGCCCACCAGTGGCAGCCTGGCTGTGCTCATTAATATTAAAAACCTCATTAATCAAGACCTCCTGACCAAGCAGATTTCAGAATTCAATTTATGCTGTGATATCAGTGTCTCTAACTATCTCTAACTAATTAGTCAGAGGTCAGTATTAGCCTTAATAATTAAAGATGTAGTTAAATCACATAAAGCACTGTTCATATTCCAATATAGCTTTCATACATTTCTCTCTCTCTTTTCCCTTCTCTCTTTGTACAGCTGGACCGTATCATGTTGGTAAGCAGGGGGGGAGAGCAGAACCTGCCACTGGCCGTGGGGGCCGCAACAGAAAGTCCAAATCCAAGCGCATCAAACAGAATGAATCGTCCGACAGCACCATCTCACATCGGAGACAGCTGTTCAGGCAAGAACTGCAAGGACTGAACCAGACTTCATGGTCTCCTTCAGACACCTCACAATCTGCTTTTCCTATCGCGTATCCAGCCGTTGTGCCTGCGTACCCCCTCCAGGTGTACCCAGGGACCAATGCCATGCCCCCCAGGGTGGATGCCCCACTCTCAGGATTTGGAGACAGCCAGTGTACCCAGAATCCACGCTTCCCTGTGCAACCCATGCAGCCCCAATTCCCTGCCCCTCTTGTCACACCCATGGTGGCACTTGTGCTGCCCAACTACATGTTCCCACAACTAGGAAGTGCCCCTCGGCAGCCTTTCTACCCTGAGCAGGTAACTTTCAGCTGTTCAGTTGTCTTTTTTTTAGTCTGTAATAACCTCTATTTTTCAAAGCATTTTGGGGTTTTGGAAAGCCAGTATATAAATGAAACATATGATTAATAATTATTATTTGTAACATTTTTAATTGCTCTCCTACAGGCTTTGTTCCCACCCACTCAGGTTCCATTCCAACCCCAGACAACGTTTCCTGTACAGACTCAGTTCACCCAACAAAACCCTTTTCCAGCTCAGCCATTCCCTTTCACGCCGCTGGACAAGCAACCCAAGCCCGCAGAACCAGAAACGAGGGATGGGCCTTCACGGAGCTCCACCCCTCAGTCACTGGGTGGACGGGACCAATCATCTCCACCCTTGTTCCGGTCACAGTGTAGTTCACCACTGCAGCTCAATCTTTTGCAGCTGGAGGAGAGCCAGCGCTCCAATGAAAGACAGGAAACCACGGCAACCTCTGCTGGTACTCAGGGGAGCACTGCAGTGGAGAAAGCAGCAAACGCTGGCACGCAGACCAAGGCAGACATAGAGACAGTATGGGCGTGATTTCTTTTAGCTCCTCATTTGTCTTCTTTTGCTCCTGCTCTCTCTTTCCACTAGATGGCATTATAATGTAGGGGTATTTTTTGTTTGTTTGTTTTTTGCTTTTGTGCTTTTTTCCCAATGGATGAAAAGCAGTTACTGAAAATGCCCCGTTAAAGTTAATAGCTGTAAACCAAACTCTTCCTCTAGATTAATTGACAATTGGAATGATATTCTTATTGCAGAATCTTGCTTTTGCTTTAAACCCAATCAAATTAGAAAACACACTAGTGACTAATCTGATATAGCAATAGATTTGCCTTGGTATACACAAGCCAATTTTTTTCCTAGTGTCTTGCTTTAGCGGCGGAAAGAGAAAGTGTTTTCATTCAAATATTAAGGTTCAGTGGACTCCCAGACTCTAGTGAAAGCTTTGTGACCCTTTCCAGAGCTGTTTCATAGGTATCAACAAATGTCATCAAAAAAACTAAATTGGTAATACTGGTGACTGTACAGTAAATAAGTGTTCAGTAATACATGTTGTTTGCTCTATATAGATTTCCTTGACACAAACATGTGGTTGAACACCTGAAAACTTTTGCAATGATAGAGAAAATCAGGAATATGGCAAACATTTTTCAAGAGCTTAGTATGCCAAGCTTCAAAGTGTTCTTTGAATCTTTTTTAATATTTGAATTGTTTAGAAGTTAACAATTAGGAATATGAGCCATGAGCTCAGCATTGGCAGTAACTTAGCATATGATGTCCTTTTTTTGTGTTGTTTTGCAGGAAGACGCAGATGACATGCACCACTGTGACACTTTCTCTTTATCCAGTGATCTGTTGGATATCCTCATGCTGGAGGACTCTCGGTCCGGCACTGGGTCAGCTACATCTGGGTCCTTGGGTTCAGCTTTTAATGGCTGTGGCACGTCAGCTTGTGGAAGTGGTGGATCTGCTAGTGGAACTGGTGCGTGACTTCTGTGCTCTGTTCACTCTAGTCACACTAGAAGCAAAGCCACTCGTTTTTGAATTGTATGGGATTATAACTGTACTGGGAGTTTTAAAAATGCCCTATATAATATGTAAAAGCACAGAAACAGCATTCAGTTCAATTCACCAGTAAGTGCAATGAAGAGCTCCTGGAAATGTGGCAGGAGTTAAAATGATCTTTACAAAGCCAGTTTATTTTATGTCACTGTAATCCTCTCAGTTTAAAATGACCTGAACACAATTTCTAACAAAAAAAATTTTTTTAACAAAAAAGATTTTTGCATGTTCATTGAGTACGCTTTGTAAGAGCACTTACAAATTTCATGTTCATTCTAAATACTAAATACATTCTAAATACTGGATTTGCCTATAACTGTGATACTTATAATAGTCCTCAGTTGCAAATAAACAGGAGGCCTACCCTGGTTACTGTGGTATTGTCAAATATCAAATTGTTGCCTTATGAATGAAAATTATGTGGAGCCTGATATTTACACCACTAGTGATTTTCATATGGATAAAATTTTTAGCTTCTGGCTCAGTGGTTAAAGGCTCTGGGTTACTGATCAGAAGGTCAGGAGTTCAAGACCCAGCACTGCCAAGCTACCACTGTTGGGCCCTTGGGCAAGGCCCTTAACCCTCATTTGCTCAGATGAATGAATGTAATAAATGTAAGTCGCTCTAGATAAGGGCGTCTGCCAAATGCCGCCAATAAAAACTTTAGTGCCTCCTTATTTAATGTAACATTTTGAGTCTCACTGACATGCTTTGTAGTGGTTTAGAATCCTCTTTTTCTCTATTTTCTGTCTTTTTCTCTCATTCTTTCTCCCACTCCCTCTCTCCTACACCCTTTCTCTCTGTATCATATACAGGGAGCAGTCACACCAGCAATAATAGCAGTAACTATTTTGGCAGTGTGGACTCCTCACAGAAGTCCCTTAAGGCCAAGAGACCAGGAGGTGGCGTTTCAGGGTCCTTGCAGTTAGAGGAGAGTGAGAGTTTGCTCAAATATGTCCTGCAGGATCCTCTGTGGCTCCTCACTGCCAATGTGGACAAGGCTGTAATGATGACATACCAGTTGCCCTCTCGGTGAGTGAGGTTAAACAAAACCTGTGCCTTATGCCCCCTTGATAGTCTCAACGTTAATGATCCCTGTCCACTGATTTGAAAAGCATGGAAGGAGATAGACGGACATGGAAATTCATTTAACACTTCTAAATAATAATAATAATAATAATAATAATAATAATAGAATAATTTTAAAGACGTGATGTGTGTATAAACCGCATAACGCTTGCTGTTTTGAAAAAGTGCAGTCCTTTTGGAACTTTGGAATATAAATTTTAACACTCATTGCAAAAGTCAGTACTTTACTTGTGAGACGTTTGATGAGTCACTGTATCTTTAAAAAATGTTTTACTGTCATATGAAAACCATCAAAGAATGGTCTCAAGTCTTAACTCTAGCATTTACAGTTGCTTATTAATTTTATTGTATCATGCTGTATCATTGTGTGTACACGGGGGCAGCAGTGTGTGCTTGTTAGAGTTTGCATTTAACCAAGTCCAATGCCTGTGTGTGCTTGAGTGTATATGTGTACATATGTTTGTGTTACATGTAGATGTGTTTTGTGGTACTGAATAACAACAAACAAGCTTGCAAAGTCTTCTTTTCTGGGTTAAAAATATTACAATCTTTTGCGAGTTTGCCAGTTCAACTTATTAAGCTTCTGGAATTTTGAGGAATTCTCATTATTATATTATCTCACTATTATAATTCTCTTATTGTGGGCCACAGTGAGGTATGCTTTATTAGGCTTTGGAATATGATGTCATGACACAGCATCTCATGGGTGATCAGCCATATTGGCAGGATTATTCAGTCGTCTAGTTAGACAGGCAGCCTAGCTAGTTTTCTTACAAATGTAAGTATTTTGAGTGTTTGAGTCATAATTGTAGGAAGCTATTTTTGCGTTATAATCTCCAATGCAGCAGCCATGTGATAGAAAAAATATAATTAAATATTTTTAAAAATCCACAGTGGACTGTAAAAACTACAGAAACAAAGTTTCACATGTAACATAGGAGAATGTAATCTGTACACTCTGTTGGCATTTTGTGCATTTCAGTAGATATTAAAGAAATGCCTGATTATATACAGGTTATGATGTCTGGACTATGTCCAATTCTCCAATTCTAAATCTTTAATCTGTTTTTCATATAGATAATATTTCTTTATTTTGCTTTTGTGTTTTTGTACTTTTTTAAATACTTTTCATAACTTTTATGATTTAAAAAAATAACTTTTATGACTTTTATAAAACTATGTAACGGACAGGTATGTATATAACGGTCGCTAAGTTAGCAACACTGGTCTGCACTGACAGCTAGATAAAAGGCAGATAAGCTCCGCCTCTCCCCAGCAAAAAGAAAATACAGAGAGAGAGAAAACGCAGAGTTTTTCATTTATGCACTTTCTATTTGAAAAGCAATAAAATACACCGAGTCCCCAAATGATGCCCTTTCTGTTTTTTTCTTGAAAAAATTTGCGCCCCCCTTCCGAGCTCTCCACGCCCCCCTGGTGAGAACAACTGACCTAGAGGAAGCATATATAGAGAAAAGAGAAGCGGACCCAAAATGGAACCCTGAGGAACACCATAGGGCATTTGAGCACAGGATGAGAAACACTTCCCTACATTAACAGAAAAAGATCTCTCCTTGAGATAAGAAGCAAGTACTCCGGTGCTCCGGTTTCCTCCCCCAGTCCAAAGATGTGCGTTGTAGGCTGATTGGCATCTCAAGTGTGTGAATGGGTGTATGAGTGTGTGCGATTGTGCCCTGTGATCGGTTGGCACCCTGTCCAGGGTATCCCCCACCTTGTGCCTTAAATCCCCCGGGCTCCATGCTCCCAGTGACCCTGTATAGGATAAGCGGTAAAGAACATGGATAGATATCTTTGATGCTAATGTAATACTTGGTTGTGTTCTTTATGTAAAAAATGTTATATGAAATACATTATCCATCCATCCAGGGCATTAGCATCTTTAACGTTTCCCCAGTTATCATGTTATGTAGGGGTTCTGTAGCTATCTACCGAGATTGTAGGGCAAATCACAGCATGCTTGGTCTCAAACTGTTTAAATGGAAATAGGAATAAATAACAATAACACCAGGTTATATTTAATACATGACCAGCGAGTGTAATTTATTATTTGACTGTTTTATTAGCAGGAAAAGGTCAAGTGTACGGAATAATGAATATATGCTTATTTAATGCTTATTTATATGTATATGTAGAACACTTGGGGTCACTGTAACTGTAACATTATCTGCAAACAGTGGTAGCAGTTTGTAGATCGGCAGATTGTACACTGGCAGGTCCTATACTCATATGTGTATTTGTAAACTGTACGTAGGCTTTGAGTGAAATTTTTTAATTGCTCAAACAAAGAGGTACTTAAATGCACACCAGATTTGAAAAGATTTACAGTGATACAAGAGGAGCTTCATATGGCTCCGCAATGTTAATAAGACTATAATTTGAAGGCAATTGCTTGGCATGCCTTTGGAGTTAAGAGTGACACAACCGCTTCCCATTTTGATTAGCTTTAAACACAAAAACACAATAAAACAACAATCACTTTCAGCTCTCACTGTGTGCACGAACAGGCTTATAGCATGCGAACAAAGAACTAACCCTTTCAAAATGGCTGAACAGTCACATGATGCAGTATGATGTGATGTCTATTCCCAAATGTAATATTATGATTATCTGATGTCCAGTTGGAATAAAATGTTTCCATGTATGTTCACAAATCTTTGCGTCTGTGATTCTGTCTCTTTAGTGATATCCAGCAAGTGTTGCGGGACGACTTGGAGAAACTGAGGCAGATGCAGAAGAGTCAGCCTCGGTTTTCTGAGGCGCAGAAGAGGGAGCTGGCTGAGGTTCACCCCTGGGTGAGAGAAGGAGGAGGTCTACCCAAAGCCATTAACATTGAGGTGAACACAAAGTGCTTCACATTTTACATCTAGTCCTAGTGAGAAAAATATAAAGCCAGTCTATTTAATTTAACTGGGATTAAAACACTTCTCACGATTATGCAAGTTGACAAGTAGTTTTATGAAATTGTTAATATTGTTATTTCCTTAGTCTCAGTTAAGAAAGTTCATCTACTGTAAATGAAAATCTTGTTTTCCAAAGCTTTGATGTTCACACCTTTTACCTTGGTTCAAAAACACATGCTTTCATTTTAAACCCAGGTTTCCACAATCAGGAGCAAACTTTAGTAATTAAATGCTCAAGACTCTCCCATCTCTTTATCAGTATAAGTTTTAAACATTGCCATAGACATCCGTAAAGATGCAGGGTTATTTGGCTAGATATAAATTATTGTAAATGATGACTGACAAATAAATCAATAAAGTGTTCTATTAAACCCATTTCTAAGAAACATATGGCATTTAGTTGTAAAGAAGTAATACCGTTTATATGAATTTTTACGGCCAATTTTGCTCTTCTGTATTTCTAACTATAGGGCGATATTCTGTTGCACCACACGGGAGCAAACATTTTTTTTTTAAATGAAAAGTTTCTTCTGCTAATTATGTGTGAAATGTATAAATTAGCTAAGCTCAGACTGTCATCTCTGGATTCAATTGTTTCAGCTTTAGTAATATCATTTAATGTTATAAAACCTCTTCAGCTTGACCATCTATGTAAGTTCTGTACTACCTGTAAGGTTGCTGGTGTAGGATAGAGCTAAGCTAAGTTTGTGTTATGTGTTGCATGTTGTGAAGGCTTGTGTTGGCTGTAAAGGAGTCACAGAGACGCTGTTTGCGGAGGAGCTCCCAGACCTGCACATGGGGGAATCTGAAGCCAGTGATGTCACAGCCCCTCCTCGTGACCAGACGCAATGAAGAGCTTGTACACACACACACACACACACACACACACACACACACACACACACACAGAGTGGTAATCTAGGATAGGACGTTTTTGTATATGTTTTTAAAAAAATACAACTTGCATAGTTTATATGTTTAGATGAGGTAGTGAAGAGCATTGCTTGTGAGGAGCTTTATGGAGTTCTCTGATGTGTGTGTGCGTGTTTGTCAGATGTCTGTCAGTCAAATTCCTAGACTCCAAAGTGGTCTAAGACATTGTCCTTGTGACTAAAAAGTATTTTTGTTTCTTGAAATCTCTTAATTAAATGGTTGTTATTATATATATTTATGTGGATCTTGAAAACCACACGTTATGTCATATTTTATGTTCTATAATTGCACCCCACAAATGTCCTTGAATACCTCAACAGCTACTTTAGTAACTCGTATTTGAAAAGAAGGTCAAGAAGCATTTCTGCTGGAAAAGGCTATAAAAATTTGTTTCATTTAAACAATTAACTACAAATGTATATCTCCTCATCAGCTATTACACTATATAAATTCAGAGAAATGGGACAGGAGGTAAGGATACTAGCCGAAAAGACCAGAACCAGTGCAATGAATATAGTTTAATATATTTTCTATAAGTTATTCTATAAGCTAGTACTTTGAAGCTTATAGAGAGATCTGTTTACAGACAATTGTGGTACAGGGACCACAAAAGCGCTTAATCCTTTTTCCCAGGAAAGAGACTGATCTCAAGATTTGAAAGAAAAATTGACATTGGATATGTCCAAACCAGATTCTCACTGTACTAAATAGCAATCGAATGTATTCATATTTGATTCATATTAAGTCAATATTAATATACATTTTCTCCTTATTACTGTACGTATCCTCAACAACCACAGCACTTTTTTTCAATGTGAGCCAGCCAAGATCCCAAAGCCTGTTTTTTTATTTGTTGTTTTTTGTTTTTGTTTTTTTTGGTTGTGGATTAACTGGTAGGTTTGCTAATAAGAGTTGAAGAAAAATATATTTTTTATTTTAAACTACAATTAGGACAGTTTGCACAGTCAAAAAGACTTGTTTATTGTAGGCTACAGAAAGGTATTTTATGTGTCAAATGTTATTATATAGGATTTGTTTAAAAAAATTAAATTATTTTTTAGGAAAAAATAAATGCTTCAGAGTCTTGATTGGAGTTTTGATTTTAGTGCATTTTGAAAATTTATGTAGCACCTTGCCAAAGTCAAAGTACAATTCACAAATGAGAATCACAATTACACTGAAATCAAGACACATAGCCTACAGTACAGGACAGCAAACACAACAACAACAACAAGGTCAGGGAAGATGATAGAAAAAAGAGAAAAGCTATTAAGTGGTTTAAAATAAAAGATTTAGCTCAAATAAAAAGGAATTGTTTGACTTTATTACGGAAATGTTTTCTCTGGACAGTTGGACTAAATGAGCTGTGAGTCAGATTAAATCAGACTATGTCTAATCCATTATCTTGAGTGACCGTTGGAACCGTCTGTGTAACTGGAGCCATGTCGGTGCCATATGCTCAAAATGAAACGCGTTGCCTTTTTTCTTTTTCTTTTTTTTCCCCCTCTACATTTCCTGGTAGTTTTTATTACAACGCTGTTCCGGTGTACAGCCTCTCTTGCCTTTTAGTGACACTTTAAGAGGCCGCAGAAACTGGACGCGACGTGAAGAGGATGCGAGTGCCTTTGATGAAAGCGACGTGAGTGTCCTTCACACCTCAGCCAATTTGAGGACGAGGTGTTAAAGTCCGGACCGCACTAAAGGCGGCACCTCACAGACGCCACTATAATCTTACAAGCTGACAACAGTCCGCGAAGTTTCAAATGTGGATTTGAAGAAAGAAAAAAAGGCTTAATACGTTTTTATCCCACACTGAACAGATCATCAATTGACTACAAACTATTATCCAATTAAGTCGGCCATGATATTAGTTCTTCAGAATCATGCACTACTTTACTTGTTACTTAGCCTTATAGCTCACCGTCCCTGTATGTGATGCCATTAACCGAAATGGTTAACTTTCAGTATCCGAGATTATTTGGAAATTAAAAACGCTTCTACTTTTTTTTGTACTTCAAAATGTGATACCTTAAACATTAGTAGCCTTCTAGAAAAACAACAACCCAGAAGTTGGGCCTGAGAGAGTTTTTGAGTTAGCTGTACCTTAGTGTACATGTAGGCTCGACGTGGTTTGTTTCACGTATACTATTTATTCGTCACTATAACAGGAGACCTGAGGGTAATGTCTTGTTTAGTTCTCTTCAGTTATACAGGTTTATTCATTTTACGTCGGATGTAGCCTACCACACTGTAGTGTATATCCATAACCACAGCACTTTATAATGTGTGAGCCGGTCAAGCTCCAAAAGGCTCTGAAAGAATGACAGCTGGTTTTGTCAGCTCCAGATTACCGACCATCAGAGGTGTGGGGTTTCCTACAAACTCCAAAGAGTAGCCTACTTTCTCACCTTTTGTAGTCTGCATACGCAAAGTGTGGGAAGGATGCCCCCTCCCCCTCCTGTGCTCTTGACCTCTGCTTATTTCAATTGTTAATTCTTCTTTTTACTGTCGAAGAACTCATTAAATTCAATAGTAGTCAGCTAGTGTGTGAAGTTTGATGACGTTTAATTATAGCGACCTCAGTTCTGTTATGAGACGTCCCTGTTTTAATTAGTTTACCACATGCACACTTGGTTGTGAAATGAATAAGACCATATTTCTCCCACAAGAAAAAAAAGAATTAATAATAATAATAATATTAATAATAATAATAATAATAAGAGATGAGTGTTTATGTTTTTTAATGAAGAAAATGCATAAGTCATCAATATATCTACAGCAACAATGAAATATTTACATTTCTGTCTACAATAATAAGATACATATAAGCATTTCCTAGAAATACTCATCAGGACAGTGTCGTCTTAATTTAGCTTATACAAAAACATTTTAAATACGCTACAAAGATGCTGATGTTGCAGTGTTGTTAAGTTGATACTCGGCTGTTTCACCATGAAGAGCTTTTCAGAACTGTTACAGACACTTCTCATGTCCAGTCTTTCTGAACTACATAATAACTTGCGCACTAACAGCTACACAGGTTCTGTTGCATACATCTCACTGCTATGTTTAAGGCATCTGTCCAGGTCTACCAGGGCCTCCATACAGGTTTAGAGTAGAACACAGTGGGTATATTATCCTGAGCGTCCCGGCTGTCCACGTGACTGTGCTCGGTGTCGGTCTCGTCGATGTCCGAGCACAGGTCGTCGCTTGATGTGTTGGACGGAGACGGTGAGAGAGCTGAAGGTCTACCGGTGGCACGTCCTTCGCGTGGTGACAGCATGGCGTACATCCCCTCGCCTGGCCAAGTCCCAGCGTTCCCACAGTCTCCCATCAAATCAGAAAGCAGATCCTGGAAGCGATCTTCGTCGTTCAGAGGCATACACACCAGCAGATGGTTAAGCAGGTCCGCCGCGATGGTTGCGTCGATGCCGGGACAGCTGGAGACGAACGTGTGCACCTCATGCATGCACTGGATATAACCAGCGGCGAAGCGCTCACTCGCCTCACGATTCATGCTGTCAGATGCTGAAATAAAAGACAAACATACGAGAGTCTTAATCCCAAAGCTGCTCCATTTTAGACTTTGATTTTAAGAGTTGAACATGCAGTGGCAGCTCCTACACGCCCACGCCTAACTCACCTTTTGCTCTGTTTTGAAGAATACTTTCCACGTGCTTCACGGTCATTTCCAGGACTTCAGCGTTCTCCATCTTTGTCTGCGCCTAAGGATGACCCAAACAGCGTTATCATATTAATCATGTGTCCTGGTTATACAGAAAGCGAGCTGTCATCATATGTGGACGCGTCAAAGTTGGAAAAGTGATGAACGCAACTTACGTCCGAGTCGGTTAGTAGCACGCGCAGCTCCTGTAAACTTTCATTAATGCGGGCGCGCCTCTTTTTCTCCACCAAGGGCTTTCTCGTCTGCACAGATGTAATATTACACAGCATAAGCACTGCTGCAAAGACCACCAAAGCCAGGCATGTTGGGAAGATCACAAAGAACGGTTCGTACCTTTCTGTCTCCTTTGATCCCATAATAGTCATCCTCACTCTTGCCATTGCGGGAGGCAGGGGCCATATTGCTGTGTTTCTGATATCCGAGCCAGAGAGAGAGAGAGTCAGACAGACAGACAGACAGACAGAGAGAGAGAAAGAGAGAGGGAGCGCTCCAAACAAGCACGCAGTGCCGTTACAACTCCTGAATGGAGGGCAGATGGCCGGCGAGCGCAGTCTGAAACAAAGGTCTACACACGGTGCTAACAAGCGAGGCGGGTATTGTGCAAAAGTGGGCGACCAAGGGGCGCATTTATGGAGCCTGATTTACATGTCAATGGATCGCGGACTACGCGAGAGAGCTGACGGCGAGCTCGCGCATAAAGAGAGCCAATCAACTGCAGCGTCTTTGTCTCGCTTTCGAAAACCAACCCACCCTGAAAAGTGTGTACTGGAGGGGAACGATTCAATTTCCCTGTCCCAGATCAGCACTCTGTTCAGCCATGTAGGCCTACGTTTGCGTAAATCAAACAACAACAACAACAACAACAACAACAATAATAGACTACTACTACTACTACTAATAATAATAATAATAATAATAATAATAGATGTTAACCTGTTGGTTATTGTGTTTTTATTAGTAGTTAAAATAGGCTTGGGAATGATTTGAAAGATTAAAAACATTTGTACTGAATGACTTTGTGAATTACCACATTTGTGAATGAATCACAACAGAGCATAATTAAATCCCAGTCAAAGTGAGAGCTAGCTATTTCTGGTGTATCACCTTTAATGTACCATCCGTGTGTTTTGCAATTAATTAGCCTAACAACTGCAATTAAATTAATTAATAAAAGTTTTAATTTTATTTTGTAATATTAATAGTGTTCTAAATGATTTGCTATCTAGACTTTCCACTTAACAGTAAGGGACTTTTAAATTATTATTATTTATTTGTTTGTTTGTTTGTTTGTTTTTCTTTCTTTCTTTCTTTCTTTCTTTCTTTCTTTCTTTCTTTCTTTCTTTCTTTCTTTCTCTTTCTTTCTTTCTAAACGGTGAAACGCTCGCCCTCTGCTGGACACTCCATGTATGTTGTCATGTCAGGAGTCCCAGTTACGAAACTTTCGTGGACAGCCTGTTTTTATACAGGCTATGATGTAAAAAGCCAAATTATTATGCTGACGTAATTAGATAAACAGTGTGGCTTGAAAATCAACAAGTGTTATAAAGAAGCTCATTCATGATGAATCCACGTCTACGTCGTATACGTCCAAGACGACAAAACGTTATTGAGTATACAACTGTGTAGTACCATAATAAACAGTTCACTACTTAGTATGAGAGTAGTCTGTGTGGTTTTGGGCCTAACCTGTGTCTGGCAGGACGTTCATTGATCTTTCAAAACTCAGAAATCTTTAATTAACAAAGCAGAGTTGTAGTCCAAAATAATTGAGGAATATCACAGGTACTTATGACATCGTAATATGAAATCTAGTAATTCATTTTCCCTGCTGAAAAAAACCCCAACAATATATATTATCACAAAACTTCTGATGTTTCCACTACAAATACCATTACATACCATCAGCTAACAATTAAAAACATTACCATTATTGGTCCTTAATGGTATCCAGTAGACATAACATGCCACCAATGGAAGTCAACAGATCACCAGTAGAGACCCATAGGGATCAGTACAGTTTCTGTTAAAACCAATACAATTCCCACTATAGCCATTAAAACCATTACAAATTCTATGAATGTTTCTATTGTTTGTTTGTTTGTTTGTTTGTTTGTTTCAGCATGGTTATATGTTGTAGATCAGAGGTCTTCCTCAAAGGGCTGGTCATTACAGCCAAATTGGGGGCACACTTGATAGTTGATGGGAGATTATGGTGAACTGATTAATCAAGTGAAATCAGGTCTGGCTCCTGCTTGTTTGACATGAATTGATTGGAATGATATGTATTTGTGCTTCATCCCACCCTGGTTTAGATTATGGTTCCATTAGACATCATGTTTATCATGACAAGTATGTTTCTTCCACGAGCACATCACAAAAATAAAGATAATTATATGCCATAAAGCTAATACCCTAGATTTAAATATGCAACGCATCCCAGTGTTCAAAACCCCAATTTTCTGATCACATGAATGATTCGGGATCATGGATTCCCACACACCGTCAAAGCGGTCATAAATGATAATAATTCCATATAAGTAGAATGGCATGACAGGTTATTTTTTGACTTCCGGAAGGCTGATGCAAATCTGAGTGCGTCGTTCACCGTAAAAGCCTAAAATAAGCATTGGAAGGCACAGCCATTTCAGGAGCATTTCAACTTAAAAGCCCTTGTGCACGCTGCAGCTTCTTGTATAATATGAGCACAAATGTAATCAGCTTCTAAAAGGCCTATGTCTTTGGATAAAAGGGTTTAAAATGAGCTACATGTAAAAAAAAAAAAATAATAATAATAATGGAGCTCTTACAACATATTTCTACTACTAATACTCCATCCAGTTTTCCATAATGCTTATACTACGTAGGGTCACAGGGAACTCGGGGCACAAGGCAGGGAATAATAATAATAATAACAACAACAACAACAACAATAATAATAATAATAATAATAATAATAATTATTATTATTATTATTATTATTATTA
>JANDJT010000103.1:12660302-12695034 GCA_024331685.1 Stegophilus panzeri
TTATTATTATTATTATTATTATTATTTTATTATTATTATTATTATTATTATTATTATTATTATTATTATTATTATTAATAATAATAATAATAATAATAGGGGGCCCGGTGGCTTAGTGGTTGCACTTTTGCCTCGCACCTCCAGGGTTGGGGGTTCGATTCCTGCCTCTGCTCTGTGTGTGTGGAGCTTGCATGTTCCCTTGTGCCCCGAGTCCCCTGGGATAGGCTCCAGGCTCCCCGCAACCCTGTGTAGGATAAGCAGTACAGAAATTGGATGGATGGATAATAATGCTAATAATGCTAATAATAATAATAATAATAATAATAATAATAATAATAATAATAATAGCAATCATAGCCCACACCTTTGTACAGTAAACTTTGTACAGTTTATACCACCAGACTGTAGAATTCTTCAATCTGGTTGGTCAGGTGTTGGCTGCAAGGGTTATATTAATGTGCTTATTCTGAGCTGCATTTTTTAATTCATTGACATTATAATTGTCTGAAAACTGCTGTGGTACAACAGGGATAAAACCAACTTTTTTGAAATATAATTAACATTTGGTTGATAATGTATCATGCCATCCTGTCATTTATTATTTTCCTATAACAGCACCATTTATTTTACTCCTTACTAAAAAAATTAGGAAGAAACTTTTGTAAAGGTTATAATATAATCATAATCTGTCATGCTTATTTTTATTATATCATTTCAACATATAATTTATAATATCATTGGGTTGAGAATAGTCCACCAAACCAAAATATCCAGCTAATAACTGTCTAGTGGTAAAAAAATAAAAAAATAAATAAAAAATAAAAAAAATAAAAAAAAAAGAAAGAAAAAAACAACAACAACAACAACAACAAGAAAACAATGAGTTTAAGTTCAACATGCTGTAGACGTATTATTAATATCTGGAACTGAGTGTAAATTGTATATTATATTAAGGTTATGTGATACAAGATACCTCATGTAATGTATTTTCAAAGAATTCAATTCAAATGTATTTATATAGCACTTTTATCAATAGACATTGTCATAAAGCAGCTTTATGAGACGATATGAGGAAGAACCCTTAGAAGGAACCAGACTCAAATGGGAACTCATCCTCTTCTGTGTGACACCGGATAGTGGGGTTATAAATCATTACTCTTTCCCAAATGTACTATATAGTTAAATAGTACTTATACTATTGTTGAAAAGTATAAGCAGCAGGTTCTTTTATGATCACAGCAGCAGTTTTTGGGTAAAAGCCTACAGTGTCCAAGTGAAGTTAACCATTGAAAAATAGCTGAGTCTTGGGCATAAACTGTTTTTTGTACTTGCAATTTTTAGATAGAGAATCCACATGGGAGCATTCTCAGAGAGTGTGTCACAAGTACAGAAAGCTCCAAGAATTAGGATGGGAGTAACGTGTGTAGCTCGACAGAGAACATTTTAACATTTTAAAAACACATACAGATGTATTGTTGGCCTGTGACAGAATATACTGAGCTGTTTTAAGTCAGTCACAGGATGTTCTCAGTTGATGTCAGAAGCTATTTTCCTTTTCTCACTGTACATGCTCCTATTAGGAAACGTTATTTGAAAACACTATCTCTTTATTGTTACGCTCATGGCACTCAGCTCCTTTTCCCTTTAAAACCTAATGATCTATACTCACTACAGTGTCTCAGCACATGGAGATATTAAGACTTGGATGGCTAACAACATTCTTCAATTAAATGAAAACAAATCTGGTCTCATTTTCTTTTGGTCCATCCAAAACTAATTTTAAATTATTTTTTTTTATTAAATTAATTAGGAGTACTGGCACAGATCACAGGTTGAAGAATCTTGGTGTTTTATTCGATCGTGATAGCATTTATCAACTTGATTTCTAAAATTAAGTAATTTTTTTCTTTTCAGTACCTGGAAAAAAGTTATTCACACTTTTATTTTATTTTTAGCTCATTATGATTGTTGTAATTCATTATATTGGCATCATCTGTGAAAAGAAGAAAATCGAACCTTAGAAATGAGACCACATCACTTTGCATTTCGAGCCCTTGCACTGGCTCCCTGTCCATTACAGGATCCAAGTAAAGGTTTTAATGTTTGTTTTTAAAGCTTGTAACAGTCTAGCTCCTGGTACATCTCTGAGTTACTGTACCATTACTCCTAGGTCCTGAACGGTATGGGTGACTGTGCTGAGGTTGTGGAACAGCCTCACTTTGGACATCAGGAGTGCGCTCTTATTTATTATCATGGATTAAAAACATACTTTTATGAAATGTTTTATGTTTTATATAGTGTTGTTTATCTGTCCTCGTTTTTTTTTTTTTTTTTTTTTTTTTTTAATAAATAAAATTTGCTTACTTATTTATATATGAAGACAAGTTACACTATTCCAATTTTTACTCAACTCTGTAGCAGTCTACTTTTCATCACTTCTTGAACTGACTTCGCCCGCTTTCCATAAACCGATATTTATAGACGCTGTTATTCATAGACGGCGCGCGGTGATTGGACGACTCTTAGTTTGAAGCAGACCGGAAGTCGGGAATTCCCTTTAAGTGCGCGCGCAGTTCAGCATCTCGCATCAAGCGCATCGCAGCCTTGTGGTGCATCAGCTCCTCTCCTCAGAACACAGAGACCCGCAAGATACAAAAAAAAAAAATGGTGAAGATATCTTTTCAGCCCGTATCGGTGCAGAAGCCTGAAAAGCAGAGGGACGGAGGGAAAGAAGAAATTATCATGTCTTACTCTCAGGTGAGTTTATTCTCTTTAAAAACAAATAGTCAGTTATATCTATTATCCTGTAAGTATATTCTTAAATTGTATTACAACTACAATGTTTTATGTTTAATATAATTGTCAACTAACTAACTAACTAACTAACTAAAAAGTGTGTATTTTGAATTTTAAACGTTTTTCATTGAAATGCAGTTTTTTAAAATGCGTTTTTAAAAAATAATGGGGAATATTAATATTCTGTTATGTAGGCTACATTTAAACCCCAAATGAATTGCAGTAATGATTCGCCTATAGATTAATGATATAATAAGCACTATAATGATAGAATGACACAATTGGTGACGTTTACAAACCAATGCATATTGCTTAGATTTGCAGTAATGGTGCACTTTTTATTGATAAAATGTTGAAATCCAGAGTACATTGTTATTCTGCATTTCTGTAGATTCCCCAGAGCACTGCCGAAACTGCCGTTACATCATTGTTAGTATGCACAAAGCAGTTAAAGCCTAAACAGGCTTATGTGCAAACAAGCAAACTGCCTTAATAAAAAAGTAGCCTGTATTAAAGTGTAGCGTGTTATTCTGACATGCAGTTTAGTATGTGGATTTAGGTGTAAGATTGAATTTAGCCAAATTAAATGCCTGTTTGCATTCATGTGACTAGTGAATATTTATTTGTTTGTTTGTTTGTTTAGTTATAAGGGTCAGGCAGCTCAAATTACAATAAGAATGAAAGTGCTGCTGTTGAAATTCCCTGGTCAACTAGTACCATCTAGTCTCATAGAATAACCCCATAACCATTTGACGCAGTCATTCTGGAATAGGCTCTTTCTAACATTGGTTTTGTTTCTAACAAAGACAGAAACTTTTTGTATCTGAATAAATGCACTCGAGTGAAAGACATCCATCCATCAGGATGCCAAGATACTGAAGTCAAAGATTGGATGTCGATGAATAGAGAACAAATAAGCCTATTATATTTATAACCTGTTCTTATCATTGCTCAAAGCTAGATAGCGTGAATTAATTTACCACATCATTTAGAAAATGATACGTTTCGAATTAAATTAAGTGAAAGCCCAGAAGCAACATCCTACTTATGCTGATGCAGAATGTCCTCCAAAGACCATCTACAATGACCTCTGTCTCCTGCACTGAAAAGCCTATTCAGATATAAACTACGATGTACAGTATGTGGCTAAAAAAAAAAATGCAGCTGCGTCACAGATTTGCTCCGTCAGCAGGTCTGGTGGACTTGCTATACCATTGTCATGGTGAGTACAGTCAGCGTGGGCTGAAGCCAGAATGGCGTCCTTGGCAGGCTTGCCTGAGAGACTGGAGGCGTTCACACCTCCTGACTCCTTGAGATGTGGCATGACTAATTCCTTGGCATTCACAAAGAGAAATTACAGAGAGAAATAGAAAAAATGTGCTACTGGTGCTTATCTGATTTGTTGCTAGAGAGGCGTCATCGTGGTCTAACGATGCTCTCGTGAGCATCGAGTTATAAGCATGAGCCATGATGTACATAAAGCTATGATTGGCCAAGTTTAGGGTTCGAGACTGGTTTGTTAGTGACAACCAACAAAGTCTTCAAACAATCACACTCATTAGCATTGCTCTGAATTTTGCATGAGATCAGGTTGCCTAAAAGTGTCCCTGTCTGGGTATAGGACATTTGAGGTGCTCCTGTTCGGTCAGATTTCGCTTGACAAAAAATATTCTTGCTTAGCAGGCAAAATAACCCAATTGATTCATCTTTCTTCCAGCCGGATGAGTTGGTCCTTCCTCTCAGGCCTAAGAAGTCTTCAGTAAGTGGCCTCTGGTGTCTGATTCCCGGCCTGGTGATCTTCATGTCCGGCCTGATCATGGTGTCAGTCTATGTGTATCGCTACTACTTCACCCCTCAGGTGAGACATGAGCAAAAAGATAGTGTCATGTTTAATATTAAACAGTGCTCTAAAACTATTAAGTGAAATGTAAATGATAAATCAAGTAGTAGGACTGTCTGAGAAAGCTTTCTTTGTGCACAGAACATAAAGGAAAAGCAAAATCTAGGCCACATTCTGTGTCTGATGAGTAATATGCCCTGTCAGTCATCCGCCTTAATTTTTACTCCCTTTCATTATTCATTAGCTATGTCTTCCATCTCGTCCTTTGTGCGTTCTTTTTTAAGACATGTTCCAAATTTGCTCTTCACACAGATCCCCGAGGACAGCCTGTTCCACTGTCGGGTGCTGTATGAAGACTCCCTGTACGCACCGTTGCTAGGGAGACAGGAGCTGCAAGAGAATGTCGGCATCTACTTGGAAGAAAACTACGAGCAGATCAACGTTCCTGTGCCCAACTTTGGAGGAAGTGATCCAGCTGACATCGTCCACGACTTCCACCGGGTAAGGAGGGAATCTCCTAGCCTTTTGCATTCTACCGCTTTGTCTTTGTGGCAGAGAGGTAGAGTGTTTATACATATATACATATATAAATGGCATAGAAATTTCATTAGGAGTACAACACTGACATTTTTAATGGTACAAAATGTTTTGCCAAAGCGATCTCCCATTAAAGAACATGTTTCTTCTTTGGCAAAGTAACAGTCTGTCAAGAAGCACTTGCAGTGGCTTTGTCAGAACACCCTGAACTCTCTGAATAACATAGGCATTGATATGACTAGAGCTGCAGGACTTTATTGGTTACTTTCGTTTAGTTGTTGCTAATTTGTGGCTTCCCCCCCCATCTACACAGGGGCTCACAGCATATCACGACATTGCGTTGGATAAGTGCTATGTGGTTGAGCTCAACACCACCATTGTCATGCCTCCCAGGAACCTGTGGGAGCTACTTATTAATGTCAAGGTAAAATGCTCTTGCCTTGAATATGCTTCTCTCTCTGACTCACACCTTATGTCAAGTCTTGTATCATACTCCATATATGGCCATTTTATGATAAGAGAAATGTGCTAGATGCTAGAGAAAAGTGTGCTTTATGAAAACAAGGTAAAGAATCTGGAGAAAAAAAGGCACAATGCTTGAATTCTGTATGGAATGAAATCTAGTACAAATGAAAGAAAGAAAATTGAGGTCAACTTCCAGGTCTAACAATTTGGGTCAGTCTTTTAGGCCATTATAGATGTACATTTATTTTACAAATATATTAACCTCAATGAGTGTGTTATGAGTAAAGCAGAACACAATCCCAGCAGTAATGATTACTTGCTGTGTATTTGTTGTGCAGAGGGGGATGTACCTGCCACAGACTTACATGGTTCAGGAAGAGATGATGGTGACAGGTCGGGTGAAGAACATGCGTCAGCTTGGCCCCTTTATCCACCGCCTGTGTTATGGCAAAGAGACTTTCCGACTGAAACGCCGCAACTCTCGCAGACGTGAGTACAGCTACTTATCCTGCCTTTCTTGCACACAACTTTTTCTTGTTTGCCTGTTACACTTTCATTCTTTTTCCTTCCCTTGCCCTTTTTCTTCACTGTTATCCGTCGCCAGTTTTTACTAACATGCAGGGACCATTATTCAGCTTTTATCTAGTTGCATACTTTAAGGGGATTTCAACACCTCCAGAATTTCGGTAACATTTTAACAAAAGAAAACTGCTACTTGATAGCTAATATCATGCAGTATGTAGCAGATGTCCATTTAGGACTATTGAACTAACAAAATGGTCCTTGATCGAGGAAAAACTGTCCCGTGTGGGCTGGCCCACACGACAACACTTCCAGTTTGACATTTATTTCATTTCTCAGTTGTGAACATCACAACCATGAGAGAAACTCCAGAAGATTATTCATCGTACCTTTAAATCTTATAATTTTGTGAGCCTGCAAAACCTTGTACGTCACAAATAGGCTGCCTCCGCTATAGTGACAGTGGAGGAAACCTGGACCTGATATTAGTGTAGGCTGGTGCTACGTAGTTCTCGCGTGCGTGTGTAGGATGCACTAATACTGTGATCCACTATGTGATTAATCCATGTGTGGATGATTCACCAGCCGAGAGTACGCCAACCACCTCCAAGTAGGGTACTGCACGGGAGGAGGAAGTGATGCAGTCGATGAAGTGTAGGAGTTTGGCTCATAGGGGATTCTCCTTCTTTTCACAGATTATGTCGTTGTGACAGAATGACGCTTTTGGCTAGACAGCATTTGTACTGAATGTGTAGGCCTGTAATATTTTGTCTAAAATAAATCATGACTGTTAAATAATGCTGGGAGATTAAATCGGTTTTTACCAATTAGATCTTAATACTAATATAATAATCCCTAAAAGTTTTTAAAGTATATTTTGCTGTGGATTCAGATTTGTCAGCTGTCACCATCATAAGCATTTCTTATCTGCATTTATGTATACATTTGTCTTGCTCTATAATTATTATTTTTTTTATCTACATATGAGCATAAAAGCTTGTTTATTGTAAGTCGTATTCACTGCAGACTTTTAACTTCTGACTTGTGCATCCTGTCTAGGTATCGACAAGCGAGAGACCAGGAAGTGTCACAGCATCCGTCACTTTGAGAACACGTTCGTGATGGAGACAATTATCTGTGACCGGGCCTAAAACGTCAGCCTCGGCATCTTCCCAACTCGACTGAGCAGATCCCAAAACATGTTCCTCTACGTTTAGATTTTATTGCACTTTATAGCACATCTACTCTGTACATACTGTGTAAGGCATCATGTCCTTTATTTTTCTTTTTTTTTTTTTTTTTCTTTTTTAATTTAGTTAGTTTGTGATAAGAACTGGTTTGTCTTTCAGGATCCTAATGTCCCAGGTTGAATAATAACTGCCTTAGAGTTAAGTTTTGGCTATTCTTGTTGTCTTGGTTAAACATGTTTATGTATATATTGGTATTTACATTACATAATGGTTTTTTTTTTTTGTTTTTTTGTTTTTTTTTCATTGAATATGTCGGGGGCGGGGGATTATGTAAATGTCAGAGACTGGTCTGAGAATTGTCAGCACGTTGAAATGATTTATCTGGCAGTATTTTAGTGTGAGACTGTGGCATGCACTATGCACTGATTTCATTTTCTTTGGTTATTTGTCTGTTAGTTGGTAAGGGTTATTTTGTCTGTAGAATGGATAACCTGTTCACTGCTGTTTCCCTGTGTTAAATAAGAAATCCAGATTTGGAAAATTGTCTTAATGCCAAAAAGTATACCTCATGTTTTAGAAATGTATGAGTTAATTACTTATTTAATTAAGACCTTGTTTTCATTTTTTTCCCAAAGTAACTTAAGCAATAGAATTTTCTTATCTTGGATTTCATATTTTAACATCAGACATTTTCGTAATGAGTTAAGTAACTTATGCGTTTTTGTCTCTGTGTGATATATTTGTGAATAAAGTTTATAGAAAAATTTACATGACTCCCACATATGAGTTAAATAGATACCTGCCTAGCTCTCCTTTGGCTTTTCACAATAAATGTGTATTCATTATTAACGTGCTGTTCCACATTATCATTATATATATTGGATTTCTGTCTGACTTTTTTTTTTTTTTTAACATATCCATTTCATTACTGCATTAGGGTAAAGTGATAAAGGCTATTATCTCTTCAGATGTACTGTCCATGCATAAATCCATTTCACTTTGCATGGTTTTCTCAATGCATATTTTAATCAGTAAAAACCTTTTTTCTATGACAGAAAATATTGCACTGTTCAAAGCCATAAATTCCCCATCACGTCCTTCCTCAATGTAAAATATTGCTTGTATTATAAATTCTACCTAATAAACTACTGAAAATAAATGGGGCCACTGTCTCTCAGACAAATTAGGATTATACAGGTGTGATTGTTTGTCCTTAAATTTTACATGTAGTGATTATCACAATGAACAAATTATGACAATCCAACAAATTTACTGTTAGGCCCAATTGTTCTATTATTCCAGGGGCAGTAATAAGCACCTGGATACCTTCTTGTGAGCATGTCGACACCTTTAAACACAAAATGACATAAAAATGCAGTATTTGTAATAAATACTGTGTTATACATCCATCTTACTCTGTATCATTGTCACGGAGTTCCCGTTGGGTCACTGTTGGTTCCAAAGGAACCAAAAGGAAACCTAAGGGCCTTCAAGGTTATCCAGGGTTCATAGAAGTACTATTACTTTCCCTATAATTAGCATTCTATATAACCCTCCTTACTGCCAGGAGTGATGAGAATCACATGGATAACATATGCCACAATTTCATGAGTAAACAGTTCACCTTAGGGCTACCCTGAAATGTGCTAAAAAATGACACTCAAACCTTTGGGAGGGGTGATATTAATCTTGTAGTGTCTGGAGGAAGTGTACAATGATGCCCAACTAGCAACAGCAAAGATTTCTTGTAATTGCACCCCTCTCAATAAGGCCCATGATAAGGAGACAGTCCTTGTAGAGCGGCATGTCCCAGGACAGCATTGAGATCACACCATCTGACAGTGCACATGGCACTGGGGTAGTTCTGAACAACCAACTATGCTTCTTGCTTCACGTCACTAACCTGACATGGTCATGCAGGTTTCTCTTTTACAACATCAGGAGGATCCTGCCTTTTCCTGTCCACAGAGGTCACTCAGGTGCTTCTTCAGTCCTTCAACTCACTCATGGCAGATCTGCTGCTATGTGACATTCAACCATTGCAATTGGTCCAGAATGCAGCTGCAAGACTTGCTTTCAACCTCCCCAAGTTCTCCCACATCACCCCATCTGCCCGTTTCAGATTTAAAATGTTGCTTGTCTACAAAGCCAAACATGGACCAGTGCCCACCTACCATAAGTCACATATCACACCTTGGTCTGCACCACACTTCCTTTAAACTTCTAGCACAGCTTGGGTAGACCCACCATCCCTCAAGGAAGACATGTATCAAGACTCTTCTCTTTGATTACACAGGTAGATGTTGACCTGCTATGGCATTACTGCCTGTTGATACTCCTCCAGTGCCCATAGGATTACCACTTTTCCTTCAGCCTTGTCACCATGCCTAATGCAACCAAAATCATACAGGCCTCCCCAGTGACTAAGGCTGTAGCAAGTACTACTGTCACCATCAATGCATGCTCAGTACCTATGGTTCCATATGGTTTTCTCCTGTTACACCTATTACCACTCAGGCATGCTTGCCAAACACAACCAAAGCCATATATACCTTCCCAGTGACTAAGGCTGTGACAAGCCCCACTAGCACCGTTAATGTGTTCTCAGTGCCACTGGTTCCATATGGCACAGGTCACCTGAAGGGTCGTCAGCCAGGTACCACCACTCAACAACGTTTTGCTCTTTTAACCCCGGAATATCTCCTGGTGGAGGAGCAGTGGCAGGGACATCTCCTTGCCACCCCCTCAACTAGACCTTGGGTTAGATATTATTACCCCAACACTTCTCCTTTCTCCTCACCCAGTGCCAAAAGCTGTTTTTCTCTGCCTCTTCACCCAGGTCTTTCAGGGCCTACCAATGGTTTGCTCTAGTTACTCCCACTTCCCTCAGGAGGCCAACAGTTGATGTTCCTCTCTTGGAACTCTTGTCATGGTGCTTGTATTGCCCCCACTTATAACAAATAATAAATATAAATATAAAATAAATTTCATTATAGGGGCTGGATAATGACATCCACCATTCAGTGGTCCAACTTCTGCTTAGACAAGAGTTGTTAAAGCAAAGCCAAAGTAAGACAGCAAGCAAAAGAAGTTTTCAGATATTTCATGTCAGCATCCTGCATAGTCTCAAAGGAAGGTCCATAGTGGGAGGTTCCATGCTGGACTAATAGGTCAGTAGCAGGATATCAAGTAGGATTGTGCACCAGAAGTGTGTACCATGAAGCAGGATTGTAGGGTTAGCAAGCTAATGATGGGTTAAACTCTGGCTTAGTAATACCATGAAGCTGGCTCTCTTTTCAGCTGGGCAGATCACTGTGGCAACTGACTCTATACTGCTAGCATAATCCAGGGCAAGTTAAGTTGAAAATAACTACACTGAGCATGTATAAAACTTACCTTTTGTCCAATCAGAGCCCTGGGAATTGTGTTTGCATAACCATTCCCATGAGATCCCGTTGAGCTCACCTTTTGTATTGTGAAAGGAACTTTAAGGTGTGCTAGAGTTTTCAGGACGAGACAGACTCTACTAGGGTGTTCTGATTCTCATACAATTTATATTCATTTTTGTTTATAATTATTTTATTTCATTAAAATAATGAACATTTGATATGTTTTCCCCTGCGATGGATTGGCACCCTGTCCAGGGTGTACCCCGCCTTGTGCCCGATGCTTCCTGGGATAGGCTTCAGGTTTCCCCGTGACCCTGAAAAGGATAAAGCAGTATAGAAGATGGATGGATGGATGGATGGATGGATGATATGTTTTCTATGTTTTATTGTGAATAAAATATAGGTTTATGAGATTTACAAATCATTACATTCTGTTTTCAATTACATTTTACACAGCGTCTTAACTTTTTTTGGAATTGGGGTTGTATTATTATTATATGTAATATTTAAATTAAATTATTAGATTTTAAAATGCTCAATAATTATAATATTATTATATGTAATACTGATTTACTTCTGAAGTCACCCTGGTATACCTACAGGTGGAAGTCCTTGGTTGGAGGGAAGACTGTTAATACTTTGAATACATTGAACTTACCTGTGCACACGTCACCTCATATGTAGTGCTTCCAGGCTATAGAAGTCTTATTAAACAATGCAGAAAAACACAGCATGATATATACTTACATATCTATTTAAATAAAATTTTATTTTAGTTCACTTGCTGCCAAGATCACCTCACAAATTTGGTATTGCAATTGTTGTTGTCTGTTCGGGGTCACCACAGTGGATCATTAGTCTGCATATTTGATTTGGCACAGGTTTTTACACCAGATGAACTTCCTGTCACAACCCTCCCATTTTATCCATGTTTGGGACCGGCACTGAGTACAACCCAGTGGCTGGGTTGATTCCCTGCCCAGGAATCAAACCTGGTCCACAGTAGTGAGAACGCAAGATCCTTAGCTGCTGGACAACCAGGGAAGCAGTCTTGTAATTGCAATTACTAAAAACAAATTACTGCTAGGCCTATGTTTCAATTCTTCAAAGGAATTCATTATTATTGTTTGTTCTTCTGCCCTAAAATATGCAGTCTTAACTCGATCAGTAACCAGACGCATGTAAATGTTAAATAAGTTAATAATATAAATAAGTTTTAATAGATAACTTATCACTGTTCAGCAGTGGCCTGTCTCACAGCTTTAAAAAATTGGAGTGTGACATAAGAATCCCAAAGATTATTTCGATTTTGACCTTAGTTTTTGCATGACCCCCTTAAATCAACCCTGGGGTCCGTGGCTCTGGATATGGAGTCATCCTCAAGACATTCTCGCAGGTGAATTCTTAGCAAAATAAGCTCGCAGGCCAATTTATGCTTTTTAGAGTTTGTGTCCTTCTCACTTAGATGAGGAAGGGTTTCTGTTTGTGATATTTGGGGTTTAGTCACAAGCTGTACTGTTTTGAGATTCCCTTAATTCTAACAGACCCTAAGGAGGCTAGTTTTGCAGCTGTTGTTAACAGAGCAAGCATTCTAGCAAGAACTAGAACTGCCCTTAGTGGCCGACCTAAATTGATTGCCAAGTATGATAATGTTTGCCTCCCGTTGGGGCAACGGAGTGGCTAGCAAGCCCAAGGAATCTAGTTTCACAGAAATTAATCATGTGGTCTGCTTTATTACTAGGTACTGTATCTTACCTATCTCACCATGATATTGAGCTCTGTAATGTGTTCCAGCAGGGTGGACATCTCCCAGATGGCCTGTTCCCTGGTGGAGGAACACCAGAATCTAGTCACCAATCGTCCAATTATGGCAGTACCCTTATGCCTCCTACAAACAAGGCCACTTGTATGTATTTTCTGAACATCCTAGAGAGAGACCAAAGGGTAGGACATTGATTTGGAATGCTAAAGGCTAACTCTAAAAAATAGGCTACAGAATAATGAGGGCATGAAAGGTACATTGCACAGATTCACCTATGTAACCTAGTCTGTGGCTGCACAACATAATTAACATCTGATAGCATCTTTTACATATACTACATCATGTATTATACTACATATGCCCAACCTCACTAATGGACTTGTGGCTGAATGAGCACAGATACCCACAGCCATTTTGCAAAATCTAGTGCCTTCCTGGAAGAGCGGAGGCTGTTATAGCAGCAAAGGGGGACCAACTCCATATGAATGTCCTTGGTTTTGGAATGGGTGTGATATGTAGTGTCCACATACTTTTGCCCATATAGTGTACATCACAGGAGGACTTTAAAGAATAAAACAAGGACAACCATTCTTCTTCTGAACTAAGAAGTACATGGAGTAGAACCCATTATTCTGACCCAGTGTTTACCCATTTGACAAATTTCTTGGAACAGAGAAGGCACTTGATGGAAATGGAAATTAGCCAGGCCCTGCAACCCAAAGGCTGGTATAAATTTATACCCACGAGGCTTTATTATCATAGGTGCAATCATAGGTGCTGTCCTAGGTGTCTCACTGTCAGAAATGACCCTTTGATCATCTCTGTGACAGAGGGATTGATACAGTAGGTGTGGATTAGGGTGATTGCTCCAATGCAATCAACAAATTTATTAGCAGATTGCCTATATGCACCATGAGTGAGGCAAAGTCATAAGACCTCACCTGAACGTCACCACTGTGCTTGAATTCAGTGCTTGGGTATTGTGCGTATGAACATAATGCTTTTGAGGGTGGCTGTTCCAGTTGGTTTGGAGCCTGCCAGCAATGTATGTACTCTGGTAAAGCCTAAATCACTCAGAGACATTATTCTAAATCTAAATCACTCAGAATGTTATTCTGAGAAAAAGCCCCATGCTACTAGGATGGTTTCACAGGCCTTCGAGTCATCAGACAGTGGAGTATGTGAAAACTGAATGAATCACAGATAAAAAAAAATTTAATAAAAAATAACTCAGCTGATAAATGAGGGTCCTGTTTGTAGATACAGGGAGATGTATCTATACTTCAGAACATGTATACATATTAGCAAAATCCATCTGACTTCACAAGTTCAATAGTGTAGAACACAGTATGTTGAAGGAAAACCACTCAACCATGCTAGTGTGATTTATCCACAGGCCCACTAGTCAGGAGACTGTGGACCTGATCCAAAGTGCTGGGGGAGTACTGTTCAGTGCAGATGGAGTGCAATATGGTGAGGGAAAACCACACAACCATGCTGGCACCACCCATCCACAGGCCTGAGGTTGGTCAGATGGCAGGCAATGTGAAAAAACTCAGAGCACCAGGGGAAAAGCACACTTAGTGATGGACTGAGATGTGAGTGATATACTGAGCAAAAAAAGCAGTTTGTAGATAATTGTTATCACATGCAGGAAGTGACTAGTACTTGTCAAATATTCCTGCAGCTCATTTAATGTTGCTGTATGTCTCTTGGCAGCTTCCCTGATCTGTTTTTTTTTTCTTGTCCCTTTGTCAATTTTGGAGGGATGTCCTGTTCTTAGTAATGTCACTGTGGTGCACAATTTGCTACATTTGAGGATGATGGCCTTCACAGTATTTCACGGTACAACTAATGTTTTAAAAATTCTTTTGTACTCCTCACCTGTTCGATACCTTTTGACAGTGAAATCCTGTAAATGCTTTGTAAGCTGTTTGCAGACCATGGTTTCAACAGTCAGATGAAACCAAGAAGATGTCAAGAAAAATGAAACAGCTAATCTTTATTTGGGATTTATCAGAATCACTTCATTGATAACATGATGATAATTACTTTTGAACATGAATCTGAATCTGATTCTGAACACAGTCACATGGCCCATTATAAAAGTGTGTGCACACATATGCACCCAGGTTATTGTATATTTATTTTTTCTGTTTCACTTTGTTTTTCACTTGAATTTTGTTGGTTGCAAACCCTAGCCGTAACCTTATGTGTAAAACAATCTGACATACACTGATTCTTAAGATAAGGGGCAAAACATGTTTTAGAATTTAGTTTATATTTTTTAATACTACATTAATTAGAAATTGATATATTTGTAGACAAAGGTCTCAGCGAATGAACCATGTAAGGGAACAGGTTTTTATACAAATGCTTTTTTTTTTCTAAAAATTGACATTTATTCACTTCATAACTTAATTTCTGTCAACTCCGTCAGACACACTGAAAAGCATGCAATTTTAATTTCATCCAAAATTCATCCAACAAGAATGTAAAGTCCTCAATTGTCTAATAAAGGTGTTCAGTAAAGGAGTTAAGTGATAAAACAGATTCTCTAAATTTTTTCTGTTTTCACACTATTATGAAAAATCCATTTCCTAAAATCTTTAATTCTCTACCCTCCTTTTTAATATTAAGCATATATAACCAATGTTCTTAGGCAAACAAGACATCATGTCATGTAGTTCAGTTAGTGTTTTAATTATTAACACAATAAATTGAAACAAAGAATAAAATATTTCTTTAAAAATGAACAAAAAACTTCATCTGACGGTGATGACAAATAACTGATGGAGTTGACAAAGTAACATGTATTTTGGAGTGTAAGAATCAAGTAAGATTTAAAATTTTATCCAGAGCATAAGCAAATTCCTATGGAATGTCTTTAGTGAGTTCAATGTATTTACACTTGAGGCTAAAGGTCTACATACACCTAGGCTAAAGATATTCAATTTTAATTTTTCACAACTAATTTCATTCCATACATTTCCTTTGGCAAGTCAATTAGTACCAATTCACATCAGAGGTAATTTTAAAACTATCTATTAGAGATATGTTTATTTTACAGATTTTATTTAATTCACTATATTAGAATTCTAGTGGGTCAAAATATTATATACACCAGTTGACTGTCTCTTTAAACAGCCCAGAAGATTCCAGAAATTGATGAAATGACTTTTAGAAGCTTCTGTTTGGCCAATTGTCATAATTAGGAATTAACTGGGAGTGCACATGTGGGGGTCCTGTATTGCCATGGCCTGATAAGCTGTTGTGTAAGGAAGTAGCCGCTACTCCAGGACCAGGATAAAAAAAACCTTTCTCTGGTCAGATGAAACAAAAATTGAACTGTTTGACCATAATGATCAGAACTATGACTGGAGGAAAATAATGTGTGGCTTTTAATCCACAGATCATTATCCCAACTGTGCAGCATGGGGGTGGCAGCATCATGCTCTGTGGGTGTTTTGTTACAAAAGGGACGGGTGCACTTCAGAAAATAGATAGAGGATGATAGAGGATGGAGGATTATCTAGAAATACTGAAGCAACACCTCAGGACATCAGCCAGAAAGTTAAAACTTGGTTACATCCAGGTCTTCCAGCAGCATAGTTCAAAAGTTGTGTCAAAATGGCTTAAATACTATGAAGTCAAAGCTTTGGAGTGGCCTTCACAAAGCCCTAAGCTGAATCCCATAGAAAATTAGTGGACTGAGCTGAAAAAAGCATACCCAAGCAAGGAGTAAGGACTTAGTTACCCCAGTTCCGTCCGGAGGAATAGGCAAAAATTCTGGCAAAGTATTGCGAGAACCTTGTGGAAACCCCAGAAGTTTGATTCAAGTTCAAGCACGTAAAAGGCAATAGCACCAAATAGTACCAAATGTTTGACCCACTGAAAATCTGATATAGTGAATAACGGTTTAAATAAATGTGTATATTATATAATATTGTGAAATGACCTCTTATGGAATTAAAATAAATACCCTAATTAACCCTAAACACAGGAAATGTATTGAGTTGTAAAATATTGTTTGAAAGTCACGTCACATGACCCTATCACATGTCTCACCCACACCTGCTTTGTGTTATCCATGATCAGCACCCAGCTTTATAAGTCTAGCTTCTGTGTGTTTCTGTTAAACTTTTCTTGTTTTCGTTGTTAAGCATATGTGTGGTAGTGTGTGCATGCCACAGCCTTGCTTATAGTCTTTCTGTTTTGCCTAGTGACTCATGTTTATGTGTTTGGTTCTGGTTTCCACAATTTTGGTAGTTTATTTATCTCACACTTTACACAAAGTGTAAAGTGTCATGCCTCCATAACGTGCCAGTTTAGCCCATGGGGTATTTCAGAAAGCAGGTTATGTCACTTACCTGGGTAAGTTTACTCAGAGTAAACAAATAACCTCAAATTTCTGTTCCAAAATTGGAAGAAAATTTCAGGGTAATTTCAGTAGCCACAGCAACTTACTATCTGAAGCAGGTTATGTTCCAGGGTTAGTTTGTTTCAGAGAGCTGACGGAGCATGGCGTGCCCTTTTGAATAGTGTCCTGTGGATGAGGAACAGATTATACAAAATGTGAGATGGGGATAAGACCACATATAGATGTGTTTTCATATCCGGACGAATAATTAAGGAGCGTTACCGTTTTCCACGTGAATTGTTAATGTATTTCACAAACCTTTTGAAACCTCACATCGCCAACGTGACACATCGTGGGTCAGTGCTTAACACTGAGCATATTTTATGCATTGCCCTTTGTTTTTTTTGGGTTTTTTTGGTTTTTTTTGGGGGGGGGAGTTGGGGTTTAGTTGTTTTTTTTTTACCAGAGGGAGTTTTCTGTATAATGTGGGCGATGCCGGGCATGTGGGAAAGGCAACTGTGTGTAGGGCTGTTTGTACAGTATGCCTTGCACTCAAACAGTTCCTCCACACTTTTCTGCAGTTCCCTGGCAATTTCAGGTTTCCCAAATGTGACTAGATGCTTTGATGTAACCAATATTCCTATTAAAGCTCCTTCAGTCAATGAAGGAGACTGTGTTAATAGGAAGTCATTCCATAGCATCAATGTGCAGGTAACGGTAGAATATTGGGTGCTGAATCAAGGTTTAAGGAATTCAATTACTGGCCACTCATTACTGGTCCCCACTAAATAGGTAATATGTGACGCATCCCACCTCATCACCAACATGGAAGTAAAAGGGCCAGGGTCTGTACACAATACCAGAATATTTTGAGGCCCCCTACTCTTTATGAAGATGATCAAGAGGAACCCCCAGTTAACCCAGTGGACTAAAGAGATTGCAGGGTGTTACGTTATGTGATCTGCCAAAATCACTTCTAATTAAAAGACCAATGCACAATGGAACAGTCAAGTGTGGATCATTATTTCTTTATTTCCTGTAATTAAGAAAGACATTTGTATTTATTGCTTTACCATTCAGCAATAAATGACAGAATAATCATCACTAGGGAAATACTTTTACCTAATGTTAGCCAGTGCTTCAGCAATTCATTTTCAAGCCTGACCTTTTTTATGTTTGCCTTTTTTCCTCAATTTGAAGTTGTAGAAGTTCCATCTCCATGCCAATTTTTATAATTTGCATTTGAAGATATACCTTATACAGCTTCTTTGCAGGCAGCTAGGAAGACAGAATGATAATTCAATATGATTGATATCATAAATGTCTGTAATACATACACAGACCAAATATTTTTAATCAGGACAACTGCAAACAATTTTTTTACACTTCCAAGATTCTGTGTGGAGGTAGATGGACCCTCCTCTGTACAGGAATCCCCAGCCATAATAAACAATGACAAAGGGATCACACATATTTCAGAAAGGGAATACATTATATGTTATACCTCTGTGGGCCTCCCAGCATCTTCCTTTTGTATCTCTGCAGAGGTGGTCTCTTCATCTTCACCCTACAGTGCAAATTACTAATAATGTTTGGTCTAGAAAACAGAAACAATACCTGAAGACAATAATCACTTTTATTTGTGGCAGGACGTGCTGTTGCAGGAGGGTCAATTAATACGATGTGTCCATAAGCAGCTGTAAGAAAATGAAATCAAATGCTCAATACATTCTCAGACAAATACAACTAATATACAAAGACATAAGGAACATCTAGTAGGGGCACCACAGTTAAGATTACAGTACACACAATATGCAGTAAAATAAAATAAGCATGCATAATACAAGTGAAACATTGCTAATAAAGAGTTATTTTAAAATTCCTGTTTTAGACTGTGGCTGTGTTTTCATCTTGATTGTTTAAGGATAAATCACTTAAAGCACTGGAAAAAAAAAAAAAAATAGGCCTCTATGCTACACATATATTTTACCAAGCCACTTATATCATGGGGGGTAGCTGACTCTGATGAACTGCCCCCTGGTACTGCCCCCTTGATTAAGGGACAGTGCCAGCTGGAGTGAGTGAAAGTGCTGTTGGTCCCCCACCCATTTTATGGGCCTCTGCCTTCTTCCTGTGGCTGCATAGAACCTAGATAAAAGTTATTATAGTAGGTTGGGCCAATTAGCAAGGTTACAATTTAGGAAGTTTATGAAATATTATCTTTTTTGTGTTTCGTTTTGACTTGGCTCCAAGTTCTTCTGGGTCCAGAAGGATTACACCTGATAAAATATAAAGCCTATTATATTATTAGTATTATGTACATTGTTAAGAAATTGATAGAAGGCTAAAAGTAAAGGCATATCTATTAAATGTTATGGCACACGTCTAATAGGATAAATGTTCAATTTTGCATCATAATGAAAGGAAACTATTCAGATATGTATGAACTTATAAACTCATGCATTTACTCGATCTGTTACTTTTTTCCAAGCCAACTCTCTGTCCGATGCAGCAGTTCCTTTTTTTTTGTTATATTCCTCATAAACATGCATAATAACCTCTAACACTGCTTCGCTAAGGTATGTGGCTCACTTTTTATCACCCTGGGTTTCCATGGTGACTCCTGAACACAGTGATCCATTGACAATGTCATTATGTACTCACCGTGCATGCACGTTAACTCTGAGTTACCAATAGGAGGTTGATTGAACTTACCCCTAACAGGTGTTATGGAACCGGAAAACCCTGAGTAAGCATTGTTTGGGTTAATCAACCTAGAGGTCAATGTTTATGTAAAGCTAAGTTAACCTTGCTTTCTGGAATACCCCCCAGGTTTATGTAAACATTTGGCCTCAAGTGGAAATACTTTGTTAATTTACACAAGTTCAATCAGGTGTATTAGACCAGACAAGACACAAGAATAGGAATTTGAACCACTATCTAAACCCAAAACTTCAATATCTTTGTTATTAAACTATTTTTTCTAGGGACATTGCAAGACATAAAATAATCATCCCAAACTCCCAATGAATGCTTTAGCCAGATTTCTGAACAGGCTTATTGATTATACCCCCACCTCCATTGTTATTATATCTGCAAGGGAGTTAAACATGCCTGGCTTGTACAAAAACATCCAGCAGGTTGTAATATTTATGACACAGCCTACTGTTATCTAGCAGGTTAAGATGCAGCTTACAGCAGGTTACAGCTTAAAAATGAAGAATTCAAAGACAGAGAAGGCAGATGCACAGTTAATGGGTGTCAGTTATCTTTGGTTGTATTTCTCTCAATTTGTACTTGCAGATCACAGACACAGGAAGCTGTGGGAGGTTTTGTTCATTATGTGAAGACTTGCTGAAAACAGCATGTGTAGCTGCCAGACAAGGCCAACTGCAGATCTCAAGTGAGATTAGTGTGTGAGTGTTCAAAATTGTTCAGTGTTACCAAAAAGTGTGTTCTCATTTTTGAGATTAAATGAGTAACTATGTTATGTAGACAGTTCAATGCAACAAATAGTTGTTAGGGTTAAGGTAAAGTTAAGGTAACTTCTATAAGTTTAAGAGAGAAATTCAATTCATGAAGTGGTTTCTAGCAAGGTGCCCTGTGACACTGTGTATTGTAAATAGAGCTGTAGGAAAAGGTCTATTGAATGCATTTGAATTTTTTTTATATATTTTCATGCCTTTAGCAAAGGTCCCAAATAATTTAGCTGAAAGATACACGTGTTATATTAGGTTTCAAGGAAAGTCCATTTTTATTTTTATACCACCAATAAACATGGAAACAGGGACAAGTGAAACACAAGTGTAAGACAAGAGCAATGTACTGTATGTAACTATGATGAATTAGCGCCATCTTTTGGCAAATATGTCATGGATATTCATTCATTCACCTTCAGTAACTGCTTTATCCTTGGTCATGGGCTTCATGCTGGTCAGGGTACCAGTGGCTCCAGAGCCTATCCCAGGTACGAAGTGGGAATACACTCTGAATGCGATGCCAGTCCAGTCCACACATGCAGTCAAACCTAGAGCAATTTAGTGTTGCCAGTCCACCTACTGGCATATTTTTGAAAGGAGAATACCAGAGAACCCAGAGGAAAGCCATGTGGACAAAGAAAAACATGCAACAGTCTGCGCAGACAGCAACGCAAGCTCAGGATTAAACAGCACACTCTGGAGATGTGAGGGGGCAATACTACCCACTGCAACACCATGCCTATTCATGGATATATAAGTGTTTTGTGTATGTGTAAAACCATTTAATCCTTCTTGTAAAATATTTTTTTCTAGTATAATGAGCGGATAATTAGGCCATACATTTTTAAAGTTACTTATAGAATATTTTTAAAGTTAGTTATAGCACAAGTAACATTTTCATGGGAGGAAATCATAGACCCCAGAGGAAAGCATGGACAATGGACAACAGGGGAATATGTGAAATTCCACACAGACAGCAACCTGAGCTCAGGATCAAATGGTAGACCCTGGAGCTATGAGGCAATACAGCTGTGAGACCTGTGATGAAAAACCCAAAAACAACAGTCAGTGATATCACCAACAACCTCCACAGAGCAGGGATGAAGGTATCACTATCCACCACTTGAAGAAGACTTCGAGAGCTGAAATATAGAAGTCATACCAGAAGATTCAAACCACTCATCAGCAGTAAGAATTGGAAAGCCAGATTGGAATTCACAAAGAATACAGAGATGAGCCACAAAAGGTTTTAAACTGCCATGTCCATCACCACACCTCAACCCAATTGAGCATGCATTTCACCTCCTGAGACTGAAGAGAGAAATCCCACAGAACAAACAACAGCTGAAAGAAGCTGCTGTACAACCTGTACAACAATTTTGTGATGTCAGTGGGTTGACAGATTTATGCAGTTATGGCAACCAAGGGACACACTTTACATTCACTTATTTTGAGATGATCTGTTCCTATAGTTTTGGTCATCTATAAATAGGGTGGTTTGCCACCAAAGGTGTTATGTTCTGAGTTGTTTAACAGAAGTAGATATAAATATCAGGAAATGAAAGCTGAAATTCTGATCTCTAATTCTGATCATCTTTTGATCTGAAACCCAAATGTCTTCGGTGTATAGGAAAAACAAAAGAATTGGCCTTGCCATTCCATTAATTTCAGAGCGGACTTTATATGTGTTCTGTGTTTGTGTAAAACCATTTAATCCTTCTTGCAAAATAACACATTTGTTCCAGTATAATGAATAGATAATTAGGCCATATAGTTTTAAAGTTACTGCAAATTGTATAGTTTTAAAGCAATTGCAAATTGTTTTAATATATTTTATAAAATAAAATATATAATTTAATTTACTTTATGAAAATAAAATCTTCATTGTAGCTCAGGTAAACTAATTGTTACTAAGTATTACAGAACTATTTTTCTGGCTTATATTTTCCTGTTTCTCTAAGGCTTAAAAAAAAAAAAAAAAGGTGGAATCAGCAGCCATGATGGTAGTGAACAGTAAAGAAATAGCTGCAAGACATTGCAAACTCAACTTGGCTAGAGCAATGAAATTACCAACCTGTGATAACCACTGAGACTCACAGTGAAAAAGACATCCCGATCCAGTTATTAGACCAAGTCCAGTCTTTGGTCAGGTGAGAATGTGTATGCAAGTGTGTATATGGATCTCTCTCTGCCAATGCATACCTTCAGCCAGGTCATGGTTTGTGGTATGAGTTTGTGAAAACAGACAGGTCACCACAGTTTCCTGGATGTGTAGTGGCATGCAACAGAACTGGAATGGTTGCTTGAAGTTGCTGATGTTCCCATGAAGTCATAGTGCAAGGCATTAGATATGTTAACACAAGTGTGGAACAGACTTCATCTATGATCATTTAAAAAAAAAAAAAACATTTGGCTGTCCTGTCATGCTTTTTGATTCCTTCAATTAAATTTTTTAGGGATCACACATATTTAACAGCTAACTCTGTTGTATGCTTACCATAATTTAGAAAATACCATAATTAAATAGCTTACATTTTTTAAAACTTTTTTTAGGGTTGAGATTAAAATCATGCTACTGGTTAAGTACTACATCCTACGAAGGAGTTATGTATTATCGCACTGCATGAACTTCAGTCACTTTGGTCTTCCTGTATGTTTACTGTTTCTACTTCTTATATATGCTCCTTGTCTATTGTGTAAAGGATTACAATAAAATTACAATAATGTTATCAGTTAGGTTATTGGGGACAACTTAAAAGAGAACACTAATTAACGTATACTTAAGAGGTGAGTGACTTGCTACCATGTGTGATCATTAAGGCTAAAACATTCTTTAGCAAAATATTTTTAATGCTTTGATTGTACCAGAGATATAATCATTTTATTATTTTTTTGCTAGTTTCAGTTTCAGTGTAAATGGAGGCCATTCGCAGTGATTATTATAAATAGGATCACTTATTTGCAGAATGAATTACACTGGGGTTTTCTCTATTTGAATAGAGAAAGTTGCGGCAAACAGTTACTTTTTGCTGAATTGTTTCCCTTCAAGTCTAATAGATAATCCCTGATATAACATTGAGTGGTTTGATTTTGTATGGAAAAAAATCACACCATGGATTGAAAGCAGATTAAATAACTAAAAAAAATTCACAAACAGGCGAGGTTTCTCTTACACCAGTCACTCACCAAACATATTTTCTTAGATGGTCTTTTTTCTGTTTGACTCAGATTGTTGATTGTTTTCAGAGAAAGCACTATATAGTTAACCTCTATCAGGTAAATGTAAGCAGTAATAAGTTACTGTTTCTTTCAGCAGAATATACTGTACTTAATCACACCATCTATGCTCTTAAAAATAAACATGACAGAAAATGCAGTCCTTTTATAGTTTTAATTCCCGTAAGAACGTTTGATTGCTTGGTTGTAAAACAATTATTGTCAGTGCCACTAAGAGCTAAAAAAAAAAAAAAAATCTCACCATAAATGTTACCAATATTTGAAGAGATCTTTGAAAATTATTATCCTGCAACAAAAATATTAAAGAAAATGGTTACACAAATTATTACTCTGTTACTGCTTAGGTATTAACCTAATACTCTATTTTACATACATATCACACCTCAAATGTAATAATCATAAAAAAAAAGATGCGACTATATTAAACAGATAAAATTTATATTATAAAAACACTTAAGAAATAACAAGCTTTACTTTTAAATAATGCTTTTTCTATTGGATATGATGTACATTAAGCATGTGAATTGTTGCAGAAAGAGAAACATTTCTGAGGCAGAGTGAAACTGCCAGGCATGCTGCCTGTGCCCACTCCTTCACCCAGCTAAAGAAAGCTGGTAGCGGTATCCTCTGTGATTCTCAGCCCTTTCCCCAATTAAATATTTATTGCTGAATATATATTAAACTTCTAATGAACAGAGTTCATGTCCCTATGACACACAGTATATAAAACAGATTAGTTTAACAAAATGGTGCTATAAGTAATTGGTCAAGATAAATCTCATGAACTTCTGAAAACTAATTTCTGAACTCTCTGTTCAGCTCGGCACGCTCCTGTTTGCGTGAGAACCACCTTTGACAGCCTGCCGAGGTGACTCAGAGTAGAATCTCTTTTCTATCTTACACATCTGAGGCATACCGTATATAAAACAGAAGAGTTAAAAATGAGTAAATGTGTCTTGATAAGCGTCACTGTTTTTGTTAACCCAACACTAAAGTCTGTCTTCAGCTTGCCAACCTCCACACTTAATCAAACAACCCATGGCAGCCTCTTTCTAAAAGTCATTTTTGTAAAATGACCATTTATCTTCTGCCTCTGAGGCACACTAAATTACATAGATTACTGTAGCAATATTGAGTCTTAGTAAACATCATCATGTTTTAACAATCCACAACAAAAAAATTCCACACTTTCTTTCTTATGCGTCTGAGGCACTCGTACTTCTAATCCTAGTGATGGACATCCTAAATCTGTCCTTACTTGCCCGTACCTCTTTGGCTACAAAGTAGTAGAATATGGCGTCCAGGCAGCATGTTATATTGGCCAGGTGGAGAGACAACTGTAAAAACAGGGAGATCTTTCTCATGACGTCACACTCAGAGATGATAGATCTGTGCACCAGGAATTGGAGAAAGATTGCAATATGGCATGGTGTGAAGGGCACCAGGAATGCACACAGGCTGCTGTAAATGACCCAGACACCAGATTGTTTGTCACGAGTTTTTGTGAAGTTTGGATTACGCAGAGTATGGATACACTTTGCTGAGCAATATATTAGCACAAGAGCGGGCAGCAGGAAGCCAAATACTTCCAAACATACGATAAGCACCGGGTGCCATGCTTTATTTGAAAAGCCATGGAAGCAGTGGAAATTGTCCCTCTTTTCATCCTCTTCATGGAACGTGTAAACTGGAGCAGTCACTGCTATCACAAACACCCAAATTACCAAACACACAATCCGGACATTTTTCTTGGAACGCAGGTTCTTTGCGTGGAATGGGTGGCATATGCCTATGTAGCGATCCATGGATATGCACATGATGATGTAAATGCTCCCATACATAGCCATGAAGTACAGGCTTTCCAGGAAAGAGCAGAAATGTTTTTTGTTTGCTGACCACTTGTTGTTTGTCGCGTGCATCTTAAAGGGCAGCTGAAGCAACAAGAGCAGATCCATTATTGCCAAGTTGATCATGTAGATGGTGGATTCAGTCCATTTTTTAAAAACAAAGCAGAACACACAAATTGCAATGGCATTTAGGATGATGCCAAACACAAAGATGGGCACATAGATGGCCAGCTCCAATGACTGTACGAGCTTGTCCACTTCATCAGTTGAACAGGTGCTATTGTTGCTCATTGTAACTCTGAGGGAAAGAACATTTGCTTATAAAAGTCTTCTGATCATTATCTCTCATATACCTACTCACATACACATATTAACGATTATATAGTAGTATGAGCAATAATGAGCAATGACTTATGTACCTTATTTAAATATATGTTTAAATTGAATCACATTTATTCAAATTAATTAGAAAAATTTGTATCTTTAGTTGCTGTTTCTCTTAAATTAGTTTTTTTTTTTTTGTTTTCAGGATAACATTGCATTTTATTATTATTATTATTATTTTATTATAAAATGTAATACAATTTAAATTTTAAAAATTATTTATTATTATAAATAATATATTCCCATACTATAACTACATAATAAACACAATAAACTCTATCTAAATTGTCATTAAATAAAATCAACTTTATTACAAACTCTGTCAAATGGTAATGAAATCAGTATTGAAGAGTGTACACTAAAATTAAAACTAAACAGATTTTTCAACAGTCTGTGTAGAACTTTTGGTGTGTCAAATTGAAACGAATCTCTAAATTCATTTTAGCTCTATTGGTTTACAGGTACTTGCTTTTGTATTGAATTTGGTTTGTTGATTTGACTTTTCCCCCCACTTTTTAAACTTTTAAAAAGTTTAAACATCAAATTTTAACATCACAGGTTGGTAATACTTTTAACATCAAATTAAGCTTTGTTCAAATACATTTAGCTCTGCTAATTTAACCTGTCAGAACAATCTTGCCCAAAACAGTCTTAGTGACGTGTGATCAGAGATCATGTGAAAATGACTCAATGTAGTGGGAAATTATTTACCTAACATTTGCCACATTCAATGGTATACCCAGATTTCTCTGATTTGTTTCACACAGTCTATATTATATAAACAAACAACCCAATGCTTTCTGCTAGAAAATATAAGTTATGCTCAGGCAGCATTTTGTTTAAAATTGGTTGCTCATATAATATTCAAATATGAGTATAAGCTTATTTATGACATACAAAGTCATGCGTTATAACCCCAGTCTTCCTCTTTTTTTGCATCACACATCTGACTACTTGTGACAAAACAGTGATATAAACGAAAACATTATGTTCTCAAATGGCACAAAGCTGTCGCATTAGATGGAAATATGGTCTAATTTCTTCAGCATGTTTACGCATGAGGAACTGATAGAGACTTTTGGATGGTGCTTTAGGAACAGAAGTACAGAGATGTCATTAAGTAATTTTTATGTAATGACTCTAGCCTTTGTTGTGTTTAATTAATACCTGTTCACAGGCATCTATGCCTACACCTATGAGACCTATGCCAACTATATCTACACATTCAAAACAAAGGTTTATGTGTATTGCTACTCTGAAAACGCATTGTTGCTTGAGGGAATGTACTCTATGTGTGTTGCCTTGTTTTATTTACTTTTGCTTGCATTATTGTGAAATTTTAGGTATTAAGGAAGAAGTACTTACAAAAGTACTCCCATCTACTACAGTAAATCTAGTTATTTAAAATGTTTCAATATAATTCTGCCAGTGCTTACATTATTCAAAACTACTTACCATTTCAACTGACTACTATCGTCCTTATTTGCCAAATGTGTTGAACTACAACAGTTGATTATTTTGGTTAAACATGTTTGAGGTGAAAGTATCATTCAGCCAACAACAGTAGCTGTCCAGATTTTTAAACGCTACTTTCAGTACAAAAACAGGAACAAATAAACCATTCAAATAAATCTACAGACAAACAAAATGAGGGACTTTTATATTTACTTTTACCTGTCAAATTGTTCAAATTCTAACTTCAGCTTGAATATTAAATATTAAATATTGTTTAACAAAGTAAATCTTACCAATGTAAATGTGCTCTGATGTGAGTGTCTGACACTTTCCTGAGAGCAGACTGTGGCGTCAGATAAAAACACTTCTTCTTTTAAACTATGTAACCACATCCTTGGTATGAGAAACCTACTGGTGCCCATGCCTACAAAACCTGCAAGAACATGTTTAGAACAGCAAACTGTTTGTTTAAATCAAGCTTACATATATACATGTTAGATTCAATATCCAAGTGACGTTAAAATATATTATATTCTCATTTTAAATCAAACCCATGAAAACTGATAACTGCCATTAGATTGATGGATTTTTATTGTGATCAGCAAGTAATTAGCACATTTCAGCACAAATGCCAGCATAGTCCAACATAATCTTGGCAATATGGCCTCATTTATGATGAATTGATTTAAACAATATATAAACAATGGATAAACTATAATGCTTAGCAACAAACTACTGCCATTTTGGTGTGGTGCTTAAAATGTTAACTAGTAAGATTGAGATGAATGGATTCTGGCTGCTATATGGGATCAGTCTACCATGTATTTGTGCAAATGTCAAGTGAAAATGGAGCAGTTGTGTAACTGCAGTGACTAAATGGGTTGTGAAAGTCGAACCTAACCAACCTGAAAAAGCACTTCATTACTTATGTACACTTGTGTGTGTATATTAAAAGCAGAATTTCCAGTTTATTAATAACCGTACCTCTGCCAATCAGAACAGCATGAATTTGTCTGGCCATGGATTCCACATGTTGCTTGATGTACTAGTGTTCATTAGATGAATTTGAGTTTGGGATTTATATCAACAGTGGAGTAATATTTTTAACTAGTTACACCACCATGACAATAATTTTTTATGAAACACCTAACCTGGTTAGGTTCTTTTTCACTCTTAACACAATTAGACCATTTCTGTATTAACGAATGAACATTTTTGAAACCTAACACACTTATTGGCATAAATTTTCTTCTGCACTCAATTGTACTTAGAAGACTCAACTGTGTTACTCCTTACATATGTTCAACACTTATATCATTTTTCCTGGCTACTTGTCCACTCTTGCCATAAGTTGGAGGAAGAAGCTGACTGCTGAGCACTGGACACCATGAGGACATGGACAAAGAGAAAAAAAGACACCTTGGATGGGCAACTTGCTTGATGATGATGATGATGATGATGATGATGGTGGTGGTGTTGGGGAGGTGATGGAGGAAGAGGAAGAAGATAAATAAAGTACAGTAACTTGCCATTGTCCTCAGTTTGGTAAATATGTGTGGAAGGTAGATTGTGTGTAGGCCAAGTTTATGATAATAGATTGTACCAATGTTTTTGTCTTAGTTATTTAGTATCTCAGACATTTCCTTCTTAACCTTGAAATGGAGCAATGTAATATTTACTCCCTGTTCTCCATTATGTCAGACTGTGTTGTTGAATACATAATCACTGATTACATCATGTAAATTTGAGATGTAGATATTGTTTACATTATGAATGTGTTTTACAGATCTATATGTTCATATATGTTAAAAATAACCTGTAATATAGCCTGATTATCAAAAGTTAACAGCTTGATGGGAATTTAACATAATGCATCTCATTATGGTTCATATCCTTTGTTTTGACTCAACTCCGTTCACTCGCGCGGGTGAGGCAGGTAACTGCGATTGGCTAAATGCTGAGTTTGGCCACTCTGAAATGTCTACTTTTCCCTGGAAATCCTTGATGCTTCACTTTTGGCTGAGTTTACATACAATCTCTTTTTATTTTTTATTTATTTGTTTTTTTTTTTTAGATTTCAGTTTTTGAGATTTGGATTTAGGGTTCTGATTTTTTTTTTTTAAACTCAAAACTGTAACTGTAATTTTCAATTATATGTTTTAAAGGCAAATCTTACCCATAGCAAGTTCAAAGAAACACTGCCAAAAAATGTACATTTATTAAATACTACTTTAATTTTCAATGGTAATTTACATGTATTCAATTAACTGATATGTATATAATTCATATATATGAAATGTTCAGATATTTTTGTCAGCTTAAGTGGGTTGCAAGTGGGTTTCTTCCGGGTTCTCTGGTTTTCTCCCACTTCCCAAAAAAAAAAAACATGTCAGTAGGTGAATTGATTATGCCTAGGTGTAAAAGTGTGTGTATGTATGGTGTACTGAGATGGCCTGGCATCCCATTCAGGGTGTATCCCGTCCGATCTTGTGTCCTTAGTTCTTGGGATAGGCTCCGGAGTGGTTACTGAAGATGAACGAATGAACGAATGGAAGCAGACCGAACATTTTCAGTAGCCTTTCACTTGAACATTTATCGTTTTTGAGTGAATAATTGAAAAACAATGTTATATATTCACATCAAATTTTTGATGTTCCTGATAACAAACTCTTACTGCAGAAATCGCACATGTTGGCCTTATATAAACACAAGAGGACTTTTCAAAGTATCAGTACCGTGACAAATATCTCGATAATAGTCTTGATATTACTTGATACTGGCTTGAAAACAAAATCAGTGGTGTGACCCATCCCTAATGTTAAACCTGCTCACTGAGGCGGACAGGTGGTATGACATACAGTGGTCAGTGCTTTCCCCATCCGGGCATTTTTCAGGAAACGCATGGTCATGTGACACTTTCTCAGCCATCTTGTGGATACGCAAAGAGCGACAACTCGTACCCAAACTCATCGCTGTCAGTTAAAAGCAGAGGTAAGACAGCGAGGTTAGTGTACACAGGTTTGCTGTAAAAGAAAGCGTAGCTGAGTATTATGTTGATTCCAGTATTGTACGGCCCCCCAAATGCATGGACTGAAGTCGTTTAGCCGAGATGTTGTTACCCCGCATGGTTGCTGCATGGCCCTGAAGCCTCGGGCTCAATTGTGTTCGGCTAACGCATAGGAGTAGAGTGACGCAGGTGTAGCTGTAGTCAGGAAACTTGTAGCTAATGTTCCTAGCCGTGTAGCCATAAAACCCCACGGTAGGCCGCACGAAGGATTGTAGGGTTTAACTCGTATCAAATCTTGATTATGATTTACTTAACGCTGCTATTTAATAAATGCTATGCCTTTCGTTAAGAGTGGTTAATGCTGACAGACGTGTTGTTATTAGCTAGCGAAGTGTACAGTTGGCACAAAAGTCACCACGGCACTGATTTAACTTGAAGCTAATAAACGATAGCATGACGCGCAAACCAGCAAGTGACCAGTCTTCTAATAACCTATAGTTTATAGATAAAGTGTTCAGACTGTGCGTTAGGCATTTATATCTCGGTGTCTTGGTGACCTTTCAAAAAATAACGCTGGTGAATTAGAAACTGACTTATTAATGCTGTACTTGAACTAGCAGTGTTGGTTAGCTAGCTATCTAGCACATGGATGTTAGCTAGTTATTTGATTCAATCATGTAAGCATTGTACAAAATTTGCTATATATATTTATTAGTTACATCTTGCGTGATGGTTGACTGATTTTACTGGTAGCCAGAACAACTGAGAAATCGACAGTCATCAAGGTTCATTATCTTAGCTAGCCGTATTAGTTTTTCAGCTAAGTAGCTAGCATTACGACTGACATCTGCCAGCTCTACACGTCTATATGTAGGTGAGCTCGTCACTATATAATGGTGTTCTAGTGGAAATGGTGGCCTAAGTACACGTCATGTCAGTATGTGGGTTTTAACTCGGTCAAGTCACTTTATTCGGTTTGCTGACTTGGTCAGTTGGTGATGGTGGAATCCTAAACGGCCAAACTATCCCTTCATATCCCGTGTAGTGCACTTACACAGGGAGTAGGGCCTGTCTGTATTTAGTTACTTTAGCTACACACTTGTCTGCCTCCCTGGGCTGATTGCCTAGTCAAAGTAGTCTCACGCTTTCGTTTTTTTTCTTTTCTTTCTTCAAGTGGATACCTTGGCAGTGAACTAAACACTGCTTATTTAGCCTTTTAGCTACTCTGTGTGTCTGAGAGTAAAGGAACATCACGGGTAGCAATTTGAACCGTGCTGAGAAGTTTGATTTATTTAGGAAGACACCTGTTAGCTTGAAGTTGACAGCGTTACAGCTGTCAGCAGTTGTTGAGGTAGAACGCACTAACACACACTGTGTATAGAGAAGATATCGACATTTGCCTCATAAATCAAGTTAGTTTAAGCTTTTTCATTAGATTATTTTCATCTATACTGCAATGATAAGTGCTTGATTCCAGGATACTGCGTAAATCTTAATGTTGTAAAAAAAAAAAAAATTGTTTGCATTCTTTTCAATGTGGTCTGTTAACATTCGGATTAATCATGTGAAATGATTAGCACCATCTCATGTCTTTTGGTTCTTGTTTTTTCTTCTGATCTGAGAGTCAAATGTAAAATACATTAAAAATGAAACTCATGTTTAAATGTAATAGGCTGCTCGCTCGTGTGGGGAGTAACAGCATTTGTGCTCAACAGTCTGAGGTGATTTCAAATCTTTGAGTCTTTCCAAGTTTATTGTCCTCAAAAGCCATCACACGTTTGGTAAAGAACGGTTAGCATTAAAAAAAAATTTTTTTAAACTTTTTAATTCAATTTGGTGTCTCCATGTTATTGGAACAAGTTAGAATTACAATCCGAAGAAACAAGTTGTTGGTAATTGTAAGTAAGTTGCTTATTTGCGGTGTGTGGTGGATGCAGATTTATGTTGAATCACTTCATGTAAGTGTCAGGTTTCTTGCAATTGGTTGAAAATGTAACCTGTAACTAGTTGCGCAAATGTTTCACGTGCAAAACCAGCCAGAGTGAGAAGTTTACATCTATGGTAAAAATTCGATGACTCCAGACTAGAGGTGTGTGCAGGATTGTTTCCTTTTTTTAATGCAAATTCTGCCTGCCCCAATAGAAAGTTTGACTAATCCCACCGTCTCCTGCAGTTTGTACCTGCACAGTATTTTTTCTGACGAACTTAAAGAAATTAGACGCTTACACTTTAAAGACTCTAAGTGGACTTAGCGGATATAGGCGGCCGTGTTTTCTGGGGAAAAAAAAAAAACAAACTCTGTCGATATTAATTTTAGCTTAAACGTTCCATACTAGACTCGTGATATAGATTTTTCCCTGCTTGAAATTTACCAGTTTTATGAAGTTGTGGTAAATGATATATTTTTTGTCAATAGGAAAACAAACATTTCCATCATTTCCGGTTTGAGGAGAGTACAAGGCGTGTAAGAATATTATCGTCTGTGCAATCGGGAACTGCTTGCCTGTGTTGTGCCCAGTTTTGACTCTCCAGCAGAATCCCTCTCTCTGTGTGTTAGAGTAGGCATAACTAATTCTGCATGTTTACTCTAGTTTCTCTTGAGTACATGCAATATTAGGAACCTGAAATCTTGAGTAAATATGTAGTATAGGTATGCCAAATTGCAAATGACTTCCTTTTCTTAATCTTGGCACTCTAGGATATAACATGCTGGCATTGTACATCCTAGGAAGTGCACTACATAGTACATACTATGTAAGAGCCACAGAAAAGACTTCTGTGGAAGAGCCGAACGTAAAGTATTTTTCTGTCCAGCAGCTGAGAAAGCACATGTCCCATTACATGCTATAGAGTAGCTGCTTATGTGCCAGTAGACTAACTAGGCTAATGTGTACCTTTTATGACAAGCCATCCCACCATTATATTGATTTATTGATTATCTCATAACAGCATGTTAAGGTATGGGATATAAGAGACGGTAAGCAAACAGTCGGTTCTTGTAGTTGACGTGTTGAGTGCAGGAGAAACCTGCAGCCGTGAGGACCTGAGTAACTTTCACAAATTGTTATGGTCAGATGACTGGGTCGGTGCATCCACAAAAAAGCTTCTGGGGTTCCTGGTTAGCAGTGGTGGTCACCTACTGACAGTGGTTTCACCCTCCTTGGTTTCATCAGCACAAACCAGTGACAGGGTGTTGTGCGCTGTTTACCTGTGGAAGTGAGGGCACCGGGATGCACTGTGGGAAGGAGACAAGCCACTAAAGGTAGTGTGATGCTATGTGCAATGTTTTGCTGGGAAACCCTGGTTTTGGGCATTCACGTGGAAGTCAGTATGACACGTGCCGCCTACCTAAACGTGCTGCGGGTGCACCCCTTCATGACAGATGTATTTCTGATGGCAGTGGCTTCTTTCAGCAGGATAATGTGCCTTGCCACACTGTGCACATTGCTCGGGAGCGGTTTGAGGAACATGACGAAGAGTTTAAGGTGTTGCCCTGGCCTCAAAATTTGCCAGTTCTCGATCCATTCGATCATCTGTGGGATGTGCTACAACAATAAGTCCAAGCTGCAGTGGCTCCACCTCACAACTTACAGGACTTGGAGGATCTTCTGCTAACGTCCTGGTTCCAGATACCACAGGGGCACCATTAAAGGTCTTGTAGAGTCCGTGTCTCAGCAGGTCGGAGCCGTTTTGGTGGGAAACAACATATTAGGTGGCTGGTCATAATATTTTGACTAATCGTTGTACGTATAGACAGAAAATACTTGTATCCTTATATGAATGATTGTATTATAACACAGTTTATTTATATAGTATACACAAATGTAGAAAATAATATGAATGTGTTCAACCATAAGGTGTTGAAGTCATGTCAGGAAAGTAGACCTAATGTTGCTTGTTAAACAGGTGCATCTCAAAAAATTTTAATATCGTGGAAAAGTTAATTTCTTTTCCATACTTTAATTCAAAAAGTGTATCTTTCATATATTCTAGATTAATTACACATAAAGTGAAATATTTCAAGCTTCTTTTGTTTTAATCTGGATGATTACGGCTTACAGCTCATGGAAATAAAAAAAATAAATAAAAAAAAACAGTATCTCAAAATATTAGAATAAAGAATTCATAATACAGAAATGTTGATCTTCTGAAAAGTATGTTAATTTATGCACTGAGTATTTGGTCAGGGCTCCTTTTGCACAAATTACTGCCTCAATGTGGTGTGTCATGGAGGCAATCAGCTTGTGGCACTGCTGGGGTGTTATGGAAGCCCAAGTTGCTTTGATAGCGGCCTTAAACTTGTCTGTATTGTTGGGTCTGGTGTCTCATAGATTCTCTGTGGGGTTCAGGTCAGGCGAGCTGGCTGGTCAATCAAGCACAGTAAGACCATGGTCAGCAAACCAGTTACTAATAGTTTTGGCACTGTGGGCAGGTGCCAAGTCCTGCTGGAAAAGGAAATCAG
>JANDJT010000103.1:12695100-12710515 GCA_024331685.1 Stegophilus panzeri
ACTTGAGAAAACACAGTGGACCAACACCAGCAGATGACATGGCACCCCAAATCATCACTGACTGTGGAAACTTCACATTGGACATCAAGCAGCTTGGATTCTGTGCCTCTGCACTCTTCTTCCAGACACTGGGACATTGATTTCCAAATGAAATACAAAATTTACTTTCATCTGAAAACTAGGACTTTGGACCACTGAGCAACAGTGTTTTTAGTAAAAAGGTGTTTTGAGTTAATTAGCTGATTAGAGCTCTTCTCAGGTCAACATTACTGTATTATAAATTCTTTATTGTAATATATTTGAGATACTGGATTTTTCCAGGTTCTCATTTCCATGAGCTGTAAGCCGTAATCAAGATGGGGAAAAAAAAAACCTTGAAATATTTCACTTTGTGTAATGAATCTAGAATATATGAAAGTTCCACTTTTTGAATTAAATTACGCGAAAAAAATGAACTTTTCCACGATATTCAAATTTTTTGAGATGCATCTGTAGTTTATTTTTTGCCGTTATTGTGCTGCTGTCAGTTTTCTCCTTTAAGTAGATCTGTTGTGTAGGCAACACACAAGCTTCTGTTCCGTTCTTTTTGTTTTACTGGGACAGAAAAGTGGGCCAGCACAGCAGCACCTCAGCTATGACCACCTCTATTTCTGCCTTTACAAATGCAGATAAATTGTGTGTATTGCCTGTTATTTCTTTATAAATAGTTGTCTGGCAGATATACGTTTAACTGGTTCCTAACACAACAGGAACTTTGGTTTGCTTCCCACAAAAACCAAAGAAAGAAAACAGCTTGCTGTCTTCTGACGTTTGCCAAAGTTTTGATTTGATGAATGTAATCCGCTTCACGGTTGTGCGACCTCAACACTCTGCCATGTGCATGTAATAGAGATTGTGCGGTGCTATTATTTACAACTTGTAAGATCACGTTCTGATAAAAAACTGTGATAAAAATGATTTGTGAAGTCCTACTAAAACACTGGCTAAATGGTGCACATGGTTTCAATGAGCACACCCTATCCTATTTGGGTGAGTCCTTAAAATAGCTTTGGCTACAGCAGCAGCAGTCTAGGCATTGAGGTCAGTCTTTAGGAAATGAACTCTGTCAATGCTTTTGGGCGAAATGAATAGCACAGTAATTGCTTATTACTATCTTTGTGTAACCTTAAGCCTGGAAGTCTAGAGAGTTTTATTGTTAACTAGCCTACAAGATAGCACTGAAGAGGTTCAGCTTTCAAGTTCAAATTTATTGCCATTGTCAGAGTACAAGTACAGAGGCAGTGAAAGGCAGTTCGCATTCAACCCAGTAGTGCAAATAGCAAACAAGTAAAATGAAAGCAATAAGGTTATAGTGCATTAAGTTGTGATAACAGTGTACAGGTAATGAATCATACCAGTAATGCAAATGGTAATTAGGTTCATTGAGATAAGCAGGAGTTATGATGTGGTCAATTGAGAGCGCTGGTATACAGATAGATACAATGCAATATGATACAGTAGACACATACACTGGATTACAGTAAGTGTAGATGTGCAAATAGCAATATTGTGCAAATAACAGCCAGATTATGCTGATTATATTATATAACCAGACCTGCCAACCATTATGAATTTTGCGCAAGCCATGACTTATGCAAGTCATGCTAGCACGAGGTAACGCTAAAAAAAAAATGCCAGAAGAGCAGTACTTTTCTCATTAATAAACCGGTAGGTGAGCCAGTCAACATGTAAACGTGTAATGATTTGTGCAGGTGTTTTGAATTCTCTGATATTAACAGACACTTCCTGGAAGCCGCAGTACCCTTCCCCCATGTTCTTGACTCCTCCTGTGCACCCGCTTTCTGTCAAGGCTGCTGGAGAATATTTTGAGTTCAGTAATATGAAATAAAGAACAGACTCTGATTGATAGCTTGTCTAACATTATACATGTATATATTTCGCATCAGTTTATTGTGTTTGTTAGGGATGAGAAAAGGACAGTGAGTTGACACAAAAGATTGAACAGCCCTAAAGCGAGGTGTCCGATCGAACATGTTGCAAATGATTTTAATGTTGACAATAATCAGGAAGAGATTAAATACACTTTTATTTGGACTTATGCTCTCCTGTGAGCAGTATGAAAAGTGAAAGTTCCAGCAATATAGACATTAGACAACTGATTTGTAAAAGAATTATAACAAAAATGATGTTAACTATTTACTGCTCATACCTGCAGAATATCCTAAAAATACACAAGTTTTCAGGATTGTTGCAGTTTTCAACTGCATAGCTTGTAATATTATTCCTTCCTGTACTCACCTTAAAACCTAAATGTGGAAATGCTCATTTCCTTGTCTTTTTTAGACCACCTGTTCTGGATGATTAAATAATTTATCACAATATTTTAAAAATGGAAAATCAGCATGGCACAAGCCTACTGTCTAGAAACATATGCTCTTATATGGATCTTGACTGTAATATAAATGCGTTCCTTTAACGGTATTTTAAATATCACAATAGCCACATAGACATAATAGTATTTTGTTCTCTCCTTTATTATTCTTTTGCCATTATATAATTGTAAATACTAAAGTCAGAGAGGTATTGCTCTGTAAATATTGTAAATCCTTTTACTGTTACACATACCATAACCACATAACCAGTAAAATATAGAGAAGTCACCTGTTAAATGTTTTTTTGTATATTGTTTTGAATTTGTAGACTTTCTAGAAAAATGGCAGAAACCCAGACACTTAACTTCGGACCAGAATGGTAAGTGTTATTGTTGAAATCAGACTTTTTGATGTTATATACAACAATATTGGTAATGAACAAATGAGCTCATCTTTTCAGCTAAAGCACCTCTCTCTCACACACACAGGCTCCGTGCTTTGTCTGGAGGAGGTGGGAGCAGCATTGTGGCTTCTCCACCGCTCTCGCCTGCATTGCCAAAGTATAAACTTGCAGACTATCGCTATGGGAGAGAAGAGATGCTTGCACTTTATGTAAAGGATAACAAGGTAGGCACCAGTCCATGGGTGGCACTTTAAAGAGCTTTGGTGTTTGTGTTGCATCTCATTTTGCTTAATTCAGTCTGTTACCTTTACATATGTCATAGGCAAACATAATATAGCATTTTCAATGGCACCTTTTAAGTGCTGCTTTAGCAAAAACAATATAAACATGAACATGTTTAAAACAGAAAATTAAATGAAAATTGTTATGGAAACTACCTAAATGAAAATGGACCAATAGCAAGGGATGACCTTGTCAAGTCTATTCTCGAATGTCCAGCGTTTCTCTTAGTACTTGATGCAGGGTGTCCCCAGGTCCTTAAAATGTCTTAAATTCCTTAATGTAAAAATAAGGCCTTAACTCTCATTAAAATGTCTTAAATTCACATTTCAAAGGTCTTAAAAATGCAACCAAATCGACACTGTAGAGCAGATTTAGATTTTATTTTTGCTTGTTGCTGTTTGAAATGGTAAACCCATGTCACTGTGTTGCACTCAGAGTTTGTGGCTCTTCTCTGTCTGTGCTGTGATTTTGAGTCGCTTATAATGTATATTTAGACACAACACGCGACAGATTCACTTTGGTTTTACGTTGGAGTAATCTCAAACATTTTTGTGGGCAGAGGTTTAGAAGCATTTCACCTGATTGGTAATGAGAAGTGACTTTTAAAAAAACTGTTGCGAACTAATCGGAGGTCTTTCTGCGATTTTCTGTCAAAATAAGAGCCACAAGGTCTAACGCATAAAAGTGAATTAATTCAGAAATATATTGCTATTGTTATATTACTATTTGTACCCAAATAAAAAAATATTAAGTATTATTCAGTGCAATAGTAATATTACAAAATAGCAAAGGTTTTTTGCTATATATATATATATATATATATTTTTTTTTTCTTTACAAAAAATTATGTACATTTGTAACGCTACTTGTTTCATTACCCTGGCATAAAATTACAAAAAACCTCAAACACTGCTGTGAGGAGGTTTCTAATACAGCTGCTGAGGGAGTGATGGTAAATTTGACATCTTTTTCTCGTCTGACTGCCATAAACCATGGCTCTATGTTTTTTCCTCCCTTGGAAAGTCATGGAAAAGAAATACTGAATTTTTTTGTCTTTCACTGTTGGAGCAAATGGTAATGCGAAAAGGATATTTGCTACGGTCTCACATATATCTCTATAGAAGTTTACTCTGCTATCATTGACTTAAATCCAGAAATGTATCTATATGCATGAACACAATCCATTATAGCTGATGTGTCGTGTAGGATGAGTGAAGTGATATGCAGGTCTTCTTCAAATTTTTTGGAAATGTCTTGAATATGGTATTAAATAGTATTACATTTGAAGTGCGGATACCCTGTGATGATGAGACAGACATGCACTAAATGTCGAAAAGGTATGTGGACATCTGACCATGACACCTGTATATGCTTGTTGAACATCGTATTCCAAAGTCATGCCATTAATATTGAGTTGTTCCATCTTTGCTGCTATAAAGCTTCCACTATGCTGGGAAGACTTTCCACTAGATTTTGGAGCATTGCTGTGGTTATTTGTGTCCATTGAACCCCAAGTGCCTTCGTGAAGTCAGGTACTGCTGTCATGTGAGAAGGCCTGGTGTGCAGTTGGCATACCAGTTCATCCCAAAGGTGTTCAGTGGTGTTAAGGTCAGGGCTCTGTGCCATGCCACTTGAGTTCTTTTCCAAACAAACCTTGGCAAACCATATCCTGGTTTCACTGACTTCGTTTTGTGCGCAGGGGCATTGTCATGGTTAAACAGGTTTGAGCCCCTTAGTTCCAGGGATTTCCAAGGGAAATCTTAATGTTATGGTATACAAAGACATTCTAGACATTCGTCTGCCTCAAACTTTGTGAAAGTTTTGGAGAAGGCCCACATATAGGGGGTCATGGTCAAGCATCCACATACTTTCAAATATGAACCCCCAGGGTTCATATTTGAATTGTCATATTGTTTTTGTTTTTCTAATGTCCTACATCAGTGTAACATCTTTGTGCTCAACCTTGCTTATGCTTTGTTGCTGTAGATTCCTGTAGATCTACATGACAAGGAATTTCTGCCTATTTTACAAGAGGAGCCCCTACCCCCACTGGCCCTAGTCTCATTTACAGAGGAAGAACAGGTGAAGTTGTTCAGGTGTTTCCAAACAACCCTCGACACTCCAAAGAACCACATGTGCTGCAGCCATCTTGTGTATGCGTATGTGTAGTTAAAAGGAAGTATAACTCATGCGTAGCATAAGCACAATATATAGTATATTGTTCTGAGAGGAACACCAACAGACTACTGTCCAATATCAAGACTTGCATGTGTTTTAAATAAAACAAAACAAAAAAACCACCATGATGAGTAATGTTTTATATTTAATAGCCGAGATGTTATAGCCCAAGACCAGGAGGTTGGTCTGTCAGCAGTTCTTCTCTATCGCAAAGCAGAAATCAGTATGGGAAGGTGAAAGCTAGAATATAACACGTGAAACTAGCCACCACATCTTTGTTGAACGACTGGGGCAGCTGACTTGCTTGGAGGAGAGCACTAATTTCCCTTTCTATATACAGTTAACAAATGCCTGTAAGTGGCTCAAGTCGCCGTGTTCTTCAGAATAAGCCTCCTACCCAACAAGCCGGACCAGTTGTGCTCTCTGAGTCCCAATTTTTGCTGTTTGTTGCTTAAGATTTTTTACTTTATGATGAAAGGGCAAAAACAAGGATTTTTGAGCCATCCATTTTGAGAGAGGGTGGGTGACATGAACGAGTAAGGGTACTTTGGTGCATTTTCTCTTTTTGTGCAGTCAGTTTAGGCAGGTGAGAACATGGCCACTAAAACAACTGCGTGCACCAAAACTACTGGTCTGAGAAAATCAGGGTGAAGTTTCGTCGCAGAAAAAGCTATTTGACTCAATCACCCCACATGCAGGAAGTGAGCCGGATATAGTCTCTCTTTTTTGGGTTACGGGCAGCTTTTTTTTTTTTTTTTTTGGTTGATTTGAGCTGCTTAACCGACCTGCGAAGCAAATACTGTGCTGTAGTGCTCCTGAAATGAGACTGTGTTCTGGACTGAGAAACAAAAAAAAAAAGGAAAGTTAAAACTGGATGCAATATACATGTTTTAAACTAGTTATTTATATAATCATCTATCAATTATGAGACAGTGGTGGCTTGATGGTTAAGGCTCTGGGTTACTGATCGGAAGGTCGGGGGTTCAAGCCCCAGCACTGCCAAGCTGTCACTGCTGGGCCCTTGAGCAAGGCCCTTAACCCTCTCTGCTCCAGGGGCGCTGTATCATGGCTGACTCCAACTTTCAAGCATGCTGAATATGCAAAGAAAAAAGAATATCACTGTGCTGTAATGTATATGTGACCAATAAAGACTCATCATTAATTGTGATACTAATATTAAACACCAGATCAGTGTTCTCTGTGCTGATTTTAGTGATCTCTTTCGCAGTATTTGAGTTTTATGAATACGTTTTCAGATGCACACTTTTTACTTAGACCAAGAAAATAGTGATACCGCTGCAACAGTCTTAGAAAACAGGCAATGCAATACACAAGTTTGTGTTTAATGTGTAAAATTATTTGTTCAGTGTCGTACATGGTAAAATTTGGGGCTTTGTTAGCCCACACATGCGTCTGACCTCGGCCACACTGTAACATTTTGTTGTGCGTGTTGTTCAACAGAGGAATTTCTCCATGTCAGTTAACAGTGCAGCAGTGCTGCGCCTGACCGGACGAGGAGGAGGAGGTGTGGTAGCAGGGGCACCACGAGGTCGAAGTTCTTCACGTGGGCGCGGTGAGTATTCTCAACCACAGTCACGCTTTCATTCCCATCTGCCACCCCTAACTCTAAAGAACAGAATAAATGTAAAAAAAAAAAAAGCATGAAGCTGTGTATCATCAGTGTAAATCTTACTTGAATGTGTTTGATGTGAATCAAAAAGCAGGACTTGATGACTTCACACAAGATATATTAAAAATGTATGTTTGTAGGCTAAAGATTTGCCATCATTTCAGTGCTACTGGTTCGAAAAAAAATAGTTTAACTTCTTACAAACTAATTGACTCATAGCTTTGCTAGTTACTGCCCAAAACTGCATGGCATTAAAACATTTGTTTTGTAGTCTAATTATTAATTTGCGACCATGTTTATTTTCAACCCATCTACATGTCATACAAACCACTCACTGTTTGACCAAAGTAGCATGAGTTAATATAATATTTTTGATAGGGTGGGAGAGATATAGATATACACTACCGGCCAAAGGTTCGGAGACACTAGACTGAAATGTTTCTCATGATCCTAAAAAACTTTTGATCTGAAGGTGTATGATTTAAATGTTTGAAATTGGTGTTGTAGACAAAAATATAATTGTTCCAACATATTCATTTCTTTCATTGGAAAACTAACATTTTATTTACCAAAAAAAAAAAAAAAAAAATTTAAATGGAAGACTTGGAGCGAAATATTACGAAAAGCAGCCAATAAGTGTCCAGCATAGGTGGGAACTCCTTTAATACTGTTTAAAAAGCATCTCGGGGTGATTCCTCTAGAAATTGGTTGAGAAAAGGCCAAGAATACATTTCTGGAAATTCTAGGCAACAAGGGTGTCTACTTTGAAGATGCCAAAATACTAAATAATTTTTTATTTATTTTGGATTTTTTATCTCATAGTTCCATTTATGTTATTCCAGAGTTTTGAAGACTTTATTATTATTCTAAAACGTGAGGGGGAAAAAAATTAAGATAATGAGTGTGTCTAAACTATTGATCGGTAGTATATGAGATGTCTAGAAAACCAAATGTTTTCAGAAAAATCAATACAAATTAGTCTGTGTGGATCAAGCAGGGACATCACGCTTCCAGTGTTGCTCACATCCCAAATTAATTATAGTACTCACATTAAAGAACACGTTATATCATGAGGCCAGCAGAGTAGTATACTGTAAAGAGTTTCCATAGCGAAAGTAGTTTTTTCTGCCATCATTCTGTCAACTATTTTTATTAATGATTGCTGTCGATTTTGTCGATTAGTTGTTGCAGCCCTAGTTTGTATGCAGTCATCCTTTTGTGCTGTACGATGTGCACTACACAAGGCCCAGTGTTTCTAAGTGTGTGTGTGTGTGTGTGTTTATTTATTTATTTATTTATTTATTTATTTATTTATTTATTTATTTATTTTTATGTCTTACAATTGCAGGTCGAGGAAGGGGGGAAGGAGGGTTTTACCAAAGAAGTTTTGATGATGTGGAGGGTGGCTTTGGTCGCGGAGGGAGAGAGATGCATCGTTCTCAGAGCTGGGAGGAAAGGTAATCTTCTCACATGCCAGCCAGTCGTATTGTCTCATTCTTCTTGACCATTCAGAACTACTGATCTATGGTCAGAATCTTTAAATACATTTTTACGCCTACAGCAGAAATCGTTAGACCACAGCAGCTGTCTTTGTCAAATCTGTTCCACATTTAGAAAAGTGGAAAAAAAAATTTAAAGCAACACTTTCACTTTTGCAGTTGAAGGAAAGGAGCTGTGTGTGTGTGTGTGTGTGTGTGTGTGTAAAAATCAGGCCTCCAAGAAAGAAGGCTTATGATAACCTGGGGATGTTCAGTATGAATTGCAGACTCTTTCATTTAAAAGAAACTTAAATCATTCTTAACGGAATAGAAATAGTAGTTAATGATTATAAATTAATGGTAATTTCTCAAGAATTGTACTGTTGGATCAATATTAAATGCTCCTGAATAAGTTCACAGTAACAGTTTTCAATTTTTTTTATCTCTGGCCAAAATTATTTAATTTGTTTAATTGTTTTATGTTTTAGCAAATGTTGATTAATTCTATACAGTTTCAGACAAACCTTGTAGTAATTTTCAGCACAATTTTGTCTTGCTAACTCCCACTCACTAGCTAACTCTCCCCCATCGAATGACTGCTAAAACCGGGAAGGGTGAAGGCATACACATGCTTTGTCCAAGACACGTGAAGCCTAGCTCTGTATCTTTTTGAACTTCTGCTCATGCTGCGTCACTGGGCAATGTAACGCACTTGGAGGAAGGTGCTATCAGCCCAATAGGTCTCCCTACAATAGGGTGCCACATGGGAGCCCAAGACATTGCATTTATGTAGATTACAAGGTATTTGTAGTTATTTTTATGGTGAAGCAACCCAGTTATTTACTGAGATATTAAGATTATAAATACATCAACAAACAAACATTGAACTTGTTTTTGAATTCTTTAAACACCACACCCCATCCCCAACCACCACCCACTGCCCCCCAAACCACAGCTTCCAAAACAGTCAACATCTGGTACAAGAGTGATGGTTGCTCTCTCAGAACACAAATGTGAAGCCACTAGTCTTGGGCCACGAGGAGTGGTTTGGAGAAATCTACCTAGACTTAGATAGTTACATTTATATAGTGCTTTTCCAGGCACTCAAAGCTCTTTACATAGTATTGGGGGGGTCTGCTCAACCACCACTACTGTGTAGCACACCCTGTACCTTGATGATGTGACGGCAGCCATAGTGCGCCAGAACACCACCACACACCAGCTATTAGTGGAGAGGAGAGAGTGATTTAGCCAATTCAGGGATGGGGATTATTAGGGGGCCATGATGGAGAAGGGCCAATGGGGGAATTTCACCAGGACACTGGGGTTATACCCCTACTCTTTTACAATAAGTGTGGGATTTTTAATGACCACAGAGAGTGAGGGCCTCGGTTTAACATCTCATCCGAAAGGCGGTGCTGTTTTTCACTATTCTGGGGCATTAGGCCTCACACAGACCACAGAGTGAGCACCACCTGCTGGCCTCACTAATACCATTTCCAGCAGCAACCTTAGTTTTCCTCAGGAGATCTTATGTCTTAGTAGAAAGTTTGCTTCACGTTTTACGCATGCGAAAGGAACAGCGTACGGTACGCGTGATGCAGATTTCATCAGCAGCAAAGTATGCGTGTACTTTAAGTGCGCCGCCTGATTTTTCTAACAGGTTGTGAATGTGCATTTAATTCTTTTGCACTATTTAGTTGTTCCATAAAGTGGCAACAGTGACCCAGGGCTGTTGTCAAGGTAGGCTCTTGTCAAGGAAGAGATGGAAACGAGTGCAGGTTAGAAAGTACCTGCATTTGTATAATTCTAGCCTTAAAGGGTATAAGGATTTGTATATGGGTGCTAATTGTGGCGAGAGATTGCCCAAGCATTTTTCTTTATGTTGTGATTCTTCTTCATTGTCATCCTTCAGTCCTTTACTGCTTTGTACCGACTCTAGGTCAGGAGGGGTAGTGCAAGTTATCGTAATGTGCATGCGTCGACCGCCTGTGTACGCGTACATGTCAAATGGAGTATACTTTGAAAGGCTACGCGTGCGACTGTGCACATATGCTAGCGTAAGCGTAAAAAAAACCTAAGTATACCAGAGCCTTTATACTTGTAAAACAAAAAGTTTTGCAAACTTTTCATCCTGTTATGACCTTGTATACTGCTTTTGTGTAAGACGTGTTTCTAGCTTTTTATTTCATAGACACAGGGTTTGAAAGTGTGAACATGCAAGTTAGTCAGAGAACACTGGTGTTTTTTTTACCTTGGTTTTTTTATGTAATCTAGTAAAGAAAATATGGTAAGGCCTGGCTGTCCTGACACACATGTATGATCTTTTTTCCTTTCTTCAAGGGGAGACAGAAGATTTGAAAAGCCAAGTCGAAAAGATCCAGGTTGGTGTAGCAAATATTTGCTCAATTTGCCTATTTACAATTTCTGTACGTTTTTAAAATTGGAAATTTTGTGCGTCCCTTGCATGTGTGAATTTACTTTTATTCTTTCATTCTCTTAGATGGAGCTCCAGCCCACTTTCAGCTCAATCACTGTAAGTCCTTATACAACTTTAGTTTTTCTAAACTAGTTTATAGTTTGTAATTTTATTGTATGGCTATTGTGACAGTGATTCTGTACGGTCGAGTGCCAACATTTTCAATTTCATTTAATATTGTACTTCTGTCTTTCCTTCTTTCATCTCCCCCACCCACTCTGCACCCTCTCACATACACATGCACGCAGTGCGGGCGAATTACGAGGATGGTGGTACAGGCCTGGTGCGAAAGCACGATTTCACGCGCTCTGAGAGTGAAAATTGGCGGCTGTCGCGTGAAGAACAGAATGGTGAGGATGAGGAGGGTGGCGGTTGGCGTCTAGCGGGCTCCCGCCGGGATAACGAGAGATGGTACCCACCGAGTCCAGGTGGGAGCCTTCATGTCTCCGTCCTCCTTCTGTTTAGTTACTCTCTAATCTCAACTGCACTACATCTTATCTGTGCCATGCTAAAGATTGGAGCATGGCATTTTTGACAAGCAAATTTGACAGATTATCTTAAATGGAAAGAAGAAGAAAAAAATTGCAGTGGATTTCTGAATGTTTCTCAGATTTATCCCGGCTGATGACTGTCAACAATGTTTTATTTCAAGCAGTCAAGACATTTGTATTGCCTCTTGGCAGTGATTTATTTGTAGACAGACAGAAACCACTGGTGTCAGAGTTCCCATGACTACGGTTGCATCCAGCTCGCGGTATGTTGTTGCCTTTATATAACATTTGCTCAACCTGTTTAATCAACTTCCTCACAGTTAGCTAATCATTGAATGCTCTGGTTGAGTCCAGCTGTATTTCACTCCTTGAGATGCTGCTATTTTGTAAAGAAGTGCAGTTCTATGAAGGCCATGCTTCTGGTGTGCGCGTTTTTTTTTTTTTTTTTTTTTTTTTTTTTTTTTTTTTTTAATTATTTTTTTTTTATTTTTTTTTTATTTTTTTTTTTTTTTTTTTTTTTTTTTTTTTTTTTTTTTTTTAAATCATTATATATATATTTTTTTTAAATTTATTTTTAAAAATAATTTCTTTTGGAACTTCCTCAGTTCCCACTCCCATTAACTGATTTGTAAAACTCGCGGTAAAAGCTGTCCACACACACAGCATGAGTCTGACGCAGGCGCAGCATGCAACATTGTTTTTTGAGCATGAAAACGAACGTTACAATAAAAAACTGAACGTGTCTGCTCAATTCAGCATGAGCTGAATGAGTCAGCGTCGCAGTACACTTCAGCAGGAGTCAGATTTCATTTATCACGTGACGAAAGTGAGGCGAGCTCACTGACAGGACGATGGTGGAAGATTTGGTTTAATATAAGTGAGTTTGTCATTGTATTGTTTTATTATGTTTTTCATTAAGAATAATAATGAACCCACCATTCAAGCAGTTGCTGCCCTGAATCGCTAATTCAAAAGAGAAATGGGCACGGGCATTCTTAAGCGATTTAAAAGCGAGGGAGGAAAGACTGACATAAAATTGGCTTTTACGTTGGACGGTCGATATTCGCAAATTAAGGGACAGTCTCTAAAGTTACATACGACGTTGGTATACATGTTTCTAACTTCAATAGCATTTGACGAGAATGACTTCGTCACAAAACCAACTGAAAGTGTTCATGTAGATGTCAGCTATGATGCACACGTTTTAGATTTTTGATATTTAATCAAATAAACTATCAAATCTTATGTAAATATTGCCATATATTTCACTACCAAATGGGCTCATACGCAAAATATACCATAATTTAAAGCTCAGTAGCATTTGAAGAGAATGACTTACAGTCACAAAACCAACTGTAGCAAAACACAAAACGACAGCGGTGGGCAAGTGATGTAACCTCCGTGCGGCCGAACACCGGGAACACAGACTATCGCAGCAAGCCTAATGACAACCATCCATCACTTTATAATCAAATATAAAACCTGTTTAAATGATTTCAGTGTGTGTATCAGTATGGGTTTTTTTTTTTTTTTTTTTTTTTTTTTTTTTTAATATAAAGTTTTCAGCACATTTTAAAAATACTGTGATAATACTAATAACTGTGATAGTTTTGGTCATGATAATTGTGATTTGAAATTTTCATACCGTTACATCTCTAAATATAACTTATAACGCAAGTCTCCAACTTATAACCATAAATTCCCATTACTTGACTCTCTGTCTGTCTTTCTAAAGATGGGCCACGCTTGGCTGGGGGATGGCGGGAACAACCAGATCAGCGGCGGCGCTTGCCATTGGACTCCCGTGGGGAGGAGGAGCGTGGTGGGGGGTACAGGCGGCCCCGTTCGGCCAGTGGCAGTATGGAGGACGAGAGGGACGCACTGCCTGAGTGGTGCCTGGAGGATGCAGAGGAGGAGACGGGAACTTTTGACTCATCTGGAGCTTTTCTCCCGCTCAAGGTGAGCTGAGGAGGGGTCCATCACGCAGAGCTGTTGTGCCCTGATCTTTCTGGCCTCTGTTGGATTTTGTTCTTAGGTTTTTTTTTTTTTTTACATATTACTGTTATAACACATTAAGGGTGGGTTGCACCAATAAGGATTCATCTTAAATCTAGATTAAATCAAGGTTTATCTAATAATTCTGTTGCACCAAACTTTAAACCTTGTTTAAAAATAAGCAGGCTTACATTTAAAAAATCAGGCTAATCCTGGATTTGATCTCACAATAAACCTGGATTAACTATAATCTTGTTGTGCTATCACTTTAAACTCAGATTGTAAATTTTTTTTATTAAAATTTTTTTCATTTTCTCAGCCTGTATCAGTTATGCAAATGAGTGGTTAATAACGGTAGTTGAATTTTTTTTTCATTCAAAGTTTAAAGTTCACGATCCCTTTGTAGTCACTCAAGTGGAAGTGAAAGAGTTACATTGTTGCTGTTTAGTTACACTGGAGAATTCATATATTTCCACGTTTATGAAATCCACATGCACTGCCACATTTTTGTCAATAGAGAATCCATCATGATGGAGAAAATTTATCGTAAATGGAGGTTTTAATTGCAGGTTAGAATTCTAATCCCTGATTTGTTAATCTGTGTTTAAAATGAAGTGGTGCAACACAACTCGATTTAAAATAAAGCCCAGATCAACAAATCCTAGATTAGCTCTAAACTGTGCTTAATTTAATCCTTATTGGTGCAACCCACCCTAAGTTTAACACATTAAACACTGAAATGTTACATGTACCTATTATGTCAACAAACACAATCAGTGCAGCTAGAAACATGCACTGTATTATGTTGCTGTCTTATCATCTCATCTCATTTTTCACACTTTTAACATTGTAGAAATTTATGTAATCTGTGAGATGCTGTGATAAGAATTCGATATTGGACTGATCAAATAAGTCCTGTTCTTCTAACAGCAGTATTTGCTCCATGTTGTGTAATCCAAGTGCTTATTACTACATGCTCTAATAATAGCCTGTTGGATTCTCTTTGTATTTTCAAAATCCTTTCTTTCTGTTCACTCTGTCAGGTAACATAGTTTTAGTTTTTTGTTTAGCTCTTTTTTTTGTTTTTGTTTGTTTGTTTGTTTGCTCTACAATCAGAAAGCTCCTGCAGAGCCGATTCTTGAGGAGGCAGAGTTAGAGTTCCGTCCGCTGGAGGAGGGTGAGGAGTGCTGCGAGAAAGAAGAGAATGAAGCAGAGCATCCTAAAGAACCTGACAGCAAGCGCCAGACTGCCAGGCATGAAGGTATGGGGGTATTAAACATTTCTCAGTTGACCTTTCATAAACTGAAGTGGTCTCAGTATTTGTGTCACAGTCTAGACTATGTTGCTATAGTAATTGTTTAATTATAGTTTATATTTGTATACTAATTATAATAATTGGACGTAAATTAAAATTTCATGTTATGGATGCTTTTAATGGAATAAAACCTCAATCTGTTCTTAGTAGAGTTAAGATGTGTTTGTATGTAGACGGTGGCAAATCAGAAGAGGCTTCTCCACTTGCTGCTCCATTACCCCCAGCTCCAGAGCCAGCTGTGTCTATATCCCTCCCTCCCAGCCAGTCAGAGAGGTTGGAGGAGCCCGAGAGAGCAGCCGCACCTGAAATCAGAGCTGCTGCACCTCCATTACACTCAGGCCTGCCTATCTCCATACCGCACAGCACAAATACAGTCAGCACACTAACAGGTAAAAACTAATGCTTAGTTCTTCCATCATGGAATACTTACCTGTCATTTTCTCTCTTTCAAGAACAATGTTCCAAAACCATCAAAACTAGAAATTCCAAATAGAGACATATATTGATGTACAGCACAACGGTTGATTTAAAGATTACTATAATTATTTCCAAAGTCTTTTGTATCGATCAAAGACGTGATTAGGGTGTGCCTGTTGGCTTTTGATATTAAACAAAAAGTTTTGATAGGCTTTTTAGAACATTACTTGCTCCAGCTGGTTCATATATTTCATAGTGCAATGTAGGGCTGCACGATTATGGCCAAAATGATGATCCTGATTATTTTGATCAATATTGAGATCTCAATTATTTATCACGATTATTAATTGATTTTAGTGACAACATATTTTTATT
>JANDJT010000103.1:12714211-12745134 GCA_024331685.1 Stegophilus panzeri
TGTATATGTACATATATATATGCGCACGTACACAGTGAGGAGTGAGCGTTTATGCATATGTTTGCTTGTGAATGCATGTCATTGGATTTGTGCTGTAATATTTTTACACTGGTGTAAAAAGATGCCTCTTGATAACAGTCACCATGAACTAGTGGCATGGCTTATTTGATTAAAAAGCTGTCTGAATGCATCATCCGGATCTATCCCAACACAAACATTTATTCCTTCTAAACTTATAGTAGCCTATCTAGGGCTTCAACTAATGATTATTTTGATAATCGATTAATCTGTCGATTATTTCTTCGATTTAATAGATTAGTTTGATTAAAAGGCCCATTTTTATTTTCTCCTTTTTTCTTTTCTCTCGAAAAAACGTTTTCACATTCTGCCCAATGTTGTCCTTCAATCATTGTGCAAATTGAAGGCTATGAAAAAGGTATTAAATGTATCTATGTGGACTATGCTATACATTGTGCAAAGGATTAAAAAAAAAATGAACATATATTTTGAAAGCAAAAAATCAACTGCTTGTCCACAAGCTTTAAAGCAGAAGTTAAATCACTATATTAAAAATTCTAAAGGAAAAAAAGCACAAACTAAGTGTTAACTGGTAAAAGGTTGAATGTTCTGCAGTACCACACATATTCGCCCATTTGAGCACAGATACTTCTTACATTTATATACAGTGTTTTATAACATGTAAATCACAGTTACTGCTCTCATAAAAAAACACAATTACTTTTGTTTGTAAGTATAGGTAAATATAGCATCGAACAACATATTTGATCAAAATGAATATTTTGCACTTCCTTTCTATTGCGCGCTGTTTGATTGACGCACATGCGCGAACTCGTGCTCAATCAGTGAAGTTTAATGGGGACTCACTTGCTGTCAGGACGAGCCTTTATGTAAAATTGAAATACTGGCGCGAATTACTAACATTTACAAATAAGGATATAAAGATAAAAATGTAATTTCTGTTGAAGAAAACATGTCTGGAGCACATTAAAGAGCACACCCATCTGTCGCAGCATCTGATACGACAAGCCATGTTAATACACTTACAAGTTTGTTTGAAGCACTTAATAGAAAACATTCTCATTTTTTGGATAACCGGGATCATGCACTTTTCCCGCAGCAGCTCACTGTGACCTCTGCTGTTTTTCAGATGTGTTTTATTCGTTGAAATGCATTTTTCACCATTGTGAAGTGACGTCACTGACTGGGTTATCCACAGTGACGTCACAGACCCAACTAATCGAAAATAAAATTCATTGTCGATTGTTTATCGATTATTGTTGATTTTATCGATTAGTTGTTGCAGCCCTAGATTGTATAAAAAATTTTTACAAATTAATTCTTGATTGTCATGGTCTGTCTTCTATCCCTTGTCAGGAAGCGGAGAAAATGGTGGCATATCTACATGATGGTGGTGTGGATGATGAGCGTTTGGGGGCTAAGAGTGCAGAGCAGCCCAAAGTTGGCTGCCTGCCACCATCCCACGAGGCTGCTCTCAAGTGGTACTACAAGGATCCTCAGGGAGAAATTCAAGGTGAAAACTAGCACTGCAAAACGGCATACTCGCCTTTAAAGCCAGCTTTTGCTTTTGTGTTTTGGGTCCACTTATCCCCTTAGAAGGAAGGGTCATCAAATCAAAGTAACCCTAACTGATCATATGAAGAAGCATTTCTTTCCTGATGAGAGTGGTCTTTTCCAGGGTGACCGTGCCATGAGAGCCCACTGAATGATTTGATGCATATGAAAATTATCTAAATCATATGCTATTCAACCTAATTGTTCACCTGTGGGTGATTTTGGAATGAAGAATAGTGTTCATCACTAAAGTACAGTTCTAGAGACTTGTAAAATTTATGCTAAAGCAAATTATAGCTGGTCTGGCAGGTAGTGGTGGCCCAACACCTTGCCAAGACATTATTTTTTCCTGTAATTTGTCAACATCTGTAGATCTTATAAAACCACATATGGATTACCATAGGTGTTTGTATTAGTTGTTTGATGGGTTTATTTGGGGTTTTTTTTTGGGGGGTCATAGGTCCGTTCAGTAATCATGAGATGTCGGAGTGGTTCCAGGCTGGATATTTCACAATGACTCTGCTGGTGAAAAGGGGCTGTGACGAAGGTTTCCATCCTTTGGGAGAAATCTTTAAGATGTGGGGGAGAGTGCCTTTCGCTTCTGGCCCTCCACTACCTCCTATACTGGTAATAAGAATCTTTCACTTATACCCAAGACAAGAAATGCAGATAAATGTCTATGGTCTTGTTTGGACAGGCTAGAGTTTGCTAACAGAATCAGTGGTACAGTGATATAATGTTGTTAATGGAATTAGAGGTCAGAAATTTATTTCAGAATTGTCTATTTATCAGAACCATTTCAGAATCTGCCATCTGAAGTATGTACAGGGAATGGCAAAAGGTAGTCCTTTTACTAGAATGACAAATAAAATCCTGTGTAAGTAGGAACAGGCAAGCCAAGATTTAAATTACCATAAATATATAGAATTCATTTGTATGTGCACTAATGGAAATCGCAAAGGTAAATACATGAGTGAAACACATCGGTTATAAGGCATTGCACAATAATTTTCTAGCTTGAGCACCAACACATTAAGCAGTGGAGAATATGCAAGGTACGTGTCCCCCAAAAACCCATATAAAAATCAAGTAACATTTGGTTGGCTAAAAGTTAGAAGCATTTTAAGAAATGTCAACAGTTACTGTGTATTTTTAAGAAAACAATGAATATTTATCTACAAGGATTGATGACCAGAAAAATGTTAAACTCAAGTGCAGACAAAATTGAGCAAAACAGGTTACTTCAAAAATAAATAAATTTCTTACACTTTCTTTACATGTACCTACTATTTTCATAAATCACGTAGTTACCATAGTGTGTGTGTGTGTGAGCTTTGTCATTCTTTGATACTGCGTCCTTATGAAAAGTTCAGACTACTGCCACCTTCTGGTATGGAGAGCCCCCACCTCACACCCCCCTGAGTCACACAAACACACACACATGGTCACATACTGTACGTAGGTGTCATCCACCAGTAACATTTTCTTTGCACTCTCGGTTTCAGAATCAGTGATTTCAGCAGTGCCGCTAGCTCATCCACATGAGTGCATTTTAAGAATTTGTATAGATAGAGCTGGTCCATCCTGAAATAATACACAGTCTTATGGTTTTGCATGTGTTGTACCAATTTTTACTTTCATCATTAACAGTATTGCCTAAAAAGCACTGGAGCTGGAAACATATTTTGTTGTTCATGTATAGCTGTTAATTGATGCAGAGTAATAGAATGGCTTAAAAATTAGGCTTAAAATCCTGAAGCAGTTTTTACTTGAACTATGGAAAAGACTACTCGTTGACAGGTGAACTACAACTAAATTACTGACCAACTTGTAATAATTAGTAGTCATGCAAACCCTAGTTCATGTGTAGTGTTTAATAGAAGACATGAGGCAACAGGAGGTGATCATCAGTTGGCCCTGGTTGGTGCTAGTTCAGTGATGTTGGCTTTGATTGTCAGGGCTCACTATGTCTACTAAAACATTTCTGACCCATTGCATGTTTAGTCCATGTGCTGTATGCCAGCTTTTGAGTTTGTTTGTACTGTACTGTTGTATCACTGAGACTTCTGTGTGTGTGTAAAGGGAGATGCTGATCAGGAGAGGATAAAGAGACAGCAGGAGTTAAATGCTCTAAGCATCTATCAGCTTCAGCAAATGCAGTACCAGTTCTTACTCAGGTAAGATGCCATTTTTCTAGCTTTTCCCAGCCTGCTACATCCCATTTACTATAAATAGCAACAACTACTTGTTGAAGCTTTTTAAAAGTTTAAAATGATTCCATTACCACTACATCGTTAAAATGATGGCACTAGCACTATATATCATTTGGAAATAGGTATATGAAACGGTCAGTGTGCTGTCCTGTGAAATTCAGTATGCAGGTGAAGGTTCAAACATTTGCTTGCAAGATAGTTGCTGTGCTTTATAAACAAAGATGCTATAGAGGACGCGGTTATTAAGCTCCTGTATCTCAAAAGCTGTTCAATATCTATTAATTAATTTATATGCATGAATAAATAACTCGAACTTTTTAACTCAAACCTTTGTTGTTGGGTTTTTTACTTACTCCTCCATGGTTTCTGTGTATGTGATTGCAGGCAGCAATATGCTCAGGCTCTAGCTCAGCAAAAAGCCGTGCTCAGTTCAGCTGCTCCTCCAACACAGCAACAACAGCAACTTAACCTGTTCCTGCAACAAGCCCTCAAGCTCAGGTGTGCCAAATGTACCAGTATTCAATAAGTAGAAGGAATGCTGATTATCAGTGCTATAATTTAAACATAAGTTTGTCCTCCAAGACATCATATTTCCTTTCAACATTTCATACATTTTGTTTATACAGAGCTCCAGAACAGCAGCAGAGCCTTTTGCCGCCAGTGACACGTTCCATGTCCGTTCCAGATTCGGGGTCCATTTGGGATATACAGAACCCGTCTACCCAAGCATCCTGTACGGCAAACATTCAGCCAGCAGCTCCAAGCAGTATGTCATCATTTAAAACTTGCACACCTGAAACACTGAATCTGTGTATACGTCAGTCTTCTTTCAATAATAAGAATAGTCCATTCATTAAAGGATCAGTTGTATTCCTGTAGGTGATGAATGAAAGCAAGTCTTAATGGCATACTATAGTTTGAGTCATTTTCATTTTTGAAACATAAAACAAATAGTGATACTCAGTAACTAACAATCATAAAGCTTTGTTGTTGTTTTTGAAGTAGCATTTACCTATAATAAATTATAAATAAATGTTATAACAAAAAGTATTTCACTTTATTTATTAGTTGGCAGAATTTAACTTAGTTTAACTTGGCATGTACTGTCATTTTTGATAATATTTTCAGACATTATGGTTTTGTATGGTATTATTTTACCCGCTTGTTTTGGAGGTGAGTGTGGGAGAGGCAGCAGATTGTAAGCTCAGTGACCTGTTTCATTTGATGAGTCATACTGAGATTTCATAACCTTATCATCCTGGTTTTGTCTTCCTGTGCTATCACTACATATTTAAGAACCTGATTCCACTTGTAAATGTCACATGCTTGAATAGTTTATGCAAGCTAGTTGATGTGGGTTGACTTTTAAAACAAATATTATTTCTAGTTGAAGGGTGTAGTCCATGCAGTGCTTTCAGTCCATGCAAAACGTTTACTCTGTTCTTTCCCCAGTGTTATTCACATGGGGGTTGTTTGTGTTGCTCATTACTGTAACTGTCTTAAATCTAAAGTAGGAATGTGTGATAACACAGGAAACCCAACTAGTTCAAATTTTCTCAAGTGCTTCCTCTGTTGTGCAGGAACCCAAATTATCAATACGTTTTCAAAAACTTCTCATGCAGTTTTAGTGAAAATCTGAAGGAGGTTTGCTGAGACCAGTTCATGCAAGTGAAGTCTGCTCTTAAAATTGTCACTTTGAACATTGTCTCACTGCTGCGAATTGAATGAGAAAGACAGCAGACTTTTTAGTATGTCTTATTATAAAAACTCCTGACTAGTTCAGTTTTGCATAGTATTGGCAGAGTTCTGTTCATAAACTTTAAAAAACAGATCATGTCAGGACAGCAGGTTTGGAGGCTAGTACTGTAGTACATATTTGTGGATGAATGTATGCATGTACAATGTGTCTCAAACGTATATTCATTTGCCCCTAGCATGGGAAGGCACAAGTGTGTGGGATCTGCCAATAGACACCATACCTCAACCATCTATTGAACAGATACAACTGGAGAAGGCTAAAGCTGCTAAGGTATGCCAACCCATCCTGGTTTTCAGCATATAACAGACCTTTTGTTTGCTGAAGAAAATACAGAGGAGTGAACATAAGTAAGACAATAAGTAACTTTTATTCACTCATATTAGTGAATATAATTTTTTTTCACAGATAATTTAGTAAATGTTACCATGTCTTGGCATCGACAATACAGAATATGGAATGCGGCCTGAAATTTGCATCTCTAAACACAAGAACTCTTGGGTGCTTCAGTTTTTGTTGCTTGTGTAATTGCCATCTGGTCTTCTTAAGCTGGAGATGGAACTCCGAGTCAAACGAGAAGAGGAGGAGCGGAAGCGCCTGGAGGAGGTGCTGCGGGCACAACAGGAAGAAGAGCGCAAACGTCTGGAGGAAGAAGAGCTGGCTCGACGGAAGCAGGTCGGGGAAATGAGGACTTTACACAAAGATGCAGCAAGCTTTGTGCTTGGGGCTGTGGGATTATACACATCAGAGCCAGACCTGTCTGTAGTTTTTAATATTTTTGATTGCATCAGAAATAGTATTTTAGGCTTTATTTAATTTTTCACAGCTCTTTTGATGATTTGTATTGGTCTAAACATATATATGTAGTCCTTTTTTGTGACATCTATGTTTGTATCTAGCACCATCTCCAACCTATAACCACCGGCAAAAATGATCATACACTGATTCAGTATAACTGAAAGCTCTGAAAGTCATACCCTGACCATTTTGTTTTGTGCTGATCTAACACAACAGATTCATCTTAAGCCCATCATAAGTAAACGTAAGGTTGAGTAAGTAAACGTAGTGAAAACACAAATATAAGGTGAATCTTCGAGGCCTCAGAACTGAAATTAAAAACCATTGCTCAGTTTTCAGCCAGCTGTGTGTATCATGAGTTGTCATGGGTATCATTTATGGCAGAGGTTCTCAACCTTTTGCAACTAAAGCCTTCCCCATCATGTGGATGGAGATATATATATATATATATTTTTGCTTTTGTGTTTGTTTTTTTTTTTAATTACTTTTCATAACTTGTGATTTTTAAAAAAATAACTTTTATGACTTTTATCAAACTATACAACGGACAGGTATGGAACATGAATGATTAAAAATGTTTCTGAACACTAACTCCTTTGAACAAGAGAACTAGGCTGTAATAACGTGGAATATTTTACATGTAAAACATGTTGCAGTCCATTCGTCTTGCGTTCTAAAAACATTCGCATGCCAATGATGTAAATTGGGAGGAAGGGCGCGTCTCGTTATCCATGACATTGTTAAATCTCCGGCTCTGAACAGAGCAGACGCAGAGAGAGGTGTGAATGCAGCGGGAAAGCAAGACAGTACTGTCCTGAGGAGAGGGAGAGGGAACGCGGAGTTTTTCAATTTATGCACATCCTATTCGAAAAGCAATAAAATACACCAAGTACCCAAATGATGCCCTGTCTGTTAATTCTAAAAAAATTTCGCGCCCCACTTCCAATCTCTCCACGCCCCCTTGGTTGAGCATCACTGATTTATGGCATTCATGCCCATGCTGTCTGTGTGTTTTAGGAGGAGGCACTAAGGAGGCAACGAGAGCAGGAGGAGTCACATCGGCGCCAGAAGGAGGAAGAGGAACGTCTGGTTCGGGAGGAGGAGCTCCGCAGGTTAGAGGAGAAGAGGAGAGAAGAGGAAGAGAGGAGGCAAAGGGAAGAATTCCTCCGAAAACAGGTGACATCTCTGAAGTTATGTTGGACACAGCTGACGTTTAACTTTTTAGTTCAAGGGATTTCAGGCTTAAATTAAAGTATAGTCTCATAGCATCACGTATCTTCAGGCCACAAGCTTCAGAATTGTGAAGGTTGCAGTATGATTGGTTCTCCACACAAACTTTGAAATGCTGTAATACAGTGGTACAAGATAGTCATTAAACATGTTCATGTATGCAAATTTGCCCACAGGTTATAGGAAGAGGCTCTATGTTTGTCATCTGTGGATTTGTGAGTTCTTGTATGCATGTAACGGATTCCCTAGCAAAGTCTAGATGTCTGGCTAAAGTAACTAAAAGTGTGAGGAAAAGAAGTGGCCACTCTGTAATTACCAGTTCCTCCATGTTTGTGTAATTTCTTTCAGAAAGAAGATATTACAGCCCACCATCTTGTCTTATTTGCTTTAGTGAATCCAAGATTCACTAATTTGCAGGGTTAGTGTTTGGAAGTCAGCCCAACATAAAATTAACTGCTGCTGGAAGTGACTTCCTTTTTTAGCAATGCTTGTCCTTTCTTGAGTTGTCTAGAGTGTTTTCAGGTGGGTGTGGATTTTACAGTATAGTGCATATAATTAGATTTGATCCTTTCAGGAGTCGGTTTTTGCATTTGTACTAACAATGCAACAAAGCCATAGGCAATAATTTATATTCTATGTATGAAGCTTTTGATTCTAGTGATGGCAGTGGGGAGACAAGCAACCTTTTTTAATTGTATGAAAATTGGCAGAAATGGTTTTTATCCTTTTACCATGGTTTGTTCAATATCCTCCAAAACTTCTAAACTGAACGGGGTTGAAAAATCCAGTGCCTCATGATTTGTACCGTTTGCACAGTACAGAGCTGTGTATTTGCCTATACAGTTTTGGTGCTTTTATTTTATATTACAACTTGAAAAAGACCAGCAGTTAACACCCATAAGTGTTAGTGGTAGCTGTTGCCACAAAGCCTGAGCCAAACTGGAGGTAACAAGAAGGACTTATCAATCCATCTGACATAGGATGTAAATTGCCAACGCCTCACTTTCCCATTAACATTTGAACATTGCCTATAAGAGGAAATGGAGATGGGTTGTACTTTCAATTCATTTTTAGATTGTGTGTGGGTGTTTCAGGAAGAGGAGCGGAGGAAACAAGAGGAACTGGAGGCTCAGAGGAGGCGAGAGGAAGAGGCAGCAGCATTGGCTCGACAACAGCAAGAAGAGCAGAAGAGGAGGGAGCAGGAGCTCCAGCGGCAGCAGGAACTTCAGAGGCAGCAGGACCTCCAAAGGCAGAAGGAGCTTTTAAGGCAGCAGGAATTGCAGAGGCAGCAAGAGGCTCAGAGGCAGCAGGAGCTGCAGAGACAGAGACAACAGCAGCAGGAGGCCCTTCGCCGACTCCAGCAACAGCAGCAACAGCAACAGCTGGCCCAGATGAAGGTGATAAGAAAGGCTGAGATGAAGTGTCCTGCTGTTTCACACAACTTGTAGGGATGTAATATACAAGGCAGGGTTGCACAGTGCCCCTTTTGTTTTTAATGCGAGTTGAACTTGAGCTACTCCAGATTTTGACCTGTGTACCAATCACTCTGACTTGCCATTATTTATTTAATAAACCAAAGTTAGTAAATGTTAAAACTTTTGGCCAAAGCCACCCTCAAAAGATCTCTGACATGCTTGCCATCATTTCTCATCATTGAGACCACTTGCTCCTCTGGCCATGTTGCTGTGCAGCCACGCATTGAAAATCTATTCATAGTTTTCAGTCACGTGACTGATGTGTAGACCTGGAGGGCAAAACATTGTTACAAAATGGCAGCCAATACTGGGCACTCCATGGAACTGCAGCACAGGCTTGTCGATTTTTCATCTGTTTCAATCCACAAATATTTTGATCACCTCTCAAAAGAAGAAAAACAAAGGTATTTGCACAAATTGCAAGTTTTGGGCAGTTGCGATCTGTATACAGCACTCGGCGCATGTATTTCAATTACTGAAAGCAGCGAAGTCCCTGCTGGATCTCCACTTTGGCGATGTTTATACATATGCCAACAAGTTACAAGTAATGTTAGTAACGTTTGTGACATCATTCCTGCAGACAAGTAAAACCCTCTCTCCCTTCCAACAACTGTTGGCTGTTAGCTAGCATTAGCTAACTGTTAATGTAACCGTTTCCCAACTCTGGGAACAGTTTCGCTAACTAGCGCAAGTCGTCAAGGCCACTGAAGTTGGTTGCGTCGCTCCACATGAACTATGTCTGAACGATTATGTAAAGATATAATTACTAACAAAACAACAGTTAAAATACTCCGTGTTTACTTCAGCTTACCTATGATGAAATGTTCGCTACAAAGATGTGTGTACTTTGATGGTTGCCATTTTTTGCCCTCCCCAGGGTTGGAGGCGTGTCTAATAGCACAAATCCACAATCTCCTCCTCTCTGGGTTTTCTTTCTTGGATGGGATTCTGTAAAAGCACCCAGGCTTGTCTCCTTGTCGGTTAATGCATCCGACTGACCAACAACTGTCCGGCATTTTGGCTAAACAAATCTGGTAAAATTAACTGGCGGGTAGCGGAAGAAAACTGTTTTGCCCTCCAGGTGGGCGTTCCTATAAGAATGTGACATCACGTGAAAACTATGAATAGGGTTGGATGACTGACTTCATTGTGAAAATCCCTTATAGGATTGGACATAGGAGCACATCACAAGCAGTAGTGATGCAATCAGTTTTCAGTTCTGTCAACGTTACTAGTAAAACATGACATCACCTCACGTTTAATAACAACATATTGGGTGAAAGCGAAGGTGCTGGCCAGACAAAGCAACCAACAGTCAAAGACTTTCTGCTGTTCTGTGGTTCTTTGAAGGGCACAGGCACTACAGGCTTTATAAAGTCATTCTGAGATTCTGGTTTGTAAAAATAAGTTGTTTCAAGAAGACTACTATAAGGCAATTAGAAATCTCAAACATCTATATATCCGTTTGGTCATGTAATAAGGAGACTTAAAAATAACTAGCTTGATTCAGCCAGAGAAAAGGCTTGCACTCTGCATTTTCTCCATTTACATTTCTATATTTTCATATCTATTATTATTTTAGGACAAATAATACATTTTCCAATTAATGTTAGATAACTGCCCAAACAAACAAACAATAAATAAATTTGTGCATGTTCATTCTTCTACGTGCTCTTGGTCCTAGTCAGGAGCACCAGTGTACTTGGCAACACTAGCTTACCCTAGAACCCTGGTAGGGCTATTATCAATTCTTGGTAAAAGTCAAGTTTTTATTTATTTTTTATTACATGGTCATGTAAAGGTTTTTAAATAATAATTCCGATTGTGCTCTAAAGTCTGTTTTGATGTTTTAAGAGCACTTGTAAATTGTAACTGCTTTTGAATAACTCCTAATACTTCAACAGCTACTAAAAAAAAAGGTGATTTGACTTCAGTTTTGGTTAGATCTACTATCCCAGTTAAATCCATACACACATCGATAGTCCATTTGTCAGAATTAATTAATCTTTTTTCTTTGCAGCTTCCCTCTTCTTCTAAGTGGGGACAGCAGTCTGCCTCTGCATCTTCCCTTACCCAGACACAGAACACGCTGTCTCTCAGCGAGATCCAGAAACTTGAAGAGGAGAGAGAACGACTAGCTAGAGAGGAGGTATGAAATGCATCTACCAGCTTCTCTTGTTAGTTTAGATAATGATTCACCTCCATTGCTCCCTATGCCAACATGAACATTGTCCTGTAGCAGCGACGCCAGCAGCAGGAGCTCCAGAGGCAGCAACAGCAGCAACAACAACAACCTCAGACTAAGCTTTCAGGCTGGGGCAGTGTGGCCAAGCAGCCTGCCGCCACTAAATCCCTTCTAGAGATTCAACAGGAAGAGGCTCAGCAGATGAAGCAGAGGAAAGAGCAGCAGCAGCAGCAGCAGCAGCAGCAGGCTGCAGTTACACAGCAAAACCGCACACAGAACAGAGTTGTGAGTACTGGAAAATTTGAACTTTTTTACTACTTGCATATACAGTCCTCTCCGAAAGTCTTTAGTTTTTGCTATGCACTGAACATGTTTTAAGTTTGAGATGGGGGGGGGGACTAATATGAAATGATGGATCAGAATTTCAGCTTTCATTTAGGGCTGGGCAATAAAACGGTATCGGTATTTATCGACGGTACACCTTTATCGGTGACGATAAAAAAATGTTCAGTATAACGCTCGATAAAATGTAAACAGACATGAAGTTTGGGTGCATGAACAACCCTCAAGCATGCGCCATCCCTGGATCATAAATAGCGTATCATATGCCTTGATAAAGGAGTGTGCTACGAGTGACAAGTAAACAGTCAATAACAAGTTGCGTATCTGTAGGATTTGGTTGCACCATTGCCATGTGACATCAGAACACACACGAAAATGAGTTCAGTGCCTGTAGAGGAGATTGTGAATAGAAAAAGATGTCAACTTGCCAATGTGGTAGTTTTTTCATTTCTTTTTGTCTGACCAACATCAGAACACCCGTTGTGTGTAAGCTTTGCAAAAAAAAATGCAGTTTCTTCGTACAGCCAAGTACGGAGAAACAAGCTGCGAGAGACTTGTAGTGCGCCTGTGTGAATTGCATGTGACTGAACAGCACACAAGGAAGAAACGTAACATTTTGCAGTTTTCTGTTAAAATGTCGACTCTGGGGAGGACAGTGAGTGTCCTTAGAGCAGGAGCTCGACTCATCAGACCTGGGACCTCAGCACAGAGTCTCCTCTTCAGTCTCCTCTACAGGAGATGAAATGTATGCTCAATTGGGTTAAGGTCTGGTGATTGACTTGGCCAGTCAATCCACTTTTCCCCCAGTGAAGTCCACTGTTGTGTTGGCTGTGTGTTTTGGGTCATTGTTTTGCTGCATGATGAAGTTCCTCCTAATTAGATTGGATGCATTTTGCTGACAGAATGTCTGCTGCTACCATCATGAGTTTCATCTTCAATAAAGATTAGAGAGTCTGTTCCAGAAGCAGCCATGCAAGCCCAAGCCATGACACTACCTCCACCATGCTTGATCGATGAACTTGTATATTTTAAGAGAGGTTAATCTTAGTTCCATAAAGTTTGTGGCTCATTTCTTTGCACATTCCAATGTGGCCTTCTGATTCTTAATGCTGATGAGTGGTTTGCATCTTGTGTGTGACCTCTGTATTTCTGCTCTCAAAGTCTTCTACAAACTGTGGATTGTGATACCCTCACTTACTGTTTTTGCATTTTTCTTCAGTGATCTCAGTGTTTGTCATCAACTATTTTTCGACCTGTTCAGTGTCTGGTTGTTAGTACACCAGTGGCTATGCCTGATGCTTGTGAAATGGCTCTGATTGATCTTCCTTTTCTCTCAGCTTCAAAATGGCTTGTGTTTCTCTCATAGACAGCTCTCTGGTCTTCATGTTGGTTTATCCGTATTAACAACAAATGCAGTCTTCACAGGCGAAACCCTGGGCTCAAACCAAGAGTAGATTTTCAGAGCTTACTAATTAAACAGTCAGTCTAACAGGGCAACACCTGGGCAAAAAGAATCACCTGGCAGTCACATGTTCCAGTGTTTTTGGTCATTTGGAAAAAGTGTGGGTTCAAACAAAAGGTGCCATTTTCCAAGTTGTTTAACACATCAAGATGTAACTATCAGGAAACTAAAGCTGAAATTCTGATCTGTCATATCCTATTCATATCTTCATCTCAAATGTCTTCAGTGAATAGCAAAAACAAAAGAATTGGCCTTTCTGTTCCAGTACTTTCAGACTGTAAATACAAGACTCTTCTGTATGTATGCCTCATAAATCATGCAGTAGTTTCTCAAATGTTCTGTGTAATGGGTTCATGTCTGTTAGACTAAATGTGTGTGTGCATGCACACAGGCTTCAACCTCTTCAGTGTGGGGTTCAGTGAGTAATACCAGTCAATGGGACAGCAGCAGCATTTGGGGTGACACTCAGAATGCTAACCTAGGCTTCTGGGATGAATCTATGAAGGAAACTGCTCCACCTCCAACCACACGAAAGAACAACCCACAAAAAAACAAGGGAAACGTTAACCTCAGGTAAAAACTTGGTAATGTAGCTTGCAAAACACACAGCTTCCAATTCCCAGACCTTTTAGTGTTAGAAATTGAGATTTTCCCAGTTATGTGCAAATTACGGGGTTCGTCCAAGGTACTTGAATTTGGCTTTTTGAAATTTAAGTACTGGAAAACCTTGAAAATAGCCATTGTTTTATCTAGTGGTGCTTAAAAAATGCTTGAATTATAAAAAGTCAGAAAATGTGTTTTAAAGTCAGTATAAAAAGTCAGTAAAAAGTGTTTATTTACGATAGAACATGAATACAATCCTTTCACTCAATATATGACACTCTGCTGCAGCCCCTCCCTCTACTCCCACTATTCCCTCATTGTGACAGAGAAAGTTCCGGGAGTAGCTAACTAAAAGTAGCGACGTTACTAACTTAACTAAATTTTTCAGTAGCATGAAAGTGGCTCAGCTACTTTAAAAATACTTTAAAAACCAATTTTTTCAAACGAGTAGCAATGTAGCGCTAATTTATTTATTTATTTATTTTTTTAAAAAAATTTTGGTGTCCAGTTATAACCGTGCTCTTCATTGCATATCTGCGGTGCCCGCTTGCTTCACAGGAATTAAGAGCCTCATTGTAGCTCGCATGGACAGGAAGTGACTGTCTGATGAACGTGTAAAGTGACCAACCACAGTTTGTTACATGCTGTATATGGCGGGTAAATGATAATACCATAATAAATGAACACTGGATTTTATTCTCTGATACAGAGAACATTACTGGCACTTTGTTGTTAATAGGCAACACAACACAATGTTTACATTTGCTTACAAATAAAATAAAATAATTCAGAGATGATCAGTGCATGCCGAGGCAGTTATTTTATGTCCTGAATACAACAGTCTGATTGTATTTCTTAACATCTCGTTTAAGGGAGCAGCAAGAGAAAAAGTTCCCTTCTTGTTTATTTTTAGTTCCATGATTCATTAATTAATCAGTGGTTTAAAAAATAAAAACCCAATAATAATAATTTATCATTGCATGTATTATTGGCCAATCGGACGTATCCATTATTAAAGTTTGACACACTTATCCTTATTGTCCATGACGGAGAGGGAGATGGCGACTGATTCTGATAATGAGAGAACCAATTACCTGTGGCCATATTTGTCGCAGTTTATGTGGAATCAAATGCTAAACCTTATATCTTTTTGTATGTAATCTTTGCAAACCAAAGATTAAAATATTTCGTCCAATACTTTGATTATAATACAACGTCCAGGAGTTCAAGCACAAATTTAAGAACACATATAGAGGTGAACGCGATTGTCATGTTAAATTGATAATGCAGAATTATACACAGTTATCTTCATAAGCTGATTCACAATCATGATATACTAAAAATGTTGCCCATTTCAGTAGCTTCATTGTAGTTCGCTACTTTGTGTTAGTAACTTGTAGTGTAGCTAAGTACTTTTTTTTTAAATGGTATCTTGTCTGTAGTGTAACTACTTCAAACTATGAGTAGCTTGTAAAACTACAGTTTCAAAGTAGCTTCCCCAAAACTGCTGACATCACAGCACAGCCATTGTTTTTAATGTGTATGATGATTTTGTCAGATGATGTCGCGGTGGTAAAATCAGGATTTTAGCAGTTCAGAGCAGCAGCTTGGAAGTGACTGCTGTTTAACAGGTAGTCTTAATGGGCCACGTTTGTCTCTATTTCATACTCGCTCTGTCTGACAACAGAAACAGAAAAATATGTAAATGAGAACAGCTTTCTAGGGAATTCGGCTGTATTAAAATAGTGTGCGCACAAAGAGTAAGAAAGAAGCAAACAGATGTCAGGACTGACACTAGGCAGAAGGCAAATATGACAGGAAGACATAATGAAATGCTAATTAGCACATGACCTCATCTAGCTACGTTTAGCGACTTTCCAATCAAAGTTGTTGGTATATTGACGTTATGACGAAGCAGTGCCTGGGAAATTTTGTCTAGCTTGGCTGGAAAGGTACCATATAAAAATTGGTTGTTTTATTATTATGAATTTTTAATTAGTTAATTAATTTTAAACGAAATAAAGAATATGTTTGATTGATAGCTCTTGTATAGTCATTGAAACTGAAAATATAGTGCTTGAAAAGTCCTTGAAAGTCCTGGAATTTCGTTCATACAGAATCATCTGTATGAACCCTGAAATTAGGTATGACAATCTCAACGAGTGGCTCCAATTATTCCTCTGACCAATACTATGGCACATGTGGTCACAACTTTAGCAGACATGTCATATATGACCTCTAATTAAATATACCTAGACATTACAAAGAAAAATAAAGCTTGGAAGGAAGGAGCAGAGATTGTTGGTGCCTCTGCAGAGTGTATTGAGCATCTTGAATCTTAAAACTGTAAAAATGGACATGGGGCATCAACATTATTGTTATAGGATGACGGTTACATGGAATTTTCCAGCAAACAGATTCATTATTCATTACAACATCTGAATAATCAAATCGCTTTGACATTAAGTACTTTGTGAGTTGTAACTTGGTGGATATTGCTAAAGCCATATCTGTCTGGAAAATATTCAGTTGGAGCCAGTGAGTGAATCACTTGCATGTGAATGCCTTCTTCACTCCATATATCAAGAATGCATTTTGTCTTCTGTGCAGACCACAATGTTTCTGTCCTAGCCTTGTAAAACTTAAAATTTTAAGCAATACAAGTTATCATCACAGATTAAGATGTCTTGTGTGTCCTGTTTCTGCCATTTTTAGTGGACTAGAGATTGTTTCATATGAAGAAGACACTTAGTCTCATGTGCTGCTATGGCACTTCCTGTTTCTCATTAATCAGTGCCTTTTACATTGAAGATGACTAATTTAGATTATTATAAATGTTCAAACAACACAGATTTTTGTGTTAAGTATTAAGTAGCTAATATTCTTTCTTCTGGTTTGTGTTTCAGTAACAGCAACAGTGGGAAATCCAGTAAGAAGGTAGAAGAAGAGGAGAAACTTTTAAAGCTCTTTCAGGGAGCCAATAAAACTCAGGATGGTTTTATGCAGTGGTGTGAGCAGATGCTACACACACTTAACACTGCCAACAACCTTGACGGTGAGGTACTTGCACCCACCTGCAGGAACACACAAAACTGCAGGTGTAAATGCATTTATGACCAATTTGAAAAAGGTTTAAATCTCATTGCTCAAAGTATTTTAGGAGGTGTGAAATGCATTTCATCCAGGTGTAAATACGTCCATCTAATTGACTTTGACATCCACAACAAAAGTTTGAGAGTTCAAATCCTGGTGCTGCATATGTTGAGTCCTCGAGCAAGACCCTTAACCCTCATCTTTTCAGATCAGTTGTGAGTTGATTTGGATAAAAGCGTCTGCCAAATGAATAAATGTAAATGATCTGCTCCTAGAGTCATAGTTCTGTTCTTGCACACACATTTATCTGTGGACCATAGTTTTGTGTAATGCATATGGTTAAAATCTTAAAGAAAAAATGTCCATTTTGAGAGAGCAGTGTGACTTAAATGTTTGATTACTGTGTGATTCTGTGCATTTAATAAATACAATATCAATCAAACTCTATTCCTGTAGTGAGATTTATAATTGTCTGGTCAGCAATATAATCTTAAGCATAATTAATGTTTAGATACTGGTAATATAGCTGAACTTAAATAAAAGAAGAAAAGGAAAACATGGAAGTGTTTTGTGGCATTAATTTTACTTCTTAGCAATGATGCAAATTTATTATAATAAATAATAAATTTTACAAATTATTTATTATTGTAATAATTTCCTGTAACAGTAGTTCTAAGTCACCTGGTTGCCCTTAGCCATCTACAAATTACTTAATCAGGAAATTCAGTGTCCTCAAAGTCCTACTTATGATTTTCAATAAGATATTAATGCCCAATGGTTACCCTTAAACTTAATGATCTCTCTCCCTCCCCTCTCTCTTTCTGTCTCTATCTCTGTCTCCATGTCTTTCTCTCTCTTCCTCTCCCTCTTATTTGTTTCTGTCCCTTTTTTTCTCTCTCCATCTCTAACAGTCCCTACATTTGCGTCGTTCTTGAAGGAGGTGGACTCTCCATACGAGGTGCATGATTATGTACGAGCATATCTGGGTGACACACCCCAGGCCAAGGACTTTGCCAAACAGTTCCTGGAGCGCCGTGCCAAACAGAATGTCAACCAGCAAAAATCTTTGCCAAGTCAGCAGCCGAAAAATCAGCAGGTTTGTGCAGCACAAACATCTCAAGATTGAGGAGCAATATTTGAGGAGTTCAGTATTAGACGATGATAGAATGTGAATGATGGTCAAGATGGACTTTTGAGCTCATGTTCAAAAAAAAAAAAAAAAAAAGGCATGTTTCTTACACTATATGGCCTAAGGTTTGTAGACTCCTGACCGTCACACCCATATATGGTTCTTCCCCGTAAGGAAAGACTTTGCCACAATGTTTGAAGAAAACAGTTGTATAAATTGTCTTTGTAAGCTTTAGCATTACAATTTCCCTTCACTGGAACTAAGAGGCCCAAACCTGTTCCAGCATAACAATACCCCTGTGTACAAAGCAAGGCCCATAAAATCATGGTTTGCCAAGGATGGTGTGGAAGAAGTTGAGTGACTTCAACCCCACTGAACATCTTTGGGGTGAATTGGAATGCTGACTGAACCCAAAGCCTTCTCGCCCGACATCAGTGCCTGACCTCACTAATGAATGAGCACAAATCTACAGTCATGTTCCAAAATCTAATGGAAAGCCTTCACAGAAGCGTAGCGGTTATAAAAACAGACAGCAAATTGAGGACTATCTGGAATGGGATGTTCAAAAACCACATACGAATGTGATGGTCAGGTGTCCACGAATATTTGGCCATATTGTGTGTTTCTGATCCTTCTTAGTAATAGCAATCAAATTTTTGCTATCCGTTATGTTGTGCTTTTTAGCATTTAAGACTTTACTATAATTAACTAATAAGGGATAATATAATTTTCAGAATTCAGTTCATTGTAGCGTTAACTATGTGTGTTTTGTCAGGACTCGGTGTGGGCGGTAAACCAAACTGTTTCTCAGCCAGTTTTTCAATCCAACCACTCCACAAAGCAACAGCAACCGCGCTTTGAAACGGTCACCTCTGGAAAGAAGAAGAAGAAACAGAAAATGGTGCGAGCAGATCCCAGTCTATTAGGTGAGCCAGAGAGAGTCTTGATGCCGTGTGTTAGTGGAACAGGATTATAAAGTTTGCATAAATGGGTGAAAAAAATGCAGGGCTGCATTACACCTGTCTTATGCACATTTTCACTTGTATCTTTGTACAGGCTTTTCAGTCAACGCGTCATCTGAGCGATTAAACATGGGCGAGATCGAGACTGTGGAGGACTTTTGAGACCTGCTGACAAACTCCTCCCTACTGACTATGTCCATTCACAACAGCTGCCATTTTTACCCTATTACACTGTTTGTTTGGTTTTTTGTTTTTTTTTGGGTTTTTTTGTTTTTTATAAAAAGGACCTTCCCTTGTTCCCATCATCAATTCTTACACATCGTGTCCAACCAGGAAATGGATGTGTGGAAGTCTCCTTACTCTAGAGGAAAATACAGAAGCATCTTGCCTGAATTGACCCTCACATCACGAAAAGAACCAAAACTTACATGCAGCCCAAATAGGTGATAAAGAATTTATCACTGCTCAAGAGCAATGGGAATTCACATGTTCCAGCTTCGTGTGAGATTTCATTATTCTATCTGGATGCCTTCGTGAAGGAGGATTCATTCACATCCCCAAATCACTAATCATTTACTAGTTATTTTAAAACATTCATTAAAGCAGTTATAGATAAATTTAGACAAAATAATCTATATACCCATGTTGTCATTGTTATTTATTAATTTTGCTTCCTTTTGTTTTCTTTTCCTCCCTCTCTTCTCTCCTTCGTTGCCGTTTGTTGGCAGATGATGACGACAAAGTAGGACCTAAGGGCATATAATCACTGCCGTCCTGTTTTAAGGACGTGTTTGAAAGTTCCAAGTAGCTATCCATTTCTTGTAAAATAATAGGCTGTTTAAAAAATAAACTTTCAATTCTGCATCTGTATTATAATATATGGAGACAATGAACCAACGGAGTCATAATTTTTTTATTGCAATATGGAAAAAGAATAAAAGACAGTCTCTTGTGTGGGCTGTTCTACATCATCTTGTCTCTCTCTATGGACACTTGTGTGTTTAAACAGAGATGATCAGGATTTTCATTTCTCTGTAGGGCCATGGAAGGCAAACTTCATTTTCTTTATTCAGTGTTCTTTCTTCCTAAAGATTTGGTGATATGTCACTGAAATCATGAATTTATATGCCACTAATGCCATGTTTGGTTATAAAATATTTAACTTTTCTCTTTATTCATGCTTTGTGAAAGATTCCCAGATTGAGGGAGAACATTACTGCAGTGATGATTATTTATGAGCACAACTGACAAAAAGCACTTTAACATGCAGCAATCATATTTTTCTTCATTCAAATTCAGAGTAAGGTAATCCATCACATAAACTCTTGCTATTCATGAAAATCAAGTGCCCTAGACCAGTGGTTCTCAAAGTGGGGTCCAAGACACATCAGGTCTGTGAATTTGTTTTCCTTCCATAATTTTGTTACAGTGATGATATCATGACTCACAAATATCAATCTGATTATTATTGAAATCTTAGTTATTGGCCTGTTTCACTGGTCATTTGATTTGTGTGGGTTTAATCCACACTTCACTACCTCAGAAACAAGTGGGCCTGTAAATAACATCAACTTGGGCTGTCGGTGGAATATTCTGTAGGTGGAAAGTTCAGGAATAAAAAGTTCTATGACATCAATGAATAGCCTATATATTAACATTTTTTAGAGTTACATATTTGAATACTTTGATTAATATAAACTGTTATAGTTGTTATAGTTGATAAATATAAACTGAGGAGGTTAATGGAATTTATTTTACATTTAAAGGACCTCTGTCCTGGATGTATAGGACATATATAAATTGTGAATGATTGTTCCTCTATACCTTTAAGTCCTTCAGGATCACTATTTAGATGCTCCTGTCTACTTTCTTTTATACTTAATTTCTTGTCGATTATAATGAGATGTGCAGTTTGTAGTGTCATTGTAGTCTTCCAAAACAATGTTAACAACTTGGCTGGTTTAAAGCTGTAGGGATTTAAAAAAATAAATAAATTAAAAAAAAAAAAAAATTTTAAACTACCTTTCCTAACAGGATCGGTCTGTGCCATAAAATTTATATATAAAGTAAAACCTGATTTTATAAATGGTACAAGATCAGATTGCTGTATATTATTCACTGTTTGCTGTTTATCAAGTGCCTGTAGAATTTGTGACTGTGAAATATCTTACATATCTAGTGTCACCACTTGACTAAAGACCAATTGGATTTTAAGCATGTCCAAATGTGCATGAAATGAAGCTGTAGGTGGAGATGCTGACAATGTCCACTCTGTCCAGTAAGCACACCCCTCCTTTTTCCAACTTTTCACCTTACTGCTCCTCTACCCTACTCACACTACCTCTTCTACTTTGAGCCCCTGGTCTGGAATTAGTGGCGAGACGCCTGGTGAACAGCACAGACAACATGGCCTTTTACAGAAGCTTCAGTACACAGTCTGGATTTCTTTTTCTTACAGTGTTTGTCCTCTGTGTGGCTTTTGTACTGACAGGTAAGAGTATCCTTTTCTTTCATATTTGCAATAAGTCTAGAATCTTTTACCTCACTGGGATTAATTAGACATTACTTGAATTATGCAGACTGAGCATAATGTAAACATGAATAAATGAAATGGTGATACTGTTATATCTTCAATTGTGATCCAATCATTTGTGTAAATTATCTAGGTTAATTTCTTTGAATTTCTCATTAATATGAATAGTAGAGATTTCTCTGAATCCTTGTGTGATCAGTTCATGAACTTGAGACTTGAGTGTATGTGGCATTTCCTGTGGTTTCATTTTGAGAGGCCCTTACTGACAGCAGAAACTTTTATTATTATTATTTTTTTAATTATGATTGGTGCTGATTCATTATAAATTTTGATAAACAGCATGAGAAAGAGCTTTAGGAATTTTCTTGAGATTTTCTGGATTTTAAAGTTAAGAGGTCTTGTGGATCTAAGGGTTAAACATAAAAAAGGGGTAAAATATATGAGAACTTTGCAAAAACATTTTGCATTTTGTTGTAGCCAGGCACTTGCACACACAATTTTTGCAAATTGACCTTATGGCCTATATTATTTTGTAGTTTCTTGCCATTACCTTAAATAAATTGGCCATTTCTTTCACACCTCAGTGTTTTACATCAGACAAAGGATGGGTTTGTTAGACACTGTGGAAAAGCAACCCATCAGTCTTGATGCACCAAGACAGGAGTACACAGGTTAGGTACACAAGTAGGCAGTATGGCATGAGTGTAAAGTTGTGGAAAATTCCCAAATGTAGTGTAACAAAAAAAATCCGAACAGCCCTGTGTGGACAGAGTTGGATGATAGGGCTTAAATAATGTTTTGTCATCTTTTGTTACCAACTGAAAAATATTGACAGGTCGACCTGTAAAACAAATACTGTTTTATACCATATAGGTGTAATGGTCAGATCTAATCATTATCAATTAACTTAATTTTATGTTTCAGTTTTATTTTATAGCACCTTTAACAATAGCTATTGTTAAAAAGAAGTTTAATAGAAATCCAGGTGTAGATTTCGATCCCTAATAAACAAGCCAGAGATTACACTTGTAAAGAAAGGGCTTTGAGAGGAACCAGATACAGTGGTGCTCGAAAGTCTGTGAACCCTTTAGAATTTTCTATATTTCTGCATAAATGTCTTTTAAAACACCCAATTAAACAAATGAGACAAAAATATTATACTTGGTCATTTATTTATTGAGAAAAATTATCCAATATTAAGTATCTGAGAGTGGCAAAAGTATGTGAACCTTTGCTTTCAGTATCCCATGTGTACAGAACCCCCCCCCCCAAACATTTCCGTTAACTGTTGATCAGTCCTGCAAATTGTCTTGGAGGAATTTTAGCCCATTCCTCAGGGCAGAACAGCTTCAACTCTGGGATGTTGATGGGTTTTCTCACATGAACAGCTTGCTTCAGGTCCTTCCACAATATTTCTATAGGATTAAGGACTTTGATTTGGCCATTTCTAAACATTAACATTATTGTTCTTTAACCATTCTTTGGTAGAACGACTTGTGTGCTTAGCATTGTTCTCTTGCTGCATGACACACTTTCTCTTAAGATTAATTTCATGGACAGATGTCCTTCACTGACATTTTCCGTTTTTCGCTGGTATAATTCAGAATTCATAGTTCCATCAATGATGGTAAGCCCTCCAGGCTCAGATGCAAACAAAACAGGCCTAAGCCATGATACTACCACCATCATTCACAGATGGGATAAGGTTTTTATGCTGGAATGCAGTGTTTTCCTTTCTCCAAACATAACCCTTCTCATTTAAACCAAAAATTCTATTTAGGTTTCATCTATCCACAAAGCATTTTTCCAATAGCCTTCTAGCTTGTCCACATGATCAAACTGCAGAAGAGCAAAAGGAGAGAAGAGACTTTCTCCTTGCAGCCCTGCCATGCACACCATTGTTGTTCAGTGTTCTCCTGATGGTGGACTCATGAACATTAACATTAGCCAATGTGAGAGAGGCCTTGAGTTGCTTAGAAGTTACCCTGGGTTCCTTTGTGACCTTGAGGACACTTACCCTCCCCAGAAGTAGTCGAGCAACAAATATCACTCTAAGAACAAGACATGTAGCAATGGTCTTAAAATTCTTCTGTTTGTACATAATCTGTCTGAGCATGGATTGTTTGATTCCAAAGTCTCTCGGTATGGTTTTGTAACCTGCAGCCTGATGAGCATCAACAACTCTTTTTCTGAGGTCCTCAGAAATTTCATTTGTTCATGCTATGATACACTTCGACAAACATGTGAAGATCAGACTGATAGATCCCTGTTCTTTAAATAAAACAATGCACTCACTCACAGCTGATTGTCATCCCATTGAAATCACCCGACTCATTTGTTTTGTGTTCTTTTTGTCTACTTTTAGGACTTCTAAAGGGTTCACTAACTTTCAAGCATCCACTGACAAAAACTCATCCTCTTCTGTGTGACACTGGATACTGAGATTACAAATCGTTACTCTTACAACTAAATACTGTAAATTCAAATAGTAATGAGTGTGTTGAAAGATGCTCATATGTGCATATTAGGAATATTGTCCTGTGAGGAACACAGGACAGTTATCTTTGCTGTAGATTGAAGACATTTGGATTTGAGATCAAAAGATGAATATGAGTAGAGAGTTTAGAATTCAGCTTTTATTTCCTGGTATTTATATGTAGATTTGGTAAATTAAATAGAACACAGCACAATTTTGTATTAGACCACCCAATTTGTAGACAAGAAAAAATATTGGTACAAGTGAGTGACGGGTGTTTCTTGTTACATAGGTGTGTCCTCTTAGATTGATTGTTTAAATAGTAAATAACTCTGAACATCTACTCTTGGTTTTAAACTTCTGTGTCACCTGTGAATACTGCAGCTAAAAAGGATACGTCAGCATGAAGATCAGAGAGCTGTCCATAGGAGAAAAGCAAGCCCTTTTGAAGCTGAGAAAATAGGGTCAATTGGAGGCATTCCACAAACAGTGCGCATAGCCAGTACAACAATTTGGAATGTCCTAAAAAAGAATGAAACCCCTGGTGTACTGAGCAACAGACACAGAATGATTTAGCGAAGGAAAACAATAGCAGCTAATGACAGAAACATTGTGGTGAAGAAAAATCCAAAAACAACGGTCAGTGACATCAACAACAACCTCCACAGGGCAGGGGTGAAGGTATCACAATCCACCATTCAAAGAAGACTTTGAGAGCAGAAATATAGAGGCCATACTACAAGATGCAAACCACTCATCAGCAGTAAGAATCAAAAAGCCAGATTGGAATTCACAAAAAAAAATACAGAGATGAGCCACAAAAGTTCTGGAACCAACATTAACGTTTACCAAAGTGATGGGAAGGCTAAAGTGTGGAAAAAGAAAGGATCCAAAACATACAAGCTGTGAAACATGGTGGAGGTAGTGTAATGGCTTGGGCTTGTATGGCTGGTTCTGGAACAGGCTCACAAATCTTTATTGATGATGTAACTCATGGTGGTAGCAGCAGAATGAATTCAGAGGTTTGCAGGAACATTTTGTCTGCCAATTTACAGATTAATGCATCCAAATTAATCAGGAGGAACATTATCATGCAGCAAGACAATGGGCGGAGTGGAAGGTTTTAGACTGGCCCAGTCAATCACCTGACCTTAACCCAACTGAGTGTGCATTTCACCTCCTGAAAAGGAGACTGAAGAGAGAAACCCTCCAAAACAAACAACAACTGAAAGAAGCTGTGGTAAAAGCCTGGAAAAGTATCACAAAAGAAACAAACAACAATTTGGTGATGTCAGTGAGTTGCAGGCTTGATGCAGTTATTAAAAGCAAGGGATATGCAACCAAATATTAAGTGTTTACTTTAATTTGCTGTAAGTCTTATCTGTTCTTATACTTTTGCTCACCTAAAAATTGGGTGGTCTGATACAAAACAATCTATGCTTTATGTTGTTTAACACATCTAGATGTAAATACCATTATATAAAAGCTGAAATCATAAACTCTTGTCTCATATCCATATTTCGATCTCAAACCCAAATGTCTTTGGTGTATAGCACAGAAAATATTGACCTTGTTCCAATAGTTTCAGAGGGGACTGTATAACATTTACTGAATTGATACACAGCTTACATTTACTGAAAATGAGCAATCGCAACTAAAGCCACAAACTGCTAGCTTTTCCATATGTGGCCTCATAAATGAGTTTGTGTAGCCTTCAGTACATACACTATGTTTTGGGGCCATTACTTGCTGCTTCTCCAGTTCATACAAGTGCCCTTTTGTGGCCCAGTGTGAAGGGGAGCATTGATGGTGCTCCAACAACAAGAGACGCTTCATCAGCACAAGTAAACATACAAAAAAATGTTTGCTGTTCATCAGCACATGCGCACTTGATCTGCATCATAACCATAATTTTATTTTTAATGTTACAAGAAGAGTTTTACAGTGAAGTGTGACAGAAGTGAATGTGGTTTTAGGTGGTAAATAAAATTTCTTCCAACAAGAAATTGCTGCTTTCAAAAGTTTCTTAATTGGAGATTGCTGAAGGTTTTCTTTGTTGTTTTTGTTTAGAAGTCCACAGTTAGGTGAGCTAACTAGATGTTAGTTGAGTTTATACATTCTTCCATGCCCAAATGTGTGGATTTACAAGTCGTCTGCAAGGTATAAACCTACTAAAGGCTGTCTTCTGCCCTGAAAAAAAGAAAAATCTCCCAGTCTGGATATATGGTATCCCTTGTAGATAAGGTCAGTACCTCTATCCTTGCAGTGTTTTTTGGGACTCTGGGAACCAGTGCCACAGGAACCGGGGTCAAGTTTCCATGGCTAGTGCATAGGTGTGAAAAGTCACATGGTGTGTCCATGCCACGACCTGAGGAATGCAAGCAAGAGACGTGAGGACATAAAAGAGGAAAAAAAAAGGAGAGTTGATGAGTGGAAAGCAGAATAACTAGTGAAAATCCATGTTAATTCTCAACAAAGACACTCATTCATTTTTCAGCTGCTGTCCTGGCATGATCAAAGTGGTGTGTGACTAACACTTACCACCACCTACAACCTTCCGTCCTACATCTTATGCTCAGGCCTACAAGGCGTTACAGCAAAAACGTTATTTGGTTGGAAACCTTGCCATGATGTACATTTTTCCAGGCTTGACTAGTTTAAATTCCAAGTTTATCATATTCTCAACATCCAAGAACTCATTAAAGCCAATGTCTGTCTACAGACCACAGAAAGTGTGTCTAAGTTCTTATAAGGACATATTGATCTGTGACTGACTGTCTATGGAAATAAGAGCATCTCAGAGTGGACATGCCATTTAGACCATAGATGGCAATATGGAAATGTTTGTGTTCATATATAGATAGTCAAACAGATTTTACTGCTATTCCTAATTTTTTTATTATTATAAATTAGGTTAAGTTTTTATTTCGTTTAACATTTTCTTTACATTTTTATTTTAATGTTTATACTCAATAGACTCTACACATGCTAGCTAGATGCTATCATGTGCCAACCTAACATTTCTAGGAGGATTTTTAGGTCATATTCTTAGATGTTCATAATCTTCACAGTTAATTGTAGCTAACTAGCTAACCTAACAGGATTTCTGAGAGGATGGTATCTAACTAGCTAACATGGTAGCTAACCTGACAGTCTATATGGGTAACAGATTAACTTGACAGAATATTTCAGAAAGTATCCTTGAGTTCAACATAAAACTATGCGTACTCAGGAACGGTTGGAGGGCATGCCTTTCAGTTTGAGGCTTACTACATGAATGAGTAACTTCAGGCCACTGCTCACACCCTCACACCCAGTGGTTGTAATGGCTGAGATACACTGCAGGGAATTTTTTGTTTGTTTGTTTTGGTGTGGGTTTTTGGGGGGGTTGGGAGCGGTTTCAGATGACAAACAGACTAATTAAAAAGAATCTCTGCTTGGAGAGAATTAATAAACATGTAGGCTATCATAATTGTGGATATAATAACAAGCATTAGCAAGCTATGATAGTGAAAATACAACCCCAATTCCAAAAAAGTTGGGACAGTATGCAAATTGCTAATAAAAACAAAGAGGAATGATTTGTAAATGTATTTTAACTTGTATTTCAACAAAAAATGAATAAAGATAAGGTATTTGATGGTTTACCTAATCAGCTGCATAGTTTCTTAAAGGTAAATGTTTATTTCGAAATTGAAGTTGGGACAGGGGCAATTTAGTATTAATAGTGATGTGATAAGTCAGTAAGAATGTGGTGTGATACAGGTGAGGCAATTGTCTAATCATAGTATATAAGGAGCCTCCAAAAAAGGCCTAGTCCTTCAAGAGCAACGATGGGTCGAGACTCGCCAATCTGCCAACAGATGCGTCAGTGAATAATCCAACACTTTGAGAACAACATTCCCCAAAGACAAATTGGTAGGATTTTGGGCATTTCACCTTCTACAGTGCACAATATAATTAAAAGATTCAAGGAATCCAGTCAAATCTCAGTGCATAAAGGGTAAGGCTGAAAACTACTTCTGAATGCGCGTGCTCTCCGATCCTTCAGACATCACTGTCTTAAAAACTGTCATGAGTCTGTAATGGATATCCTGACGTGGGCTCTGGTATACTCTGGTAAACCTTTGTCAGTCAATAACATTTGCTGCTGCATCTACAGATGCAAATTAAGCCATACATCAACACTGTCCAGAAGCGCCGCCGTCTTCTCTGGGCTCGGTCTCATCTGAGATGGACAATAGCACAGTGGAATCGTGTTTTGTGATCCGACAAGTCAACATTTCAAAGAGTTGTTGGACAAAACAGCCGTCGTGTTCTCCAGGCCAGAGAGGAAAAGGACCAAAAAAGGACTGTTATCAGCGTCAGGTCCAAAAGCCAGCATCTGTCATGGTATGGGGGTGTGTCAGAGCCCATGCCATGGGTAAATTGCTCATCTGTGAGAGCACCATTAATACAGAAAGATATGTACACATTTTGGAGCAACATATGCTGCCATCCAGAGAAGGACAACGCCAAACAACATTCTGCCTGGATTACAAGCACATAGTTGAGTAAGCAGAGTGTGTGGGTACTAGCATGGCCTGCCTGCAGTCCTGCAGCTAAAATACGATAATGAAGGCCATGTATAGTTGCGCAGCTGATGAAATGCATAATGGATGAATGGGGAAAAATTCTGCTTGCTAAACTTAATCAACAGGTGTCTTCAGTGCCCAAACACTTAAGTGTTATTAAAAGAAAAAGTGATGTTACACAGTGGTAAACAATCAATTGTTTCAACTTTTTTGGAGTGTGTTGCAGTCATCAGATATGAAATGAGTGTATATTTTCAAAAATAAATTAAATTCACAAATTAAACATCATGTGTTTTCAATATAGTACAGGATGAATAGAATTTTCAAATGACTCTTTTTGTTTGTTTTTTTGCATTTTCCATACTGTCCCAATTTTTTCGGGATTGGGGTTGTAAATTAAGATGAATAAAGGCATTCAAAATAGATTAAACCTGGATCATTTCAGGTACATGAACGCAGCTTTATCCATATCAACGTTTCTACTATCGCATCTGTTAAAGTAACTGTTTCTGATAAGATTTTTGACTCCTTTAAGACTCCTTTAACTTTGCCTGAGATGGGCTGATCGGTCCTTTGAGGACGCGTTGATAGAGAAGCATTTCCATTTGCTGTAGCCTTTATGTATAACTGCCAATCACGAAAGTCAACATTGCGCAACCACACGCAAAATATCAGAAATTGTTTTCATAGGCTTTTAAGTGAATTAAAAAATGTTTGCCAATGTAAATTGGAATCCCCCTTTGAAATTCACTCCCCATACTACAGTCCCTAGGCATCCCCCCCATTTCCAGCCCTGCTCATACCACCATTACCACCTTCACCCCTAAAACACATTGAAATTGCCTACCATAATTTCCATAGTTGTCCTCCCAAGTAATAATAACAAGATATTAATTCTTCATGCGGTGACCAACCTGAACATAAAATTAGTGCATGAATATAGATCCAATAGATATTAGATAACAAGAAAGTATTTATGCAGCTTAAATAAGTAAGGAGTAAAACACAATGTTATAGGAAAATAATCAGTGCCAGAACCACCCCAAAGTTGATTATTAACAGTCCATTTGTGTGTGTGTGCGTGTGCATGTGCATACTTGTACACAGTTATATTTTAATTGAGTTAATGCTAGGCAGTTAGCCAACTGATTGCAAAATCTGTGATTCCATAGAAACTGTGGTTAAGGCTTCTCCCACGCTACATAGCGATAACCAGGGCACGCAGTCCGGAGATGATGGAACAGATGCAGGCCAAGTCACAACTAAAGAAACAATTCATGAACTGACACAACCCACCATCACTATAGATTACATTGACAACCTGGACACCACGACAATGGAGGAGGAAGGTACAGTCACTCTTCACACAGAAAGTGGGTGGTGTGTGCAATTTTAAAGCTCCAGTCACTTATTCCTTACACTCTGTATTAAAAACATTAAAATCATTATTTTTAGTGATCCAAACAGCACAAAATTGTTACTCCTGTAAAGTGCCTTGTGAAGTTATTTCTAACTAAAAATGAGACCAAATAAATAGTAAATGTACACTATATGGCCAAATGTTTGTGGACACCTTACCTTCACAGCTATATTTGGTCCTTCCCCAAACTGTTGCCACAAAGTTGGAAGCACACAATTGTCTACAATGTCTTCGTATCCTGTAGCATTACAATTTCCCTTCACTGGAACTTAGCAGTCCAAACCTTTTCCACAAATCAAGCTCCTTGAAGACATGGTTTGCCAAAGTTGGAGTGGAAGAGCTCGAGTGGCCTGCCCAGAGCTCTGACCTCAACCCCAATGAACACCTTCGTCGATGAACTGGAACCTCACTAATGCTCTTGTGGCTGATCTAGTGGAAACCTTCCCAGAAGATTAGAGGTTATTATAATAGCAAAGGGAGACTACATTTGGAATGGGACATATGGGTCAGGTGTCCACATACTTTTGGCCATAAAGTGTACATATGGGTTTAATGAACAGGGGTGGGACAGAAATCTTAAGTAATTCCATAAATATTATTCTGTACCAATAAGCTATAGAGCATGAAAACATGCAACATGTATGTAGTAAGCTGTCATACTCCTTTTTAGACTAGATTATTTTTTTGTTGGGTGGGTCACATTTCTATTTATTTTACAGATTACCTGTAATGCTGCATTTTATAGCCTACCATAGATTTTTTTTTAAATAGAGAGAGCAGTAAATTTACAACATACAGTATATACATAATCACCCAATCAATATGCTAGTCTAGTTTATAGTACTTTAGTGTATGTAAATTCTCAAGACACATTCTATTGTATCCCATTTCAGTTTTATGCTAGCTTTTTGTGTTTAAGATAAGAGACCATAAGAGAGATTTTATTGATCCTGGAGGAAATTCTTGTTCTAGCTCAAAACAATTCAAAAACAATGAATGATAACAATGAATGTACTGTATGTGGTAAGTAGTATTTGGTAAAGATATACTATATTTGATAGAAACATATACTAGTAAGG
>JANDJT010000103.1:12745701-12756788 GCA_024331685.1 Stegophilus panzeri
ATTTTATTTTAGCAAATGTACATTTGGTTATGGACAAATTTGTGTTAAGCTTAGAGTTACAGTTAAAGATTATTTGTAATGCTATGATTATAATCAGCTTATTATGATGCTAGAATTTTTGGATGTTTATATTCAAATGTTTAGACTAACACTATATTCATTAGCACGAAAATACGTCAGTGTTTACATGTTTCAGAGCGAAAGTCAGACAGAATCTTGATCAGTCATCATGAATTATTCACTGAATTATTCACTGATATTTGGTTTTACTCTAACTCTCATCAACCCTTCACACCACTGTTTTTAAAATGTCTGCTTTATAGTAACAAAATGAAAAGATATAAATAAAACCAAATCTTTAATTTTGGTGTGGTCCCATTACTGTCATCACAGCAGTAGCGGTTCACTCTGCAGAAAACTTTAACATCTGCTGTTTTTTTCTCTAAACTGGTCCATTTGTGCAGAGAATTATTCAGTTTGTGTTCAACATTGGTTCATTACTACATATGGAGGTGATTGTGTATCTAGGAAATGTTTGACATAATGAAATTGCCAACTCCTAAAGCCTGGCTGTGCACCATTCCATGTCTTTCCTGGGGTGAATATTTTTGTTTGTTTGTTTTTTGAAAAGTAGTGTGCATGTGGTGATTCCACAGTGTAATCACTTAAATGTGTGCACCTGAAGACCTCCAGATATAAACATCAAGATTTTTGTAAGGAATGTATCCAGCACACTACGTTGTATAACGTATTTATACCCTATTAGGGCCTAGGGCTAGGAAAACTGAAATGTTCATGTATACAATTTGATAACTCCAGTGATGCGTATTATTTAGTAGTAAAGTTTCTCTTCGTGGAGCAAAGAGAGGACCAAGAGGATTATCAGAGACCCTACAGAATACACCATTATCTTCTGGTAGACATGTACAAACTGATTAAGAAACAGTTTCCTCTGGCAGCCCATAAGATTAGTGAATTACTGGTCACTCCTCTATCTAAATAACGGAACAACTTGTACAAAGTGCTATCGTGTATTCTCTCCATTTGTTTGCCGTAAACAACAAGGTGGATAGACTACATTATTGCATGCTGTACTTACTGACTGGTTTATATTTCTCCAGTATTTTACTTTACTACTCTAATCCCATTAGTTGTTTTAATATTAATGCAACATAACTTTGCATTATACTTTCTTTATTGAGCTGCACCTAATAATTTAACTAACCTTTGGTTCTTTTGATTCCTGTGTAAAGAGTGTTGTGACAATAATATATTCTAATAATATAATCTAATAATCAAACTCATGTTTCTCAAGTTTGTAGCAGAATGAGCATAATGCCATCTAGTGGGAAGAATTTAAACTGGAGAAACTGTATTAGTGTCCCTCCTCTTATATAGTATGCCTATTATAGATATATAAACTATAGAAGATTTCATAACTAGAGCCACAGTTACTGATGTCTGTAATAGAATCATAAAACCAGAGTTTAAAGTGGAATTTCTTTACAGGATGACAATAAAAGTGGTCTGAAATTAAGTGTGAGCACAGTCTGGGACCTTCTTTATCATACAACCGCAATTCCGAAAAAGTTGGGACAGCATATAAAAGAAAAAACAAACAAAAAGAGTCATTTGAAAATTCACTTCACCCTGTACTATATTGAAATCACATTATTAACACATTATATTATGTTTTACTTTGTGAATTTAATTATTATTATTTTTTAAATATACACTCATTTCAAATCTGATGACTATAACACACTCCAAAAAAGTTGGTTCAGTCGACTGTTTACCACTGTGTAACATCACCTTTTCTTTTAATAATACTTATTAAGCGTTTTGCGCTGAAGACACCAGTTAGTTAAATTTAGCAAGCGGAACTTTCCCCCATTCATCCATTATGCATTTCTTCAGCTGCGTAACTGTAGCCTACGGGGCCTTCACTGCTTTATTTTGCCCTTCATAATGCGCCACACATTCTCAATCTGGTCAGGACTGCAGGCAGGCCATGCTAGCACCCGCACTCTCTGTTTACGCAGCCATACGCTTGTAATCCGGGCAGAATGTGGTCGGACATTGTCCTGCTCTGGATGGCAGCATAAGTTGCTCCAAAATGTGTATATATCTTTCTGCATTAATGGTGCACTCACAGATGTGCAAGTTACCCATGCCATGGGCACTGACACACCCCTGTACCATGACAGATGCTGGTTTTTGGACCTGACACTGATAACAGCTTGGATGGTCCTTTCCCTCTTTGGACCAGAGAACACGATGGCTGTTTTGTCCAACAACTATTTGAAATGTTGACTCGTTGGATCACAAAACACGATTCCACTGTACTACTGTCCATCTCAGATGAGACCAAGCCTAGAGAAGTCGGCGTGCTTCTGGACAGTGTTGATGTGTGGCTTCTGCTTTGCATAGTAAAGCCTTAACTTGCATCTGTGGATGCAGCGGCGAATGGTGTTGCCTGACAAAGGTTTACCAAAGTATTCCCGAGCCCATGTCAGGATATCCATTACAGACTCATGATGGTTTTTAAGACAGTGATGTTTGCGAGGTCAGAGATCACACGCATTCAGAAGTGGTTTTCGGCCTTTCCCTTTATGCACCGAGATTTGCCCGGATTCTTTATAGAATTTTTTAATTATATTGTGCACTGTAGAAGGTGAAATGCCCCAAATCCTGCCGATTTGTCATTGGGAAATGTTGTTCTCAAAGTGTTGGATTATTCGCTGACGCATCTGTTGGCAGGTTGGTGAGTCTCGACCCATCGTTGCTCTTGAAGGACTAGGACTTCTTTGAAGGCTTCTTACAGTATATACTATGATTAGACGGTTGCCTCATCTGTTTCACATCACCTTCTTATTTCAAAATGTCACATCACTATTAGTTCTAAATTGCCCCTGTCCCAACTTTTTGGAACGTGTTGCATGCATCAATTTCAAAATAAACGTTTACCTTCAAAAAAACTATTAGGATTATGTAAACCATCAAATACCTTGTCTTTATACTTTTTTTTGTTTAAATACGAGTCAAAGCACATTTACAAATCGCTCTTCTTTGTTTTTATTAGCATTTTCCATACTGTCCCAACTTTTTCGGAATTGGGGTTGTTTTATACAGATTTTTATACAGGTATAAGCTATAGCGTATTTCATAACTAGAGCCACTCAAGGCCTAGTGTTGAGGAAGCTACTTTGTAGTTGCAACGCAATTTAAAATAGCTAAACTACAGCCAAACTACCCTTTTGATAAAGGGTACACAAAGGACTACTAAGAAAAATAGCGAACTACACCATAGGTAGTAAGCTGACAGTAGGCCAATTCTGGCTCAACATAAGCCCATTTTGCTGGGTGCCAACTTTGGACCGCCAAGATCAACATACTTTCATACTTTCAACATAGTGACAGGAGTGGACTCAATGTGGTTTTCCCATCCACCTCAAAATTTGATACGTTGCGCAGGACATCAAGAGGTTGTTGGAAAACTTATTTGACGGATGCGGTTCACACATTGGCTCGTTGGTCTAGGGGTATGATTCTCGCTTAGGGTGCGAGAGGTCCCGGGTTCAAATCCCGGACGAGCCCTGTTTATTTTTTAGGTGCTGAATAAATATACGACATATACGGATATATATGAAAAGAGATTATATAATCTACGTACATGTACGTTTTTTGTAAATAAAGTAAACATTTGAACATATTTTGAAGCTTAATTCATATTCAAACTATTATTAGTTTTGGCCATATTTCCACATAGGTCCTCACTGAAGCGCTGAAGTGCGATGACGTATTAGATACATTACGTTATGGATGTGGTAACACGCATATGCCGATGGCAGCGACAGAGTGAAACCTGCAAACTCGTCCTTGCCAGTTATTAGAGATAATTCGCTGTTTTTAACAGATCAAGCGCCCTTTCGTACGTTTTCTTAGACCAAAGTGAAAATGTTTGACCCCGACGTGATTTGAACACGCAACCTTCTGATCTGGAGTCAGACGCGCTACCGTTGCGCCACGAGGTCCACAGCAAATTATAACTGCTAAATCTTTTGAGGAATAAGTCCTCTTGGGCGTTTAGTGATAAACTAATATTCCTCGTAGAGATCGGAAGAAAAAAATACAAGAAAAAAATACAGACAGGGCATCATTTGGGTAGACGGTATTTTATTGCTTTTCAAATAGAATATGCATTCACAAAACACGTTCTCTCTCCCTCTGCATTTTCTTTTCTGTCCGTTATATAGTTTAATAAAAGTCATAAAAGTTATTTTTTAAATAATAATTTATGAAAAGTAATAAAAAAGTACAAAACACAAAAGCAAAAAAAGTCTATCTATCTATATATAAAAAACAGATTATAGATTAGGTATATCAATTTATTATTATTATTATTATTATTATTATTATTTTTTATATCATTATGGATGGTCTCCTCCAATATGGGGGTACGTGCCACATGATAGGGGAGGCTTGGGGGCTTTAGTTACAAACTAACAGTAAATTAAACAAAGTTCTTATACTGTCCGCTGGAAATAACTTAGGCGAGGTTAATTACTGGAACGAACAATCTGCATTCAATTGTTATGTTATGTGAACAGTCATGGCCCCGTTTAGAACATACATAACATAGACACACGCATATTACACAGAAAACATAATTATTCATTGGTTGATTCATTCTTTATAGGTAATTAGGCAGTATGTTCACATGGCCGGTTAGCTCAGTTGGTTAGAGCGTGGTGCTAATAACGCCAAGGTCGCGGGTTCGATCCCCGTACGGGCCACTTGTTTTCACTTCTCTCCCCCCCCCAACTGTTTTACAGACCGTCAAAAACCCGCCAAGTACCAGAAACGAGGCTTTTCGTTTGACAAATGAAACGGATAAATTCGCGTTTTAATTATGTCCTCAGTACAAAATGATGCAGCCTTTATAACAGTCACCAACTTTATTCTTATACACACACTTTTAATGCAAAAAGTCCAAATAAATAAAAGTACAAGAGACCTGCTATACAGTAATTTCTTTCACATCAACAAGAATCAGACCCCAAGAATGATCAATAAAAAAATAAAAAAAATTAAACATATTACATGTTTACATCTAGCACTAGAAGTAATTTTTGTGGAATGGAAAAAGCAATAGATATTTACAACAGGAGCAAGAAAAGGAGTGTATAACAAATGTTGCTTTTCAGTTCAAAAGGATTCCCCCCCCCCCCCGCCCGAGGTGTAAACACCTGGAATCGGTCTCGGTTTCTGGATCCAGGCATGACCTGGAGTACATTTACATGCTTTTGCACAGTCTAACACAATTATACAGTTTCTAATAAATATAAATAAATAAAAGGAGATGTAAAGCAGATGTGATTTAATTATCTCAGCTTGCTGTGTAAATACAAACCAGATTTTCTCTTCAAGCACACTTAACCAGATTCATAGGTTTAAACATGAGCATTCGCTTTTTGGATTAAGTCTGCAGCTGAATTGGAGAAAACCCACCTAAAAGTCTAAAGGAACCTTACATGCTTCTTAGGCTACCAAGAAATCATTATATGTTCCAGAATCAGAGAGTGTTACATCTACAGTACGAGTGGTGTCTAATCCAATGAACAGGACTCTAAGTGCAGTGGAAAGTGAAAGTAGGGGACTGAAATGACTGTTCTTGTTTTTAGATTAAGTTCTAAATCACATGCTTTCTATGAATCCAGTTGTCATGCTGTACATATCTTTGAGAGGACAGCTTTATACAGCTGAATTTCTTACAATAAGGCAGATAATATATAAAAGACACTTACTTGAATTGAACTGTGTACTGAAATGCTTTGAAAACAATAGTGTTTTGGGGGCACAGACACTGTTTAAAAGTTCACCTTTAATAAATACTGCTACTATTATGACAAGAAACTATGGCCAAATCTGGTATACCTAGAATAACCTAAATCCCATAATATCATATTTAAATCATGCTCACATAGAAACCATTATAGGAAGGGAAAAAAAAAAAAAAAAAAAAAAAAAAAAAACACATTTTATCCTCAGATCCTAACGAAAATGTTTGCGGCATGGGCTCTCTCTATTTCTATTGTATTTTGAATCATGAAATGTCATCACTGAACTCCACTGAAATGGCTTTTTTGTGTGGAAAAATCTAAATAGAAGGTCGGTTCTCTTGCGCATTTGGGTATGTAATGAAATAATTATAGTAGCTATTTATTGCACATTTATTTTATAAATTTTTTTTTATAAAATATTAACTAGCAAAATTAACTAGCAACTAGACCCATGACGATATCAAGATACAAGAATTCAATATAAGAAAATCTAATGGTTTCAACAAAGCCTTTTAAACCAGTGGTTCTCAAACTTTTTCAGTGTGAGGTCCCCCTTGTGTAGGGTGCATCCCTTTGTGGCCCACTAGAGTTGTCAAATTTTCAAAAAATTTTTTTCCAATACTAGGCTCTTCTGTATTAACTTTTTCAGATAAGAGACTATGTCCTCTATCTAAAAACGTATCCATTTTAAATAGTCTTAGGTTTTATCAACGTGTGGCTAACAGTACTATATACTGTTTGGTTTGTGTCTTATGGCTTCTACACACTACACGACTTTCAAAGATGTTGGGTTGTGGTACTATTCGTATCACACAACTGTCTGTCTTGTCATGGAAGTCATAAGGTTTTCAAATTACACGAGCAAACGGCGACATGGGTGAACACATTGCAAGACAATTCACAATTGATGAATCCCTGATGACTCTGCATCGACTCCAAATTACGGTTCACAACAGAGTACAGGCGAGAAGTGATAGGAGAATTACACAAGATCGTTTATAAAAATAACCTGTAAATGATGTCTAACAAAAATAAACAAAACTTTTTTAAGACTGTCCCAAATATGCACTTGAGTTCACATTTTATCTTGACTGCAAATGGATGCGTTTTGATGGATTATATTAAATGTGTTACAATACACTGCATATCCATCCATCCATCCATCCCTCTTCTACCGCTTACTCCTTTTCAGGGTTATGGGGAACCTGGAGCCTATCCCAGGGAGCATAGGCGGGGTATACCCTAGACAGGGTGCCAGTCCATCGAATACGCTGCATATATTCCATTTAAAATTTCTGTAGTATTGAGTGTTTTCATGGAGATGGCAGTAATTGCAGTGTTTATCTGAACACTGAGAGAACATAAAAGTACCAGGAAACTGAAGAAAGCCTTTTTGTACTAGCCTACATAAAGAATAAAGTACCTGCTTGATGTATGGTCACCATTACACCATAAAAAGATATGAAGACATTTTTGATAACTAAATAATTGATTAATAAAATAAAAGATTGCTCTGGACACAATTCCACAGCCAGAGTGCGTGGCAGTCAGGACCAGCTATCACATCTAAAGTTCAAAAATGCTTATTGAATATTAAGCTGAAGGTTAAACGGCAAAAGAGACACTGATGTAAATCTTGCGAGTCCAGTGTGTAATTCCCTTCACACTGTCCATATACTTTTTCCCCAGGCTGTGCCCCATTCCTTGTGCTCTCATTGGCTGTAGGTCAATGCTGCAGTTCTATTCAGTCAAAACACATTTCATGTTACGCAATTTGGAATCGCATACGGGTCCAGATATTTAACATGCTAGGTATCTCGCGGACATCGGCACCACGTCGGTGCTTCTCTCAGATCTCGTCTTTGATAATTCATACATTGCGTTCAACGCTCACAGGAGCGAGCTCTGATTTGCCTATGATCTCGGGCTTTTGTCGGCGATCTTCACAAAACTGTCGGCCTAAAATCATGTAGTGTAACCTCGGCCTTAGCGTGCTGTGTATAATTGATTTCATTTATTAATATTTCTCGTTTATATGTACATCATAATGTAAAGGTTCACAATCGCGACTTACATACAGATGCAATTAATTTAAAATAAACAAAATGTTCTAGAATTTCTATGCGGGCCCCCAGTTTGAGAACCACTGTTTTAAACATCTCAGCAAAAGCATGAACCTGCTGCACATACTTGTCTCATGTAAACATTAATCAAATACATTTCTGTTGTTGTTAAAGGTATATGGAATAAAGGCATATTATATATGCACACATGTAAAGATATCATATATATATATATATATATATATATATAAAAACACATTCCCTGCCTGCTTCTTACTAATCCTGTGAAACAAAGTTTATCGGAATCCCAATATGTAAATAATCAGAGATGACTAAAATTCAGTAAGAGGCAAAACACACTTAATTCAAATGCCTGACTGGTTTGGAGGATGAGAAAATATAAAAAACACACATACATCGCAACACATATGTATACAGCCCCCTTTCAGAGGTGGAATGAAAAATTTACCTAACCCCTAACCCTTGCTGGTTTATATGTTAACGATGTTAAGATTCTCTTAAGTAACAGTACCAATAAGTGACAAAAAAAAGTTAACACCATTTTACAAAGGTCATGTTTAGCATAATTACCAGTGCGACTAACATGGTGTCAGCAACAACAAACAGAAGGCTGTAGAATGCATTACAAATCAGGGAAAATGACCCCCATCTATATTAGCAAGAAGCATATTCTACAGAAACTGGGTACAAATGAAATTGAAATCTCAAAGCAATCTATTATTTCTGTTTTACTTGGTCCTTTTTTCACTAAAAGGAGTGTTCACATCCAATTTCAGAACTGGCCCAATCATAATCTGCACAATAAAGGGGTTTAAATGTTTGTTTGTTTATTTTTAATACGTCTTTTGTAATGCTTGCATAGAAGCCATTTTCTCTCAATTCAACACTTATTTTGCCAAAAAGAACGTGCAGATTACATATTTCTCTTCTTGAATGATGAATATGCTATTTGAAGTGATTGTTACTTCAGTGGACAAAAGATTTTTAACTAATTTAGAGAAAAATGAATGCAAATGATCACTTGCAGCTGCTGAGATCAAGATCAAATGATCCCTAACTCACAATTTTCTAAGATGGGGTCACTTCCAAATTATAATAAAAGTGGCTCTCGCAGTGTAAACAAATCTAAAAACACTGATTGCTTATACATTTACTTTATTTTAGCTTCTATCATACTGCACAATTTAAAAAAAACCACTATGCTTTAACTGCTGTGCAGCTGCTGTACTTGCTATTGGTTTTAATGGTAACTGTATAGCCTCACAAGAGTATGATCACAGGCATATGATGGCAGAGCATTGGAGATATCTTTTATGAATCATTAGGCCTATGGATAGCAAATAAAAGTGATCATGGTGATGGTTTTATTTTAATTAAATGTGTGTTTTTAAATTATTTGTTTGTAGAACCACTCATGGTTGGTCATATTGGTATTGTTAGTTAAACACTTCCTTTAAGATAATCCACTGAAGTAGTAATATGGGTAGAGAGCTTCAAACAATCTATTAAAAAAAATATGAAACGCAAAAATGGAGCACTATATACAAGGAGCAGAATACAGTATATTATTATTAACGCCATCATCAGGACTGCTTTATCCCAGAGTACCAGTAATTCTTTGTAACATGCGCTGGAATAAATGTAAAACAGAAATGACCAAGGAAAATTGCAAGGAAACAATGAAACAAATAAAAAATATCAAGGAGGAGTGCTTTGATTTAAAAAAAAAAAAAAAAAGAGCACGTACAGAATATGATATAATAAATTGACCTTCACACTGATGTCTCTTGATGCGTCATTTCACAGATGCCAGATAATCATCAAATAGAAATGAACAGAACCAACATGAAAAATAAACAGTTTAAAACATTTTCCCTGCTCAGATAATGCTACCTTGTTCCTGTCAAATCAACAGTCTCACGATCGCAGATTGGAACGAATTCACAAGTCTTATGACTACATTATTATGAATTCCTGTGCATTTTTCTTGTGGCTAACTGGAGTTGGTTCATCCATTTCAACGTCTGAGATTCAAAGTGAAGTCATTAGTTCCCGAAATGATTCATGCCAGGTCCTGGTATCGCCTAAGTCTATAATACAAATGTCTTCTAGAAGTCCACTAGAAGAACACTAATCAGTAACAATAAAGCAATTTTTGACCAGACACCTTTAACTGCCTGTTGACCATCTTACCATTTTTGTTGTTTTTGTTAGCCAATACCTTACAAAAATGTAAATATGTTCCTGAATATGGTCTAAGGGGTTTATCCAAAAGAAATAGGAATGCATATTTGGAGTCATATTATACAGGTTTTGTGGTCATATTACATCCTAAATCCTTTGAATTATCCCAATTCTTGCTACTGTCTGACCCTTTCTTATTTTACTTGCCACCATACATCCTCTCAATGTCTTCCTGGTAGTGGCTTTTGAGCTCCTTGCGTTTGAGTTTGAAGGCATCAGTAACCAGGCCTGTCTCCGGAGTCCATGGCTCGGCACTCAGACGGATCTTCTTGGGGATCTCAAAACGCTCCAGTTTGGCTGAAGAGAAAAAACAAAAAAACAAACAAAAAAAAAAAAAAACCCAGGAAATAATATATAAAGAGAGAACTGCAATGTTATGGTTTGGCAGCAATGACAGAAAACACTTCTTACTTTTTAGTGCCTTTATCTCTTAGACTCATTTATATGAAAATGAATGAGTTACTATGACTAAATTCTAAAATGGTTAAACATTTTTGAAAATCAATGTTGCCAGTTAATATGCCATGATGACTGGCTATATTATGAGTTATTCTTTGTTATGGATCCATGCTGAATCATATTAAAGGTTTTTTTTATTTTTTATTTCAGCTATCCTTTTAATAACTGCTCAAAATGTGTCATTAAAGAGATAGAGGCCAAAATTGCACCAAGTTGAATTTCAATTTTAAATTAAAGCAGTTAAACATTACATGTGGCACAAAGTATTTATAAGTAAAAAAAATAAATAGCTAGGGCTATATTGTGCAAAGCCATACAGCATCAAGTCACTAATAAGCAGAGATGCACCGATACTAAATTTCTCAGCCGGTACCGATAACTGATTATTCAGAGTGATATCGGCCGATACCGATAGTTCTGCCTTTTATGCCTTCTTTTAAATTAATAATAATTAATT
>JANDJT010000103.1:12757144-12769284 GCA_024331685.1 Stegophilus panzeri
TTTTATTTGTATTTCTTTCAGAATTGTGGAATTAATTATTATTAATTTAAAAGAAGGCATAAAAGGCAGAACTATCGGTATAGGCCGATATCACTCTGAATAATCGGTTATCGGTATCGGCTGAGAAATTTAGTATCAGTGCATCTCTTATATAAACTTTTTTTGATGATATTAACTCATTAGCATTAACTGGATATGAAACATACTACTCTATAAATATAGTTTTCTGTGCAATATATACTTTGTCAACTCATCTTCATTTAAATCTTTCAACGGTGTACTGGCCCTTTAATTCAGCATGAACAGCGTGGCGCAAACCCCCCCCCCCAAAAAAAAAAAAAAATTAGGCTTGATGCCGAAACTCCCGCTTGACTGCTGCAGAGTCCGGTGTAAAATTTTAGCAGTGCAGAGATTACAGAGATTACAAACTGCAGTTTTGTTGTCATAACACACAAGATACATCATCTTTACACACAGGACGAAATTGAGGTGTTTTCCCGCCCTCTTTTGATTGGCAAGATATAATCGGCCTTGATCATCAGAGGTTTTTAAACTATCTGCCGATGGCCCATAGCGTGAAAAATTGCCTTTATCGGCTGATACATCGGTGCATCTCTAGTAATAAGAGTAGAAAAAAATTTAGAGCATCCATAAAGTAAAAAACAAACATACAAAAAAAAAGTCTCTAGTACATTTCTTTTACAGCTGTTTTGTTCAATTTTGCTTTATTTGGTTGTTAATTATTAAGTTGTGTAATATGACTTTTTGTAGTGAGTTTAAATATTATGCTGTATAATCATGTCCCATAATATAATGATAAAGTGATCTAGATGCAAGCGATCTCACCATTTACAGCAGCTTCAGTAATGATAGACAGCACCTCCTTCTCCATATCATGGTGGTTACAAATTTCCTCCCATGACCCTCGCACTTGCTTCTGCTTGGCAAGAGCCAGCAGCTGCTTCTGATTGGGAACTACAAAGCCAATCACGTATGACTCATCACTGACAGAGAGATGGAAGGAGGGAGAGAGAAAGTAATTGTGAATGAGAGTGAAGTTATTGCAACATTGCACTGTCTATGAATGTCAGGCAGCACCAAGTCTTCATATTCAAGAAACTTTAATTAGAACAAAGACAGACTGAAAGCAGTTTATTATAAAGTTTAGTTCAAATCAAGCTTTTTCTGTTGAAAACTATGAAGTAGTGATGCACAGAAATGGAAATTCCTGGCTGAAACTGAAATTCAGTACACACTGGGCTAAAAAAAAACAAAAACACAAAAAATAAATAAAAATATTACAATATATTTTATTACTCTTCTTAAAATAACAGCATGTGCCCCCATTTTTATTTATATGTATGCAACAAAATAAAAAGGAAAGGAACCAAGCATTTACTACCATTAAAATTATTATAAGTGTTGCATCTGACATTTTTTATTATTAAATTATTTTTTCCCCCTTTTCCCTTTTTTTGTACAATGTATATTTTTAACTAAATATATTAAGTAGCCAAAAGTTTGGCACATCCTAGTATAGTGTGTGCTCACCTGTTAGCATAAGCACATATGTTGTCAATGAGGGGGCAGTTTTTCAGTGCAGCTTCCACTTTTCCTAAAGACACATACTCTCCTGCCTGTAGTTTCACCAGATCCTTTTTACGATCTAGACACACAAACACACACACACACACACACACACACACACACACACACACACACACACACAATTGCATTCTAGTACAAATCATACAGGGGTCACATTTTTATGGATGATACAATCTATAATCCAAAATGATCTATTTGTTTCTACTAGCTATAATTTAATTGGCCTATCAAGTGTGTCTTCTGTTGTATGCATGTGTGTGTCCTGCAATCAGTGTGCATATCAGTTTGTGTGTGTGTGTTACTCACCAATGATCGTAAGACAACCGTCAGGGTGGAACGCTCCAATGTCTCCTGTGCAGAACCAACGCTGGCCATTTCTGTCCACAAAAAAATCTTCCTTGTTCTTTGCCTCGTTCTTATAGTAACCCATAGAAACATTTGGTCCACCAATCACAATTTCCCCTCGAGGAGTGGGCTTGTCAGTACTATAGTATCCGCCTTCAGCAGGAAGGGAAATAAAAAATAAAGAAATTGAGTGTACGAAAGAATTCAAACTTTTGCCCACTAATGAGGCATGGATATGTGCATGTTTGCACTTATTCACAAATATGAGTAACAGACTCAGGCTAAATGGTAAGATCATACCACTAGCACAGTGGTTTTAAACTGAAGGGAAAAAAGTACTTTTGCAAGTGTTTGTCAAATAAAACTGGAGATGGTGTGAAAATTCCTCATTCCTATTGTCTTGTTCACTGCCATATTTGTAAATATGCAGCACAAGGGATATGAATATACACTAGATGTGTCATTATTCGGTTCATATTCATAGTTGTTTTCAAAATGTGACATCTGCCTGCAATTTCTACTTGAAATGTACCTATGGCTTAAAAACACTAGACTTGAGGTCAACTAAAACTGGACTGAGCAAACAAAATCAACTGATGAGCCACGCATCACTCTTTGCTAAGAGTTTTCGGTGCTTCTTAAAAACAAGTTCCTCCTTATGTAAAGCTGCATGTGCCAAATCTTTAAGCAAGGCATCATCCCAAATCAATCTTAAGATGTGCCTTTTATACGATTTCATTGTACTCTTCATCTGAGTCACCTGTCTGCACCTTGTTGTGAGAACCACAGTCAGTAATTACTGTTCATTTTTGTGATATGACAGACAATAAGTGAGATGAGAGCACCTCATAACCAGTTTAATCGCAATTACACTTTTCTACCTCTAAGGTTTCCTGCATACTCATGTTCAGGAGTGTGTGTAAATATACTGTATGCACATCCTCCTGCATAAGAAGAAATTGATAAATAATGTTCTGTGCATAGAAACGTGCATATGCACTTTTTAAGCACAAAGCTATGTGTATGCACGTCTGATAAACGAGACACCTGGTTATGAGCAGCAGGAATCTCTGGCACCAGCCGTATCCTCTGGTTAAGTAATCTGCTCTCAAACCAGGAGAAATTTATTTTAAAAATTCTGATTCAGGTGTATTAAAAAACGGAGAAAGATAACCACTAAACACTCAGCTTCATGTATGATCAGCACTCACCTTCGACCCAGTCCTTAAGCATGATCTCAGAACACACCAGAGGCGCTCCAACACGGCTTGTACTGTAGTCATATACTACACACACACACAAATTAAATATACATCTAGCCAAAATAGGCCTCGTTATCACTGGTACAAGTGACAATGTGTAATGCACTATGTACATTATAGTACCAGGACAAGGTATATTATACCTCCAATATCCATTTTGTAATGTATACAGATTACACGTACAATTACATACATGTACACACAAACAAGCCTAATGACATATTATTGGGGTAACAGCTGCTACTCAGCTTATTAATAAACTTATTTTGATGCATTTTTGCCAATTCCTGCTGCTACTACCCTTGCTCCCAGCCTCATGTTTACGTATGTCTTACACTCGCTAATGGTCCCAGCTCCACAGGTCTCTGTGAGGCCGTAGCCCTGTCCCACTGGGCAGCAGAAACAGATGTTCATAAAGCGCTGAGTAGCTGCAGAGAGAGGAGCTCCTCCTGACAGCAACACTCGCGTATTTCCACCCAGCAATGAACGCACTTTGCTGAAAACCAGACTGCACATATAACATGCACACAGAGACACATAAGTATTAGACAGCCAGAAACATACAGCTTGTTCATAATATTAAATTAATACAAAACTAATTCAAAGCACCAATTGACTGGGTGTGTCTGCAAGAGTGCTATACCGGTCACATAGTGGAGTGCTATATCCTTTACTGATCTGCTCCAACTTGTAGTTGTAGGCCAGCACAAAGAGAGTCCTTTGCACTCTACTCATCTCATCCACCTTTGTCATCACATTCTTATAGATACGGTCCATGATCTCCTGTGCAGTGAGAAAATTTAAATAAAATAAAAAAAAGTCACATATAACAGAGGACAGAAAACTGAAAGACAAGAGTTTATGAGAGTGGTTCTTGCATGTTTTATTACCGGAACAGCTGCCATTAGCGTTGGTTTCAGGACAGTGGCATCTCCTTTACTGCCCTTTTTAATTTTGGTTGACTGTGAAGAGAAAATAAACACTTTAACACAAGTAAACAGAACAGAAAGTGCTTAAAGCAACAACAGTTCCTAGGCGTCTTGAATATTCACATATTCAGTATGAAGGTAGTTTGTGTGATGAAACTTGCAGTCCCAAAACATACACAGTCCCAAAACACACACACACACACACACACACACACACACTCTCCCCTTTATTTGAAAGTTCTTAGACATGCTGTACACAATCAGCCATCTCCATTTCTTACCCAGAACAACCCCCAGGATCCTAACCAGTCTGGCTTCAAGACAGCACACTCCACAGCAACAACCTTTGTGTTGGTTATTGAGAACTTCATGCCGCTAGATCAGCCAAACTATCATCTGTCAACCTTCTTGACCCCTCAGCAGCCTTCAATTCAACTCAATTAAAATGTATTTATATGGAACTTTTAACAGTAGACATTCTCACATAGCAGCTTTACAGAAATCTGGACAGAGATTTATATTCAGATCTGTAATGAATAAGCCAGACATATTCTGTAATGAATAAGCCAGGCAAAAAACAACTTCCAATCAGATGACATACAGAAAAAAACTTTAGAGGAACCAGACTCAAAAAGGGAACCTATGCTCTTCTGGGTGACACCAGACAGTGGTATTATAATTCATTACTCTTCCACAATCATAGTGTTAAAATGATGTTCAATGTGAGCATAACAGTGAAGGAAGGGTGAGACTTTGGCATGAATTGCTTTTGGAAACTGCAATCTTTAAGGTGTCCATGTGGGAATATGCAAAATAGTTAGAACAAATACACAGGACACAAGCCTTGGAATTTGTGGCCCAACATAGTGGTGGTTTTCTTCCTAAATGAAGGCAGGGTCCGATCAGGTGACGTGGAGTGGATCCATTTGGCCCCGTGAAAACTTTCCACTGGTGTCCCACAACGCTCAGAGTCTGTTCCTGTTATATTGTCTCTATATCCACTCTCTCACTGAGGTCAAATCCTCAGATGGTTTTTCATACTTCTGCTATGCTGACGGCACTCAAACCATCCTCTTCTTTCCTCCCTCAAACACTCATGTTTCAGCTTTCATCTCAACATGTCTGGCAGACATCTCAGTATTTTTTTGGACATGCATTCCCGTCATGTATCCCTGTCAGATATCTGGATCTTGTGATGTCCGTAAAGAATTCTCAGATCACCCCATATGAGGACAACACATTCAACTTTGGTGTAGTACTAGACAGTTCATTAATATGCTCCCATTAACTGGCTTCCTGTAGCTGCCTGCACCAGATTTAAAACACTGATGCTTGCCTACAAAGCCAAAAAAAGGCCAGCCCCCACCAACCTGAAGGCACTTATTAAACCCATCAATACCCATACTGCATCATGTGTCCTTTGAGACACAAGCAAAGCTTGTCTTGACCCACCAGCTATTAAGACATAAGAAAGGCCTACGATGACATGTTTCTCTGTCCTGGCACCCAGGAATGAACTTCCCCTGGGTATCTGAACAGCTCAGTCACCTGCTGTCTTCAAACAAAGACCAAAGACCCATCTCTATTTTAAACATGCAAGAGAGCATTACATTTAGGGAAAAAAAAAATACCCTGACCTTGTTTTTCTTGCTGTGCTAAGATGTGGCACTAACTCCTATCTAACATAGTATTAGCTAATGGCATTCCTAGACCGAGACCTATTTTACTAGCATGAGGATATATTTTTTATTGAGACTTCTGACCCTCACACTTGCTTCTGCTTGGCAAGAGCCAGCAGCTGCTTCTGATTGGGAACTACTTCTGTAGTGGTTCTCTATAAGGACATCAGCTAAATGCTACATGTGTAATGTAAATGTTTGGGTGTGCTGAGATGACTGTGTTTGAGATGTAGTGTGTTTACCTGATCAGAAAGGGTCTGCGGTGAGGAGTATCCAATGCGGCACCCATGAGAAACACACACCAGCTCAGCACTGAGCTCTAACACATGCGCCAGCGGCAAGTAGCCAATAAAGGTGTCATTCTCACTGTTCAGGTTAAAAACAAAAAACAAATAAGAGACATAATTAACACTACCTCAACTGAAATCTAAGGTGCACAGTAGACAATTAAGAAGGCAAAGTGCTCCAAAGGATGGAGAGAGAATTAGAAAGTAAAGAGTACACAAACTGAAATAGCACATGTGCAAGGAAGCTCAGTGAGAATAAACAAATGCCAAATTTGGATATTTATAATCAAAAACTTTATCCAAAAACAAGTTATATTTAGCTATAATATAGTACACAAATGTATAAATGCACCATATTAATGGACTAATGTATGACAGAGCTCAAATTTAAATGTGTTCTATAAATGGGAACGAGAGAAATAAAGACAGTTTTCTTACTCCAGGTTCGGGATACGTTCAGCCATGCCAGCTACCCCGGCAATGATGTTTCTGTGAGAGATCATGACTCCTTTGGGGATGCCTGTGGAACCGCTAGTGTACATGATCACAGCGATATCTTTGGGAAGGGGCTGTCTCCGCTGCACCATCACTGAAAAGAAGAAAAAGGAAGGAGAGAAAGACAGAAATAAAGACAGAAATAAGCCTATGACAGGAATGAGATAATAATTCCATAATGCTTAATCTAAGACCAACATTTCAAATATTTGAAATTCCTTTCCCCTTCAACTGACTACCATAATGAAGTGGAACAACTTTCTAAAGAAAAGGTACTAAAGAAAGTAAAAGTAATTGAGTAGTTTAGGAGATTTAAAAGCCTTACTGCTCTCAGATTTTGCTCCCAGTTCCTGCACAGAGGACATGTTGTGGACCAGAATGCCTCCGGGCAGGCCAAGCCAGCTGGTGGACTTATGGTCAACAATGATAATGTGCTGCAGCCTAGGGACCTCCAGCAAAATGTCCTGAGGTTATGGATAATGCAGATGAGCAGGGTTTTTTTGTTTGTTTTTTTAAATAAAATACATCCACAATTTCATCACAAAAATGACTGCAAAACAGTTTTACAGAATTCATTTTTATAATTTTTCCATTTTCTCTTGAAATTTACTTCAGTTATAGTTTTTAGAGCAGCCTTGTAAGTACCCATTAGTTTTCTTACTGTTTTTGCATATTTTATTTAAGCTATATTTTACTTTAGTTTGGGGACAGAAAGTTATATTTGTCCTTTTTCTAGCTGGATGTTACAGAAGTAAAAGTGGTTTTGCGGGATTTGAGTACAGCAAATATTGCTAACTAACGCAATGCATCTGTAACAGAATTTTGTTTTAGCAGTTATGCAAACAATGGACCTCAAAAGCATGAAAGCTGGCTTATAAATCAGCTCAGTTTGCCACGGCATCTTTTTTAATACTGTGCAACACTTTAGAGCTAGCACTAATTCGGCTGTCAAAAACTTCCTGTGCATGTCCAAGTTTTGTCCGTGCTTGGATTTCTTGCTACGAGCACTTTCCAAAGAGTGATAAGTGACTGATCTGGTAAGTCTGAACCTACAATGAGCTGCATTCTCTCTAGTGTGCCGTATGACATAACCCAGCTTGTTCCCGAATAGATCAGAGAGCATTCCTCCTCCAGCCCTTACTGATGCAGTGATCACATGTCAGTGACTCATCATGCATCTGTAAAGCAAAGGTTTCTGGCATAAACAGGATTAATTCAACCATCCATTTAATGTACATAGCAAGCTTTCTTTTCACCTTTTGCAGTGATTGGCATATAATATTTGCTTTAAAATTGAAATCATGACTCTTAGAGTTGCTCCACTGATCTGAACAAGATAGCATCAGTGAGAACAGTGAGGATTTGTTTCTCTCCATAATTTGGCCTTCTCGGGTACTGTGACTCCACTGGTTATGCTGCTAAATAATATTTTTTTCTATTCTCTTTTACATGAAGAAAAAAAAAAAAAAAAAAAAAAAAAAAGTAATTCCACTTCTTTTTTTTGGCCGTAGTAATTTTGTGCTTTCCGCTCTGTGAGCCTTGCCTTTTATTGAGTGTTGTGGGTGTCATTAAATGCAAATCAGCTGTCCTGTGCAAGTGCCAGTTAACTTGCAGGTTATTGCTTTTTATCAACATACACATGTGAATACGAAGAAAATCATTTATTTCAAAACCTTTGCAAATCTGGGAGAAATATACTATACTATAAACTTTATAAAAAAAAAAAAAAAAAAAAAAAAAAAAAACTGATAAATCGGGCTCCTTGCATTAAATTGATTTTGTGACTGTTCGCATTAGTTTAATAACAGGTCCATAAAATTAGAAAATATGAACAAATTAATCTTTAATACTGTGCTATTGCACAATGTGTTATTATTAGAAACCAGGGATGGGGTTTATTTGTAAGAATGTTAAATTTAGAATAATCCTGTGCTGCACTGGCCCAGTTTCCTCTCTATACCAGAGAGGGGGGAAAAAACAAACAAAAAACAAACGCACATTAAGAGGTGCATAACGTATTATAATATATTATTATTTGAATGAAATATAAGGCATTAAGTGGTTGCATTCAATCAGCATATTCAGATTTCAAGTCCATGTGGGGATTTATTAAAACTGTTAGTTTAAAAAAATAATCTGGGTAAAGATATCATTTTATATTTATATTAAATTAAATTGAATTAAATTAAATAGATTTAGTTGAAGGAGAAAAAACAGTTCTTGGTAATGGTGGTGTTTTGTGTATTAGAGAATACCCATTTTCATAGGCCTGCACATATCTTTAAGCTTGTGTTTGAAATGGTATGGACTAGTTTTCCCCAAATGAACCTAAGTGTGATTATAGTTCAGAATGAATGAGAATAAAATAGTCCTGGCCAAATGCTCGTTCACAGAAGCCCAAAGCCCTATACCCGTTTCATGTAGTAACATACGTAGATTATGGCTGTAACTTTAACTTCTCTGGCACAAGAAAGTCTTCCGATCAGAGGGTTTTGCAGATTCTCAGTAACATGACAAGATGTATTTGTTTTGTCTTGTTAATTTCAACACATAAATGTAAATGGATAAAGTATATGATGTTCTTTAATAAATAAAAAAACAGCACTGGCAAACTGATGTGATGAGAGGTATAAAATGCTTCCTGACATGCAGTAATAGGAAATTATTCAACTTCGTAATGGTGTCACATCACACCATTGATGATTATTTTCTTAGAACAGTACACACCATCATATTTTATTCTGAATGCCAACATTGCTGTTAACAACGTTGTCAGGTGAAGACCGAGTGCTGACCTTGAGGCGACTCTGCAGCAGATCTTTACTGGTGATGATGTGTGTGACCTCTGTCTCATTGAGACCATGGGCTATTGCTGCCCCTCCCAGAGTAGAGTACAGCGTCACCACTGTTTGGGGGGGGGGAGTGATCGAGAAAGTGACGCACACACAAAGGGACAAGTAAGCAGGAAGGAGAGAGAAAAAAAAAAAAAAAAAAAAAAAAAAAATCAGCAGAGGAAATCAACACACAAGGAAATACTGGCATATTATACTAGCTCTTAGACTAAAATAAATCTTACCTTTAGTTCAACAGTCATTAAGTACATGGTTTTTAACATTCAAACAAAAATGACTATACAGTATATACAATATGTATGTGTATATATTGTATTACATTATGTGCAGACAAATACATATTCACTGCTTCCGAGGAGATATTTGGATATGGATATCCTAAGAGTGTAACTTTTCAGCTGACAATACCAATGGAATGGCACATTGGAAGACGATACAGACAACGTTATTGACTTGACATTCTCCAATTTTTTCTGCTTACTCAACAAAAGCACAGAATTGAGACGCTGTATTGATTTGAGAAAAAACTCATTCATAAACCTAAGTATGCTTAATAAATGCCCGCACATGAGCTGGAGAGAGTGTGAGCTGCTTATTCAGCACACTCACATGGGAAGTTGTACATGAAGCAGGCCTGTGCTGCTATGATCCATTCGGCACGAGTCTCACAGAAGATAGCAATGTTACAGTGAGGCTTCTGACCCAGGGCAGCCAGGCCACTCCCAAACCTCTGGGCCAACTGAAAGGTTTCCTCATATGACAGCCAGTTATAATTACCCAGTATCACCTACAGAGAGAAAAGGAAAAAGAAAATGACTTCACTATTATTTTTACATAGGCTTGTGTGATATACAACCCCAATTCCAAAAAAGTTGGGACGCTTTGTACAATATCAATAAAAACAGAATGCAATGATTTGCAAATCTCATATGTTATTCACAGTAGATCACAGAAATGTAACATTTTAAGGAAAAAAATAAGGTAATTTTGAATTTGATGGCCGCAACATGTCTCAAAAAAGTTGGGACTGGGGCAACAAAAGGCTGGATTTTTGTTGTAAAATATAACAATAAATGGCTTCATCTTCCAGAACTGTTCTGCCATTTCAGGTTTAGGGAGAATACGGGGGGCATAATAATGTTACCAGCTGTGCAGTTGGGAACTGTGACAATCATGAAAATTCAGCTGGATGGTGAATTATTAAGTGATTCTGCAGTAATAAGCAGTACATAGTGGGGGGGGAAGGAAAAAAAAAAATCAATATCACATTTTGTTTTGCAATATCCTCCCAAACAAAACAGAGTAGTAATCATTTTAACACTTCATAATTATCATCAAATTCAAATTCATACACGATAATTTACAACACAGTTGGTATGAACACTTCCATCCACTTCAGCCTATAATTTTTTTTTCTGAGTGAGTAAACAATTTAATATAATTGTTAAAATGTTGGACTTCTGATTGGAAGGTTGCGAGTTGAAATCACAGCACAGCTAAGCTCCCATTGCTGGGCCCTTGAGCAAGGCCCTTAACCCTAAACTGCTCAGTTGTATAAATGAGAAATGTAACTCACTCTGGATAAGGGCGTCTGCCGAATGCCATAAGTGTAAATATAAATTAATATTATAATTAGGCATCATACTGTTCCTTCAGGGAGCTTAGGCTTAACAGACAGCTACTAAAAGGGTTAAGTTAATCAATTTCATTGATGCTGAAAACAGATTTAACTTTGGCTGATGCCTGTCAGCAACATAACAGAAACAGGAGACCTTTTCTCTCCAGGTTGAATGGACTATCTGTCAGAATTCTGTAGTGATAAATCCTTGCCATTCAGTTTTCCCCATTGTCCATTAGTTGTGAAAGACCTAAGGCGATAAGGGAAGTGTAAGTAGAACTGAAAGCATTACTTATAACGGCGATCACAATTACATTCCATGATGCTTACAGAGTCATCTGGAGCTTACCGGCTCTACTTTGAGGTGCCAATCAGAAATTTGTATTTTCCTTAGCCATTATATAAAATGGCTTGCTAGCACAGTACAATGTTTTACATTGTTATGCACTTACCAGCAAGGTAGATCATCCAGATCATCTGGTTCTCACATTATATTGAACTATGAACACTACTTAAAAGCTCTGAGCTACTGAAAGAGAAAGTCACATGAGCAAAGAACAAAAAAACATACAAACAAAAAAAAAAAAAAAAAAAAAAAAAAACCCCACAACACCATGGCTGGTGCTGCTTGGTAATTTAGCTAGACATTACCAACACTGTAAATGAGAGGGAGAGTTTTCCAAAACAGACACTCTTCAAGCAACAATAATGACCATATGTAGGCAGGACAGCAATATAAATAGACTTACTAATAATTCAAAGACTTTGAATAATTTTTAATAATCAAAAAATAATTTGATTAGACTCAAAACCAAGAAATGTGAGAACTGCCAAACATCTTAAATATAAGGGTCAAAATAGGGCTGCTCGATTAAGGCAAAAATCATAATCCCGATTATTTTGGTCAATATTGAAATCACAATTATTAAACATGAATACTCATTGATTATTGAATACTCATGCATTTACTGAACTTTATATATATTACACACACACACACACACACACAGTATCTCACAAAAGTGAGTACACCCCTCACATTTCTGTAAATATTTGATTATATCT
>JANDJT010000103.1:12838809-12868505 GCA_024331685.1 Stegophilus panzeri
ATTTTTTTTTTTCTTTACTTTTCCTATGGCCCCTCCTTACACCACTCTTTCTCTTTTTATTTTTTTCTGTCTCTCTCTCCAGCTGGAGAGTTAGTGTCTCTTTAGCAGGCCAAGTGCCTCCCCAGTTCCTCCCTCTTAACTAAATGCCAGCCGCAGATGGACTCATAATCAGTCTGTTAACCATTCTTTCCTCTGCATCTGCTGGCCGTCTATATACTCCTTAATACACTCCAGCAGCGGCGCATGGGCCCAAGAGCCCAAAGGGCCAGCGCTCCTCCACTGAGCAAATAAATGCTTCATTTGTCTCTTCTGCCTTTTGTTTTGTTTGCTGAACACATGTCACTAGCTCAATTACCCTGCCATTTAACTGCCCCTCAGGAGGAGATGGCTCTCCCCCTACTAAGAGCTATAAACGGCCCAGATGGCTACTCTCCCTCTCTCTCTTACTCTCTTTTCCCCACCTTTCTCTTTTTGTTTTATTTTTTATTTTTGTTTTCTCAGCCTACTCCCACTGATTTTCTTTTCTCTGGATATGAATCCTTCTTTTAAGCATTCTTTAATTTTTTTGGAGGTTTGGCCTAATCTGCAGTGTCACTCAAACGTCATTTTACTTGCTCTGTGAGGTTTACCTCTTTTACTTAACATGTTTACAGAGAAAGTGTGACACCGGGTCTCTGTGCGGGTGTGCATAAAAATTAAAAGGGTTGTGTGTATGAGAGGCATGCTACCAGACAAACACTGTGTAAACACTGCAAAACTGGAGCTCCAGTCATGCTTCCAATAGTAACATGGCAAAGTTAACAGAGTCTCCTACTGTTGCCATCACCTCTGAATGTTGTGCTCATGTTACTATTTGAATCAGTGTGGAATTCTGTCTGCCCCAGCTCTGCATTCTTATGTCTGCAGGTGGAACCCATTCAACAGGGCAGTTCGTTCTCTCTCCCTCTCTTTCTCCCTCTCTCTTCTTTAGTTCTCTCCTTCTACTCTGATGGAGGGTTGATAAATAGTAAGGCTGTGTTTAGGTCTATAGAGTTTTTAACAGTTTTTGTCCTTTGTGTGCTGTGTGTGTGTGTTTGTGTGTGTGTGTGTTTGTGTGTGTGTGTGTGTGTGTGTGTGTGTGTGTGTGTGTGTGTGTGTATGCACACTCCAGGAGTGACTGCTCTGAATACAAATACCCTCCTCGAATAGAAGGCATGCACCTTGTGTCAGATTAATGAATAGACTTGCACTGTGGCAGCAGGGGAAGTATTGTTATTACTGCCTCCACAAACACAGCAAGAAAGCCTGCATCTGCGGTACCAAGCCAAATCAGACTATACAGTAAGACTCTGCTACTTTCTCCTCCTAAAGGAAAAAAAAAAGAGTCTTATTCCTGTCTGGCAGCGCAACTTCATTTAAAAGCCCAATTTCCTCTTCTGTTTAAAAGTCAGGTGGAAAACACCATTTATCTCTGCTGCTCTCCTAAGTGAGCTGTCCTAGACTGATTTAGGTGCACATGAAAGACAAGAAGAGAGAAAACATAAAGAGATGGAAATGGAGTAAGATAGACAGAGTTCTTCCTCCAGGATCTGTCGGGATCAGGAGTAGTAAGTGATGGAGGAGGCGTTCCAGTGAATTCCTGGTTTTGTAAGTAGGCAAAAACTCTGCAGGAAACCAGCCAGCACTTCCGATTTCTCGGATTGACCTCCTACCAAAGTCCATGTAAACATGCTGACACACATTCCATCTGGTGTGACATTAGTTCATCCATTAATCCATCCATCCACCATCCATCACCACAAAATTATGTTTAATTTGAAGTTTTAGAAAACACTGGCATCTATGAGAGTGGAGTTCCCACAGGTGGCATAATGGATGAGTTGATAGCTAATGCCATTCCTTAAATGCCTTTTAAACATTCTCTGGATTCACTTTTCTGTTAGTGGGCTTCATTTTACATGAATTTTAATATTTAAACAACAAGAAGAACATAGTAGCATATTTACAATGATTCAAGATAATTTCATTAGCATGAATATATAACATATATGTAACATATAACATATAACGTATAACTTACAATACTGCAGTATGTGAACGTATAACGTACAATACTGCAATATGTGAAAAAGTAAGATTTTAAAGAAGAAGAACAAGAAGCACTAGACCATCTCATTTTCATTCTTTTCAGCTAGTCAAATACAATTTTTTTGGTATGATTATAAAAGAAACACAGCATTACGTGATCTATCCATATATATGCAAGTACACATACAAATACATTTATATATCCACATATCCACATACACTCTCTCTTACCTTCCCCTTTAAGCCCCCCATCCCCAAGTAAACCCCCTGGCGATGGTGAAGGAAGGATCGGGGGCGGCCCCCTGCAGTTCCCCCATTGGCCCCCATGTCCTGCCCCCATTGTGCCCCCCCCATGCCCCCTCCCCCGCTGGGCAGGTGACAGCGGCCCTGAATGCCCGCCTGCCCAGCTCTGATGGATCCTACAGATGGAGCGTGGAAATCAGACTCCAAAGCCTTCAGCCACAGGCTTCTCCATATAGGCCAACAAAAGACTCCCAAATAACTCCCTGAGAAGGAGAGAGCAAGAGAGAGGGAAGGAGAGAATGGAGGATGACAAAAGTAACAGTGTCATTTACTATTAACTCACAGACCATGATGGAGTGTTTTTGCCACAGTCACAGATAATAAAAACTCAGAGAAGAAAGATAGGAAAGAAAGGGACAAGAGAAAGACAAGTATTGAGCTTTGAACTCAGTAGTTAACACACAGAGTTAGCCTCTTCTCCTACTGGTACTTTCCTCAAATGTTGAAACACCTCTACTTTTGAGCATTTGTTGTTTTTATTTATAAGCTGCATGAAAAGAGCATTTGGTGTAACTGCAGTTGATCTAAAAAAATCTCAAACGCTTTATTCCTTGCACAGCATGTCTTAGGCAAATTATCAAACCTGCTAGCTTCCATGTGAAAGTGATAACATGCTTCGTTCTGTCCTGCTCTCTTTCTCTCTTTTCTTCCTTTCCAATTTTCTCTTTGCTCTCTGTCATTCTCTTCCTTCTGTTCCAAATCCTTGTGAGATGCCTAGTGAGACCCATGCTGGCAGAAAGTAGCAGCATTTCCTGTGTGGCTCCATAAGCACAGCAGCTCTCCTGCTAGCGTGACTTCTTTCTTGCTTTTAATTAAAGCTCAAAACCTGGATCTCTCACTCTCTCTCCTCACAAGGACTTGAGGAATTGAATTTATTTTCAGTTCATTTAATTTCTTATCAGGTCAAACATCAAGGCAAGATTAATTAATTACAAAGTTATAAGTTATAAGTTAAACAAGTTTATATATTTTATCTTTATTGTTGTTGCTAGCTAGCTATGAGATTATCAGTAACTCGGATTGTGAGAATTGGTTTTAATATTGTCAGTGTTAATTGACAGTGTTAATTAATGCATCAGTTATGTGCAACATTCCCACACAACATTTTGCTAGAGTAAATATAGTAATAATAAATATAGATTAGTATCAACTTTATAAGTATATGCTAGGTACTCATTTAATGCTGACTAAAAGCAGTAACTGAAATATTTTGGCACGTCTACAGTGGGAGGTGACAATGTTTTTACATGTTACCGTGTTATAATTTTCATTATTTAACACAATATGAAACAACATTTGTTAAAGACAACATTTGTAATATATTTTTTTCTGTAACATGTTTCCAAGTGAGGATGTTTGGGTGTGAAATGTGTGGCTGAGGTTTGGCTTAACTGTAAAAACTGGAAAATTACGGTTCATTGACTGATGGGATTAATGCCATTTTTCATGCCCTTTTATGCATGGTGATGTTTTTTAAAACTAGTGATAACACAAAAAAGTATATTGTTAAATAACACATTTGTGTGCAGATTGTGGAATAGTTGATTGATTGCACTACAAATATTCAGCAGGTAAGATACACAAATCTCTATGATCAACAGATTTGATATCTATCAGCTATCATAGGCAGTATATACTTGCATGGTCAACTGTTCCCACTCGACTTGCAGGGGTCGAAACACAGAGATATGGGGAGAGGGGCAAATGAAAGAAAGGCGTTAGAGAAAAGATATGGTTGGTGTCGGACGAAACAGATGCCATGTTTGTGCGTTGGGGACTGGGGATTTCGAGGCGTATTACTGCACAATAGCAGGCTGTCACGCTAGTTTGAGAGGCCTAATCATTATTTGATAGAGAGCCCCATCCCCGCCTCCTTGGAGATGTTGAGCTCCAAGCTCAAGGGCAGTCTGAATGACCCGTGAATAAACACTGTCCCAAACTTACAGCGAGCACACACAAAGTGTGTGATTGTGATTGTGTGTGTGTGTGTGTGTGTGTGTGTGTGTGTGTGCGCGTATGCGCATGTGTGTGTGTCCACATTCAAAGTGGATCTAATGATCTATGGGAAAATAGCATTATTATTTGCTAGAAAAGATAACAACTGTTGAGTCTGTGCAGTAACTCTGAAAGCACTGATTGCAGAATATTCCTGTATGAGTGATTTTTTATATTTTTGAGTTGTTTTAACAATTGTTTTATTTTGCCAGCATAGATAAAGGAATAGTTCTGCATTTTTACAAACTACTCATTATCTGTAGTGTATGTGTGATTATCATGGGCAGTAATTAGATGCACATGTTTAAAATTAATTTATATTGGAAAGCTAAGAGCAGTTGTTAGATCAATTGATAATTATGTATGCAAAATATGAGCATCACTTTTATAAATTAAGTCAAACATATTTTTGAATCAATCATAAATTATAAATCTGCATAATTTACCCATTTAGAGATGAGATTTTGTAGGAAAGTATTTGTAGTTATGTTTGAAGTGAAGTGAAGCCAACACTTAGGACTTAGGACCACAAACAATACTTCTGGGAATATATAAGTAACCAGAATATTTTTGTACCAGTGTATGAATGTTAAAGCTAAATTAGACTACGTAATAATTTATTTGGTAATAGTTTCTCTCATATTTGTATAATCCTATGATCTTTGATGTTAGAGTGTAAAAGTGCCATTTTAAATCCATGTTATATAGTCACATATATTAAATATTTATTAATGGAATTCAAGAACTGCCCTTACGCTTCCATTATAAGTGAAAATGGAATGAACAGTTTTCCATTTATCCTCAACACAAGGAAAAGTTGAAATTCTTGTGTCATACAATTTAATTTCTTCCATCATAAAACTGAAATTCTGCCATCATGTTTACCTATGCAACTGATGTGGTAGACAGAGATTATATTTAAATGCTGTAAAACAGAATTGTGGATCTGCAAGTGAAAATTTAAAAGATAAATATATAATTCTTATTTGACTAAAGAGTATTTTGTCTGTATTATATATTTCTGTTGCTTTTATTAGGTTTCCTAACTTTTATTTTGTATACCAGATGAACATCAGTTTCCTCTATTCCCCTGTAAGAAATCTGCAAAGGACTGAGGACTTAATTTACATGTTTTATTCCTGACATGACTGTGCAATGTGTGTGTTTTAGCGAGTCATTCGGACGAGGGTTCAGATGTAGATTCAGAGCCAGGTTTGCCCCTGAAGAGAAAACAGCGTCGCAGTCGCACAACATTCACTGCTGAGCAGCTTGAGGAGCTGGAGAGAGCTTTTGAGCGGACACACTATCCTGATATCTACACACGCGAGGAGCTCGCCCAAAGAGCCAAACTTACTGAGGCGAGAGTACAGGTACACACACACCCACACACACACACACACACACACACACACATTTTTGTCTACCTTCTTATGAAATAACAAAGCCAAGCCAAAAATACTACTATTTATTAAATGCCTTTATTTAAAAGCTCTTTCACCCTGTGAAGTATAATCTCAGTGACTGGACTTGTTATTTATGTGATGTCATAATGTTTTGGTTTTTTTTGTATTGGTCACACAAATACACCCCATCAAACAGTCTTTCACACTCATACTCATGTGCTTACACAAGATTCTGCACATACACATATTCACATGCACACTGAAAATTTAGAGAAGAACAGAATGCAATATATTTCACTGAATATACACACAGGACACATATTTCACAACTCATACATTTTGGTCCCACAGAAAAAAAATTGCTCAGATACCTTGGTCATCACGTTTATTTTTGGTGTACTGGTTTGTAGGTGTGGTTTAGCAACAGAAGGGCTCGCTGGAGGAAGCAGGCAGGAGCCAATCAGCTGATGGCATTCAATCACCTGATTCCTGGAGGATTCCCTCCATCGGCCATGTCAAGCCTACAGCCTTACCAGCTTCCAGAAAGTCCTTACTCTGCATCCTCCATCCCACAAGGTGGGTCAGACACCACATTCAGGTCAAACTCCCACTTAGTCAGTACACCTGAAAAATGAAACACAGTGGCTCTATATATTGCTTAGTGTTGTCATCTGCATTTATTAATGTATTATTATTATTATTATTATTATTATATGACAATAATAATAACAATAACAACAATCATCATAATCAATATCATTTATCATGTACCCAAGATCACTTTATCAAATGCAGAATTACACAAGAACAGAAAATAGCTAGGAACATGTTGCACAAGTAATTAGACAGTTTGTGCTGACATGAACACAAAAAAACCCAATAAACTTATTTAACATGCACCTTATAGCCATAGCATATGCCCAAAAAATGGTTGTGTTTTTCAGGCAGCAATGTTTTTGACAACTTACATGTTAAATGACAGTTAAGGCAAAAATGCCTAATGTGAATACAACCTAACATTTCTGTTTTTTTCTGCTTTCTTTGCTGTCTTCCTCTATATCTATCAGCAATGTCAGAACAGGCCAGTACAGTGCACAGGCCCCAGCCTCTTCCACCAACCTCAGTGCACCAGAGCAGTCTGGCCACCGCCCCGGGAGCCCAGGACGCTACTTCAGCCTACTGCCTCTCTTCAGGCCGTCACGGCTTCTCAGGCTACTCAGACAGCTTTGTGCCTGCACCGAGTCACTCTAACCCGGTCAACCCTGCTATCAGCAATGGCCTCTCAACACAGGTCAGTGAACTCCTTCTGAAATATAATAGCACATATATGGTGTTTCATTATTTGGTACAGATAATTGTGTACATGCGTTATGACTTGTTTGTCTGGCCATAGGAATCAAATTTCCTATTTCAAACTAAATTTGAAAAAAACTGTTGGTATGATCAGGTAATAGTGTTGGTGTAACTTCATCATTGACCACAGATGATTTTTAGGTTGGCAAGTTTGAGCGTATCTCAGTGTGGGTAACTGAACAGGTTTGAACTTCTCATAAACTTCATGAACTCAGAGGAATGAAACAGTGTTGTAATATGCACTGAATATAGCAATATGTCTGAACTAGTGAAGGTATGTGTTTTGGTTGGATGTTTTAGTTATCCACCATTGCTTCAGTGGATCATCTCACCTGAATACTGTAGACTAGTATCTTAAAACTGCTGGTGTATTCATTCACTTTTGAGTCTGATTCCTCTCAAGGTTTCTTCCTCATGTCAACTCTGGAGGTTGTTCCTTGACACTGTTGCCGTTGCCCTGTTCATTAGGGCTCTAAATCTACATCCATATTTCTATAAATCTGCTTTGTGACAATGTCTATTGTTAAAAGTGCTAAAATTGACTTGAATTTTAATTTCTGGCTGGGGATACCAGAGATCGACTGACAGTAAATGAAAAGTGAAGTGCTTTGGGCCTCCACAGCATGTTAAAGAATACTGTAAAAAAAACACCTTCATATCATAGTGACTGATTGAGTAGCAGCAAATGAGGAAAGCAAAGATTGAAGTGTAAGTAAACAAGTGGCAGAAGGGATGGTGATGAAAATGAGAAGTGAAAAGACAATTATGTGATTACACACTCGTTGGCTGCTATCTCCCGTGGTGAGCACCGTGCGCGTCTGTGCTAACAAGCGGAAAATGAGCTGCTAAGCACCTCAGAGGCACCTCCCTCTTGATCATATGTGTGATATTAGGAAGCACATGGGGAAGTCTACTATGTTGTTGATGACGTAAAAAGAATTAAACAAAGACCTTAAAAGTCCCGTGGTGGGAAGCGTCGATGGTGAGGGTGTGGAAGGGTGTTGAAAATGTTGCATGTGATTCTGTTTATGCAGAAGAAATGAAGGGCCTCACGGGACTTTTTGTGATTACATACAAAACAGGGTGACAGAGAGCATATTTATGTCTAAATATAGAAATCCAGAAATAAAATAGTCATTGAATGTTGTTATTGTTTGGTCTAATAGCAGTGTTTTCTGTTTTGTCATGGCATACTTCCAAAATAACTGACTGATTGTAATGTTTGTGTGACTTCATTGTTCAACACAGATAACTGGAAACTTTGAGTGTAAAGTCCTCAGTATTGATGCTAACCCATCACAAGCCATTAAACATGGGGTTGTTGTCTCTCACATTCACACAGAATATGGTATTGCCATTACTTTGTGTGTGTGTGTGTGTGTGTGTGTGTGTGTGTGTGTGTGAGACCTAGGCCAGAGCTGATTAGTGGCCTTCTGTTGCCCCTGGAGAGCAAGAGCCGCTGGGCGTCACGATGAGGGCACAACTCTGTGTCTGTGATTGTAATTATGGAATGTTCCAGATCCTTAATTGATTGGAATGAGAGAATTTATCCTTTATAATGTACTGTGTAATTTATGGTAATGAGTCACTTTATTGCTTAATTGTTTCATTTATATATTTATTGAGTGGTTTAATGTAGGACAAAGCACAGACTTGGTTTGATTCACACTACAGAGGTTTCCTTATGGCTTAAATAATTTGAATGGTTAACTATTTACCATGTTTATTGTTTATGTATTATTTCAGTACCAACTGTGATAAATAAAAAAGAAGAGTATATCAGTTTCTAAAAGTCAAACAAAAGTATTTTGCTGTTGGAAAACTCCATTCAGACATTGTCCAAGGTTTGGAGAATTTTATCTGTTTATTGTTTTTTATTTTTTTTATTTTATCTACATGGGCTATGAACTGGATATTGAATCCATTCTGGTCTTTAAAAAAACAATAAAAATTAACATATTTATAAAATATATATTAAATATAAACAAAGATTAAAATAGAGAAACTAGACAGAGATCCATGGAAATATTGTGAACTCCAGTTTTTGGCTCAAGTGGGCCATTTGGGTAAATCCTGTCTGGATGTATTATTGCACTGTGGGTGTCGTGTGTGTGTGTGTGTGTGTGTGTGTGAGAGAGTGACTGTGAGTAAAGTGGTGGAGTAGTCATGTGTTACAGCCTGGCTCAGCTCACTTGCCCCATGGGTAAAAATCTCACACGTCTGGTGTATAATCCAGCACATACCAGTGTTCTGTTCACACCAGGCCTGCAAAAACCACCCACATTCTCACGCTGTAGCACATAAGCTCCGGAACCACTGAAAACCAGAGACACCAGAGATGTATATACACACATTCAGTCACATTCATACTCTCAGCCTTATGCCCATACACTTGCAAACATGCACTGAGATCTAACAATCTCTGAATTTGTGAGCCTGTAAAAGGTCACAAACCACATGCATGCACGCACGCACGCATGCGGACACAAACACACACACGCACACACACACGCACACACACACACACACACACACACAGCTTAAATACAAAACAGTAAAATTAAATATTTCAAATACAATTTTTGAAAACACTACATGAAAAACCATCTTGAAAAGAGATAGCAATGTAGGCTATAGAGCAAAATTTCATATATCAATCATTAGATTTGAAATGCATACAACCCTCTTTGTATTTTACCCGGATATAAATTTTCTACAGTTTACATGTTTTTCTGGATCATGACTTTTTATTCAATGGTATTGTTACCTGTATTGCATATTGTTTTGCCACTGTGATAGAAAGGCACTTTACACAATACATAGATAGGCTGGACTTAGCTTTCCACCTTAGTAACTCACATATATTCAAAATCTTATGCTATGGGGAAGCTTTTTGTCAACGAACTATGTGTGTGCTCTTTGGAAGTGTGCTTGAGAGTTCACCTTACGTGTAGACATGTCTCCCCCTGCAGCTAGGTGAACGAGGCTTTTTAACCTCCATGTGGTTTCCATTTGTAAAGCATAACACATCAGCATGCTCCTCTCACACACTCCGGATACCTCTGACCAGGAACCTGTAAATTACCTACTGTCAGTGTGAGCGTGTGTGTGTGGCCTCCAAGGTGGGAAACACACCACTTCAGTTGAGTTGAGTGCAGGTTGTATTATAAAAAACAACAACAACATAATAGTACAGCCAGTGTTGTGCCCTTGAGATTGCAGTTATTTATAGTATTAGAATATAAAAAAATATATAAAACTAATTTAAAAGGCAATGTAAAGAATGCTAAAAGATTTAATTAAATAGTTGAAGAGGTTGTCATGATAATTATAAAGATTTTTAGATAAGCCTATATGACGTTGTGCCCTGTTGGATCACAGATTAAAAAGAAATTAATGACAAATAAAAATGAGAAATATAAGTGTATTTATGTGAAAATGTGAAAACAGTCTTTTCTCTCCCAGTCTATTTCTTGGTCATGTGTGCTCCTCCAGCTGTTTAAGATGAATCACTGAAGGGATTTCACAACCCTTCACAGAGGTTGTAAAACTCTAAACTACATGCATTCATTCAAGTAGACATATAAACCACACACACACACACACACACACACACACACACACACACACACACACACACACACACACACACACACAGAGAGTCCTTCTGTCTCTGTTTGACATGTTGAGTTTAATTCACTCTGTTGCAGGCAGACCACAGATCTATGTCCACTCTCTCTTCCCTTTTCATTTCTCCACAATTTTCTTTTCTAAATGATGCACTCATATAAACACAAATACACACACTAGCACACTCACAGAGGATCATTTTTAGGAAAATCTTAGCAGGGTAGAGAAACACAACTCCCAAGCATGCTCTCGCTCTCTCTCTCTCTCTCTCTCTCTCTCTCTCTCTCTCTCTCTCTCTCTGTTATATGGGAAATTATTTAAACAGGACCATGTGTGCGCTTGGATGGAGAATAATCAGAGTCTTATGGGCTGTGAGTGAGTGTGTGCTGGTGATCTCAGCTTTACCCAGACTGCTTTTCATTAATGATTAGCGGAGCGAGAGAGGGAACCTCCCTCAGAGCCAGGCCAAGCTTGGCCCATCAGTGCTGGCAGTGAGGACCCTCTGGCACTGATGCCACAGTTAACATCCCAGCTTTCCAAATCTTGCTAACACTGAGCTAAATGGCTGAATTAGATATGAAGATGATTCGTTAATGTCCCCCGAGTGATTTATGACATTGTGGTTATGGTTTTGTTTTATCAATCCTTGTTGGTGAAGAAAGGTGATTATGTGGTGAATGTTTTACTGCTGCTATGTACTGCCCCAGCAGTTGGCGAAGACAGAAATAATATTAATAATGTGTGTGAGAGAGTTGAAGAGCTAAATACCTGTTTTCTCTTGCTAAACTGGAATGTCTAATCAAATGAGAGGCATATGTACTGTACATGAAACAGGACATAATATTGCTGGGTAGATAGATAAATTTTAGAAGGTATCTTATCTCATTTTGTGATCTCGTGTCAATGTAATCCAATAATTACCTTGGCTTTTCTAGACTATTCCAGCATGCCTTCCTATATTTGTGTGCTATATGATGCTCATTGTAATGACTTCTTTTCTTCTTTTCCCCTTTTTTTCCTGTCCTCTCCTCTACTCTCTTCTTTCTCAGGTGATGGGACTGTTGAACCCAGGAGGCGTGCCTCACCAGCCGCAGGGAGACTTCTCTCTCTCCCCTCTCACTGGTCCTCTGGAGCCCAGTGCGGGCATGGCTGCCAGCTGCCACTCATCACAGAGACTGGAGTCTCTGTCTGGACTGGCCAGCATGCCTTCTCTGCCCAGCTCACAGTCTTACTGCCCACCCAGCTACAGCTCGCCAGCCTACAGCGTCGACCATATGGCACCATACCAATACAGCCAATATGGGCAAAGTAAGGTGAATACCACTACTGTTTTCTGGTGTGTGTTTGTGTGTGTCTGCACTTATATCTGTGTAGTGCATAAACTGAACCTATTCATGGCCATTCCGTAGTACTTACTTTGAGGTCTATAAGGGTATAACAGTGTAGTAGAGAAAAAAGAATATTTCTACATTGTTTTGCTAAATTACTTACTAAAGCATAACAAGAATTAGTTTGAACTTTTAGCAAACATTTTAGCAGTTTCCCTAAGAAAATAATTTGCTCTGGTGCTACATTACGTCTTTTAATTCAATTGAAGTGTTTAAAACGTAAAGCTGTAAGTTGATAAATGAAAAAAAAAAAAAAAACCCACATGATTTTCAAATAATTCCATGCATACTTTGTCCATATTCAGTTTTCCACACAACTGATTTGAACTGGTTACATTCAAATTAAAACATGGTGTATTTCTTAAATTTCTGTGCTTTTCACTCTGTAGTGAAATGCTAATTTACCATCATTTGATAGGGTTAATTTCTGAAATGCACTTGAACCTGGCTAGTGAGTGATTAGGATTATAATAGCCTCAATTTGAACAAGTAACAAGTAGATGCCATTATGGGTCACAACCCAGCATGCATGACCTTTCACGACCCATATGATGAGTTCGCCTGTCAACCTCAGGAGTCCATAAGCTAGCCATGAAATGACCTCTAGGGTAATGAAGATATTGCTCATTACACACACACACACACACACACACACACACACACACACACACACACATGTACAGACACATGAAAGCAGAAATGAAAGGAGCAGTCAGTTGTTCATCACACACACATACACACACACACACACACACACACACACACGCACACACACAAACACAAGTGAGGGCAGAAATGAAAGGAGCAGCCATCACAGAGTATGTTTGACAGATCCAATGAGAGGATAGGAATGGTACAGACCACATGTTGAATATGACGCCATCTTGAAATAATTAATTTGCCTCAGTCAATGACCCGTGCACCAAACCAGGAATAGTGTGTGTTTGTGTGGTTTGGTGTGTAGATGTGAACGGGGGTTGCTGGTTGTACGTTTTTGTGAGTTGGGAAATGTTGGTGTGCGCAAATGTGGGTAGCGCTGGAGAATCGAGGGGTGTTTGTGTGTGCGTGTGTATGGGGAGGGGGTTGAAGAGGGCTTTAGCAGGAGTAAAATAGCCTGTGGCAGCTCCCTATTAGAACCATGTGTTTCAGTCAGAGGTCAGATCCTGAACTCTTATTGATTGTTGGTCGGACTCCAAGCATCACTGGGTGGAGCTGTACAGTGTATTATAGCACTGATCAGGCTTACTCTAGTCCCCCCCCCCCCGCCCCAACACACACAATNNNTCTAGTCCCCCCCCCCCGCCCCGACACACACAATGGTACCCATCCTACTGCTTCAACAATCCATCTGAGCCTTCTCCTATCCAAGACAATACCTCCACCTACAGGCTGTCATGTGTCATAAAACTGTTACTAAAATACACTTTCTTGCTCTCTCTCTCTCTCTCTCTCTCTCTCTCTCTTTCTGTGTGTGTCTCAGGTGCCTTTCATTATCTGAAGCCCAACATCAGCTGAGCAGGAAGAAGTGAGCAGGAGAAAAGAGGGACAGTTCCGGACACTTTGAGAAAAACCACCTGCGCTTCAGCTCTTCTCCTGACCTCTGACATCCACGTCCAGATCCATGCCTATACACAATCCCCTCTGGAATTAGGACAGTTCCAATCCAGCTGCACCACCCACCCATGCTGGGTTGGTTCTCATTCTGAGTGATTCAGGTTTAGTGTGGATAATAAGGACCAAAGGCCCTCTGTGGTTAGTGCTCCATTCCATGTCTTCAAACGTCTCCCAACACAAAGTTTACTCGACCATTCCCAAAGAACGCCATGTAAGCAGTGAGGGACACCGAGTGGTGGAGAAGGAGTTTAAAAAATTGAAAAAGGAAATTAAAGACTGTTAAAGACTGGATATTTAACCTGAAATGACCAACAGGAAAATGTGTAGGGTCAAGCAGTTGAAATGCCTTCATATTTTAGGCACAACTTGTAAGTTCACATTACATCATCATGAGAGCTTGTTGTTTGACTCGTGATATGTTTGGGGAAACAAGGGCTCCTTTTTGTGTGTGGGGTGTGTGTATCGTCTATTGAATTCATCAACATTATGTGTGCAAGAGAAAGAAATAGAAAGAGTTATCTGGCTCCTATGCCCTCAAGTGTGTGATGGAATTTCACTTATGTCAGACACTACAGTGAAATAAACATGTGTCATACTTACCCATACAATTGCAGTATAGTTAAAAGTAGACACTGAAAGCTGAAAGCAACTAAAATTCCATTGTGTGAAGACATATTAAATATTTGCCATAGGAGAAAGGATGGGAGAGAATGATATAGTGTATTAGAGAAAGAAAAGACTAAAGTAGCACAAACTGAAATCCAAAGAAAGTGCAATATACACAATTTATACCTCATACACCAATCTCTTGATTTAATAATTCACATATACATTGTGAAGGAGCAATAGGGAGAGGTTCTTAACAGACATTATGAAACACTACAACATAATAGCACTCAGAGACAGTAGTTGTGGACCCTGAAATGGTAAAATGTCTTTCCATTCAACAGGACTCAGGTCTGCTAAATCTTACTCTCCTAACACTTTTCAGACTCCATAACCTGCCACAGTGTCTTTTAAATTATCAACACATTGCTGCCAATATTAAAATATTTTAATCTTAAAATGGTAGGAATAATAAAATTAAGGCAAAAAAAATTGAGACTTTATTGAAATGGGAACAGGTTGTATAATCAAGGCCAAGAGAGAAAATCCCAAATGATAAGCAAAATGTAGAAAAAAGTGTGTACTGCTGCTTTAACAATAAACCATCTTTTATTTGATATTATATAATTGGGGTTAGGGAAACAAGACAAGACAGTTAATTTGTTCTCTTACATCAGACATATAAATATAATTTTTTTCCATTTCTGAGTTGACCCATCTTGATCGTCAAAGTGATTAAAAAAAAGTACTGTGTGCCTATAACACAACACCACCTGTTTTTAAGTCTTAAATTCCATGCCGAAGGTTATTTTTTACATCTGTTTTTTGTACTTATATGATTTTTTTCTTTACGACTGCATTCAATTGTTGTTGCAAAATGTCTTGTGTCAAATGCAGCACTATTTACTATTTATAAGAAATAAATAAAAAACTAAAAAAGCATTCAAGCTTTGGTCATGTGGTTAATAAAAGGTATGTTTTCCATTTTGATTATTGTTCTTTTTCTCTCCCTCCCTTCCTTCCTAGTGCCTTTCTTTGTTTGTCAGAATAAACAACACATTAATTTAGTTTTGCCTTATCATGTTTCACATTAACATTAGTCCATACCCACATCCAGATCAGCTGTGCATGGGCAGACTTATTTGATCTTATTGAGAATTAAGAGACAATTGGCGTGACACAGAACAATAGCTATCAGGTTCTTTCTAACTGAGCGCAGTGACCCTCTTTGTGCTTTAAAGAGAGTGCATAAATATATCTCGTTTCATAAACACTTCTGCTTGACAAATTCCTGCTCTCGGGGGAGCGTTTAATGGAGTTAATGAGGAAAGCAGAGACCTGTAAACCTCCAAAGCACCTCAGAAAGTGGACATGGAGACACACCCTACTGAGAACTGTGGTCCATAGTTCATGAGGTGACATTACACGCCCCACAACACCAACCCCCCCCAAACACACACACACACACACACACACATACACACATACACACGATGTTGTACACGACTTCAAACATAAAGTATTTCATTGCCCTCCCTTTCACTGTCCCCTCTCATTCCTCTGTCAGATCAGGTGCCTGCAGCTGGTACTGCCATTCTTCTCCCTCTCTCTCTCTCTCTCTCTCTCTCTCTCTGATTACTATGTTAGTATGTATATAGATTTTTATAACTAGTTTTCATTAAATTAATCATACTATTTATACAAATAGATGTTTCTTAAAACATAGTACTGTGTGCTTTGTCTCATTTCTATCATACTGAGACAAAGCATACAGTACTAACAACAATACAGAAAATGTGGAGTGTTCAGTCTCTCTTTCAGCATAGATCTGAGTGGCAGCCAGATTAACACACATTGGAGACGACTTAACTTTTGACCCTGACACTCTTTGAAATTGCAAGAGCACTCCAGCAGAGCTGACAGGGTAAGAGTTACGGGTGCTCTCACGTCATTGGGAGATGGAGAAGGGTGAATGGGGAGAGTGAGGAGGTGGAAGGATGCATGTGAGAGAGAGAGAGAGAGAGAGAGAGAGAGAGAGAGAGAGAGAGAGAGAGAGAGAGAGAGAATCCAAAAGGCAAGAAAGAGAGACAAAATGCAACATGTATAAACTTTTGCACATCAGATACGAACTGGACTGTACTTTAGAGAGTTTAAAAAGCATTGAATATGAAGTCACAAACAGCCAGTAATTTAAGGCAGTTTTAAGAATATGTATATATATTTTCTATTTCTATATATTTTACACAGCAATTTTAGTCTTGAGTGAGTTTCCGCTGTGAATGGAAAACCTACAGAATTATCTTCACTAACCTAAGTCTAAGTCCAAACAGATTTTTAAAACACTATTGTAATGAAATTTAAGTTTCTCAAATCAAAGACTATTCTATTCTTATAGATGTTTGTCATTTCCATCTCCATAATCGTGTATCTTATCTAGCATTAATAACAGACAGGATGAATTTTGCCAAATTTGTTTTTGGTATTGTTTTAATTGTCTCTTTTGCAAAGTGTCATTGGCTGTGAGGGAGGGTCTATAAAAATATGCTATAATAAGAATCATATTAACAAAAACAGCAACAACAACAACAACAACAATAATAATAACAATAATAATAATAATAATAATAATAATAATAATAATAATAATATTGAGTTGACCCATCTTTAAATGATTGTCAAATAGAGAAAAAGATGTGGCTGATAACCCAATGCCATTTGTTGCCAAATTCCATGCTGAAGGTAACTTTTTACATCTTCTTTTTATACCTAAATATTTTTTTTTCTTCACAACTGCATTCAATTGATGCTGCAAAATGTCTTGTGCCAAATGCAGCATGATTTACTATTTAACATAAAGAATAAAAAGCATATTAATAATACGTTATATCATAAATGTAAACTGGATGAAGAGCAGGTGAGTGGCATGTATCTATCTTAGAAATGCCTCTTTATCTTGAGTGTGACAAACAAACAGCAGACCAGGACAGCATTCCTTTCCAAAACTGTCTCACCAACTGCTTTTTCCATTTCCCAGAGAGTCAACATCTAGCCTGTGTACATGATGGAGACAGAAAAGCCATTGTACCTTCAGCTATACTTTATACAGCAGGATTTTTTTTTCCTGACTGGAGAGAAGATCCATGCCAAGTTTATTGAACTGACCACAATCTGGATGTTGAAAGTAAATTTTTGACTTTGCCATAAGTAATGAGTGATTATTCCCAACATAACACATGCAGGTGGCATTCCTTGCCTTTTGTCCATGCTTCACAGAGACTCAGTGAATGATCAGAAGGACTTGTTGATGACTAATGGGTCAGTATGATTTCTGACTGCTATTTTTTTTTTGTTATTATTTTTTTTTACACAAAGTGCAGTAAGATGTATGTGCAAATTGTTCCTTTGGTGTTAACTGCATGCTGGCCTGTCAGTAGTGATGCCATCAATAAGACTATGCTACTTGCTCTGCTGACCAAGTGTAAGGACATCTTGGATGAACAGGATAATCATGAAAATTTCCTTGTGAATGCAACCACGGTCACCCCACGCCAGACAATGGTCACTAATTCATCCAGGAAAACCTATGACAATGCTTATTTTTACATACTGTTTGTGATGTTTATCTACTCCTTCCTTGCTCTCACACTTTTTCGGAGCTTTCTTCAAAATAAGAAAACAATGAAGGACCCATATGAAGATTCTAGAAGCTCAGCTGATGCAATTGAACACATATACAGTGAGGGTTCTACTTCAAGGAAATTTGATTTTGAGGACGAGACGATCATTTGAGCAAGTCAGGCGAGTCAGGCATTGAAAGCTGCCAGGAAAACATCAACCTATAGAAAACTTGCTCTGCCAATCAATTTTCACTAATCTTGTTTTTCAAATTTTTCCTTCCCATTTATGTTAAAAATGAAACCAGATGCAAGCATGGTAACAGGGGAGTCTGTATCAGATATCTAGGTTACAGTGGAAAAACTGAATATTACAGTCAGTGACAATTATTTTGAAGATATCTGCCAGTGATATGTGTTGTGTTGAAGGCAGACACTTTAAATTGAGAAGTGTGTATAGTAAGTCTTAGGTCAACTGTATCACTCTCTAGTCACACAGAAGAATGCTGAACCTTGAAAATGTTTCTTTTACTTCAGTTGGTGGGTTAATTTCTTCCCTTAGTCACTTGAGTCAACTCAGGCACATCATTGTTTATATTTTTCCATGCTGAGAACTGGTGCAATGTCTGAATGTCATTATCAATCAAACAAAACACCAAGACCATCAAAGTAAGCTTGATGGGATTCAGTATAGAGGCAGTTACTGACTACAGTCATTTACTAGAAAAAAAAAAAAAAACATAGAGTAAAACACAGATGGCGGGCATTTAAACTAATTATGAAACAAATCTTAATACTATCTGCAATGAATAATGTGTTTTTGTGCACCTCTGTTGACATAATGCTATTTGCTCAGTTGATGAAATGTTGAGCACACCACAGCTAGATTATAAATATAAGATTTATAATACTTACACAGTTTGATTCTATCATATAATTTTTTGGGTCTACTCATTAAGTTATTTTTTTTTAAAGGTATATTATGTTTCAGGCTAAAGGTAACACAATTAGCTATGGTTGAGGTTTTGAAAAAACAACGTTTTTATATAACTCAGACTTTGAGTTTTTTTTTTTTATATTCCAGACTTTGGACCTGGAAAGCCACTGTCTAACAGTGATAAGCTTTCTCTCTCCTGTGGTGGTCTTATTTAGCTGATGATTTTGATTTTATGGTTTAGCTGTTGGTGTATGTTAAATTATTTAGAATGCTAAACTGTGGTACTTTGCCACTGAAGAGTCACAGACTAGGGTACAGTTACCATGCTAAATTGTTTATGTGCATCTACATTCTGAAGATATAATTATCATTTATGATCTTGCTTCCATTTTAGATAACTCTTTCTGTCTACCTTACCTTTGCATATTTATTTTGGAAAACAAAATTATACACAAAACCTTTTTTTGCATTTTGGTGGTTGACATCTATCTGAAAGTTGATGGTTGACATCAATCTGAAAGTTCTGTTTGTTTTTCATCTATTTTTATTCCATCTTATTTCAGTTTCAAACCAAACAGTTATTTTATTTCCACTGCTAAACAGTATGAAAATATGATTCTTTATCTGTACTCAGCAAAAAAAGAAATGTCCTCTAACATTCAACTGCTTTTATTTCCAGCAAATTTCTTAACATGTGTAAATATTTGTATTAACATAAAAACATTCAACAACTGAGACATAAACTGAACAAGTTTCACAGACATTTGATGAACACAAATGGAATAATGAGTCCCTGAACAAAGGGGGGGGCTTAATGCTTAATATCAAAAGTAACAGTCAGTATCTGGTGTGGCCACCAGCTGCTTTAAGTACTACGGTGCATCTCATCCTCATGGACTCCAACAGATTTGTCAGTTCTTGCTGTGAGATGTTGATCCACTCTTTCACCAAGGCAAGTTCTCATCACATCTGAAGGGACATATGGTTACATGTCATTTTCCACTGCAAGGACTATTAGTTGTCCATCCTGTCTCCCTGTAGCACTGTCTTAGGTGTCTTACATTACAGACATTGCATTCTATTGCTCTGGCCACATCTGCGGTACTCATGCCTCCCTGCAGCAGGCCTATGGAATGTTCACACAGATGAGTAGGCACCCTAGGAATCTTTCTTCTGGTGTTTTTCAGAGTCAGTAGAAAGGTCTCTTTAGTGTCCTAAGTTTTCGTAACTGTGACCTTAATTGCCTACTGCCTATAAACTGTTAGTGCCTTAAGGACTGTTCCACAGGTGCATGTGCAATAATTGTTTATGGTTCATTGAGCAAGCATGAAAAACATTGTTTAAACCATTTCCAATAAAGATCTGTAAAGCCTATTTGGATTTTACAAAATTATCTTTAAAATACCGTCTCCTGAAAAAGGGACGTTTCTTTTTTGCTGAGTATAGTAACAATTGCATAACAATAGTGCCATATAGAACAACTGAAAAAGATTATTTAAATAACTATATGTATATTACAGGTTTCAAGGTTTCATCCTCTCAGATGCTCTGTAGAACCACATTTTCTTAATTTTGTTTTTCCTTATTTTGAGGTTCCATTCATGATGATGAGACTACTTCATCAAACAGTTTTTCACTGTGTTGTTGCCCAGTTAATCCTTAAATATTGTTGTCAGACAATATGTGTAGCTTTCTGTATACATGGCTACATCTGCATGGGGCTAGAAGAGGTAATTGACTTTGAAAAGAAAGAAAGAAACATTCCCAACAAGCCTCCAGTGCAAACTTGTTGTCCACAATATGCTTTCCCTACTCAAACCAGTTTTGTTTATATGCAATTATTTTGCAGCACCTTGTATATGATGAAAATTGGCATTCTTAAAAACATGTAATGTATATTAAAATATGCATAGGAAACTTTCATTAGACTGTTCTGTCATATGCAACACATCTATGCAGATATACAGTCAGGTCCATAAATATTTATAAATTGACAAAGCTGTCTATCAAAGTATACTGGAATTCAAATCAAATAATGAATATAAGCTCAGAAAAATAAAAAAACAAATATCAGAGAGATAGCAAAATATTATGTGTGGTCAAATTCACTATTTTGTACATTCTTAAAATAAAAATTAAAATTAAATAAAATAAAATAAAAAGACAAAAAGCCCAAATAGTTCTAGAACTATGCATACCACCTCATGTTATGGTGTGGGTATGTATGGCTGCCAATGGAACTGGTTCACTTGTATTTGTTGATGAAGATTACAAGGGTATATTATCTGTTCAAATTCAGCCAAATGCTTTTAAAACCCACTGGACAGTGCTTCACAATGCAGATGGATAATGACCCGAAGCAACCCAAGACTTTTGGCAAAGTCAGTCACCTGACCTGACTCTAATTGAGCATGCATTTTACTTGCTGAAGTCAATACACCTCAAGAACAAGTAGGAACTGAAGGCAGCTGCAGCCAGAGCCTGGCAGAACATTACTAGGGGGAAAAAACAGCATCTATGGGATAATGTCCATGGGTTACAGACTTCAGGCAATGATTAAGTATTAAAAGTGATAATTTAATTTAATTTTATTTTATTTATTATAATTCCATTATAATTATTAAATATCCCTAAATTAAAGTTTGCATGTTACTTTTTTCAAGTCCAATATACTGTAGTAGATAACTAAAATAACAATACCTTTGTCAATATCTAAATATTTATAGACCTGACTGTATAAAAACAAAACATTTAAATGTTATTTGATGTGTGATAGGGGTGGGCAAATACAATTATCACCAATTTGTTGGTTCAGATAAAGAAACTAACTAGCTAGCCAATATTATAGTTTTCTAGTCACTGAATATGTAGGAAAATGCTACAGTAAATGTCAAAGCACACATAATAGTAAGAGATGCCAGTTATGTTTGGAATTCACATGTAAAAAGAAAGTAAAGAACCCCTGTGTATCCACCTTTAAAAAAACCATGTGAAGGCTACTGTAAGGCAAAGAGAATCACAGGCCAAAAGTGCAGAAAAAAAAACAACTACTTTTAGCACAAATACTCCACATGATGTGGCATCCTTCTTTACTTTTGTGTGTAACATTGACATCACCAGCAGACAGAAAGCAAATTTGATAATGATATGCTTTCAGATATTTTAAACTTGTCTACACATTGGTAAATTTTGATGATCACGCAGTTACCTTGAGATCATTGTAGATCTGTCTAGTTTGGATGAATCTTTTCCTAGGGAGTCCAGCAAAAGGCTACATGTCTTTAATGGAAACATCAACTATATAGGATTGAGAACAAACGTCATGTGTATTAGTTACATATACAGACATTCCTATTTGTAACATTTGTTCTTACCAAAATTACTCTGTATTTTGTGCCATTATAATTTAAGAAAATGTCATATAATGTAAAAATCACAAAACCTTTTTTTTTAATGAATCTTATTAATACAGCATCAATGAGAAGTAAAACCTCACATTTGTCTACATTCAGTCTTGTGCTCTTCCTGTTACATATATTTGCCTTTTCAAAGAAATCAATGTTTGCCTGTTTTGTTGTTTGTTTGAAGAGTCAGCATTTGGAGCGTAAGGTCCCACGAGGCAACGATGAATTGTGTGTGTATGTGGTTTAAAAAAAAAAAAAAAAAGATCTGGAACAGTGATGCTGTCTCCAGAAGTCTTGTGCCAGCTCTGAAAAGATACATTTGTAGTGAAGAAAAAGTCCAGTCAGCTCAGCCCCTCTGTCTCTTCATCCCACTCAATTGCTTTACCATATGTAGCATATAGGTAAGGGCAAAAAAAAGGGACCTGATTTGAACAAGTCAGTGAAGTTTATGTTTAGAGCATCCAAAAGAAGTTGGAGATAGCAGATACAATTTAATATGATAATATCATAATATTTACATATTTAGAACAGGAAATACAAACATTTGAATTGATTTGTTCACTATTAATATTTGAAAGTACACAATTTAACCATATTTTTTTTTCAGTGTGATGAAATAACATCTCTGAAAACTAACATACAAAATATTTTGTTATAACTCAACTTTGCCAAAATTAGTTAACTGTTTTTTTTTTAGGCAAGATGATTAAGCACTTTTTGTACAGTGTAGATGCATGAGTGAAAATAATATGCTAACTTACCTTGAGCAGGCAAATGCCATAATTTTTATTGAACACACAAATAACCATTTATATTTATTATTATTATTATTTTTTAATTGTGATAGTTCTATAAATAACCACTGCCTTTACCAAAGAACTTTTAAGGCCAACTTAAAAAAGAAATAGGCTAAATAAAGTAGCCTACTGAAAAAAAAAAAGTGAAAACATTAGATTGTTTTATCAAGACCCGCAGTGATTATCACATTACATTTTAAAATCTCTGATGCGTTTACTGCTACTGTTTCTCTAAGACCCCGTGACTGTAGTGGCCATTTCGTCGTGCAAACAAGATATCGTTATGTCAAATTATGCACTTCGTGACCTTCACGTGCCCGTGATGTTACACACAATTGCAAGGCGAATTTGCAAATTAACAAATGCCGTCACGTTTGTTTGGACAAAATCAGAATCGGTGAGTAAGGTAATACAACGGCCTCTGCGTACATTTGATGTGGAGCTGGCAGATGTAATCAGGAAAAGAGTTGGAAAAACTGGGGGAGTGTAGGGGGAGATCATTCCTTTACTCGAGCAATATGTAAAGCGAAAAAGGGACTTTCTGATTTTTGGCCTGCTGCTGACCCCGTGAGATCTTAAGCGTTCAAAGCAAACCGGGGGGAAAGGGAGACTGAGCGAACCCCATAGACTTTATCGGTCTCGTGAATTAACGTCAATTGCATCTAGCAGGATCTCTGGGACGTCTCTAATGAGAGCATGCGGTTTTCATTTGGACAACATTCCGCCAGCGAGCTCATGAAAGCGAGGGCAAGGAAAAAGAGAGAGAAAACTGAAGGCAGCGACAGGGCCGACTTCATCCCGAGAGGATCTACCTACACCAATACCCCCGCCCCTTCTGTCCCAAGGTAGCGGTATCTCCTTTCATAGACGTATCAAATCAAGCACGGTCGAGTTCACTGGTTTACGGTGGCGCGGCGGGGGGCAGCTGAGGCGGAAGCGCTGTTGGAAGAGGTACATCATATGAGAGCGCGTGCCTATAACGCTTATTACGTTAGGCTCGAGCGATGGGTGCGTAACGACAGCGGGGGTCAATTCTTCGCATGAGGCTACATGTGCAGAGTTTGCTACAAAATACACTATTCTTTTAGGAAATTTTGAACCCTTAATTATGTCTCTCTAGGGCAAAAGAGTGTTCATGTCAGAAAGCGTTCTAAGTAAAAACGTTATTTATCCAATGAGTCCTTCCAGCAGAAAATCTATGATATTAATTGTAAATATTTTTATTGTTTTTACTGGGAGCATTTTTGCTTCTGTCCCACTTTAGCTGTGGGATTTTGGTAAACTGGGGCAGCCAATAAAGTAATTTAAAAATGGCTCTAGGTGAAATATCTTTAAAAAATGCCAAAGGTTTAAAACAATGATTAAATAGTACACACATTAATGGATATATTTTACTAATCATGATAATGCATAACAGAACATAATCAAATGGTCAAAGAAAGAAAGTAATCGAGGAACATAAGAAAAAAGACAGAGAACTGCAGTGAACAAGATAACTTTAAATCAGTGGAGTGAAGGCAGGAACGATTAATAACACCATGTCTTAGGATGAAAGTGAGGGCATAAAAATGTCCAGTAGAATGCCCAGAGAAGCAACCTACTGGAGGGTCCAGGGCTGTGTGACAAGGTTACACTTGTGCTGAATAAAAATGTTTTTATTATTATTTTTTTATATTCATGCATATTACAAGCAAAACAAATGATACAAATGTACATTAAGTTCCAAGCATCACATATGATTTTAAGAGTAAAAAAAAATGTGTCCCACTTTAAAATTATCACATGAAAAATTAAAGGTCAAATAAGCAGTCAAAAGAGAGTCAAAGAACTACAATTCTAACTGTGTTTGGTATTTCTTGATTTTTGGTTTTACATAGTTTAAGGGAGATTTTCAAGGATATGTTGTTAGATTAGATGATGGCAAAAATTTACAAAAAGTAGTAATTTTTTAAGTGTCCCACATTAGCAAAATTCACCCTATATCAGCCTATATAGCAAGGTTTTATACCTAAACAGCACCCCCCAAAAATTGTATATTATACTGATTAATCACAAGAGGAATCTATAAATCTATTTCACAGGTAGTGTTACCATGTAGTGCATACTCAAAAATTGCTAGAATTTGCAATATGACATCAGGGATGAATTTGTATATGCATTTAATTATCATGATCATTTGCATATCAGAATGTGTTACATGAAGAAGGAAGATTTTCAGACAAAATGCAGAACACGACAAAAAGAAGCAGTGGCAGTCAGTAGTTGGGTAATGGACACAAACGGAATAGTTACAGACAGAATAACTCACTTTTGTTTCTTGTAAATATAGCCAAGAAGAGAATTTAATATTAAGAACAAAGAAATTCTTGGGTGGGACAAACAATGGAGATCAGTTATTGGTTGTTGGGAACAATGATGATCAATGACTGATTATTGTTTACATAAGCTTAGTCAGATTGAAACTGCTCTCTCAACTTGTATAACCAACTGGTGTGATGTGAGCTGGAGAGCCTTATCAAGTGCAGGTCAATTTGGTTGGGTGGAAATGTTTTTTGGACTTGTGCACTGTTGCCATTTTCATGGTTATATATTAATGCACTGCAGTGATTTGAGTGGAGGGGTGCAAAAGTAGGTGTGACTTTGAAAAATAACTAACTGAGGGATTCTAGAAGCCATTTTGGTCAAAAAATGTGAGTGCCCTACTCTGTTCTGGAGCCCTGTGGTAGCACAACTACAGGGATAAGACTGAATTAATACAGACAATTTTCATGAAGCATCACTCACAACTTTTTATTAGCTTATTGTTTAAATCCACACCGGAAAAACACATTCGCTTTAGGCACACATAAGTGACATGTAAGCTACATATATTGTCAATCCTTCCTAATACATTATAGACGTACAAATTTACTATATTACATATAACTATTTTGCTCTATTTAGATGCCAAATTTATTTATCTAATAGTCATCAGTATTAATGCTACTAGAATACCAATAGCATTATCAGTTTTTCACTGTCAGATAATCCTTCCTGAATGCTTATACAGTGCCCTTCACTAATATTGTCACGCTTGGTAAATATGAGCAAAGAAGGTTGTGTGGAGAAAAATAAATCAGCCGACATGTGTGGGGGAACCTGCTCACCTGACTGTTGTTCTGATGCCCTTTTATACTGGAGGACGACTTGGGAAGCTTCATTGGAGAGCTGTGCTGGTGTATCGCCGTCCTTCCTTGCCTATGTCTAAGGTGGTTAAGGCACAGTCTATGGCCTCTGTCATTTCTTGGGGGGCCCTCATACCCACAGCCTTCCACTCCTCAGGCAGCAGTGCTCTCAAGAATTGGTCTATGGCTACCTTCTTGATGACCTCTGTGGCAGTACGTTGGTCGGGCTGCAGCCATCTTTTAGTGGCCTGAACAGGCTGTCCATCTACGACCAAGGAGTGGCTTAAGGCCAGTAGGATCATCGATGGAAGTCTGTCGCCACGTTGGTGGGGGACAAACCACATTGGACCAGGACTTCCTGTTTTAGCAGGTCGTAGTCTACAGCCTTGGCTGTAGTACTCACATGAGCCTCCCCCGAGAATAGAGGAGTGAGGATGCAGGTTCAGTCCTCTTTGGCCCATCTTTCCCAACAGGTGACGTGCTCCCATGGTATTACTCAAGGTTCAGTTCTTGACTCACTGTTATTTATCATATACAGTATATGCTCCCTCTTGGCAATATCAACAGGTGGCATGGCTTGCAATTTCATTGCTATGCTGAAGATACTCAGATATTCAGTGCATACATACTGACCCTTCACACACACTGCCTCCTCTAGCCCTAGTGGATTGTCTGATGAACCTAAAGACTTGGAGTAATTCTAACTTTCTGAGGCTTAACAGTAACAAATCTGAGGCATACTGATTGCATCCCCAGCCACACTAAAAAAATGAGACACTACTCATTATCTATCCAAGGTTTTATTATATCCAACTCAGCTCACGTTCAAAACCTTGGGGTCACATTAGACTCCAAATTCTCATATCAATCACACATTAAAAACATTACTAAGACAGCTTTCTTTCACCTTTGGGACATTTTCAGGATTGGACCCTCCTTTTCCCCCTCTTCAGCATATCCATGCTTTTGTTACCACCAGGCTCGACTATTGTCTTAACAAGCTACAGTATGTGCATAACCCAGCTGCTAGAGTTATCACCCACACAAGACCATGAGGACACATTACACCCACACTCCAAACATTACATTGGCTCTCTATTCTCTTTCATATACAGTACACAATACTTCTTTTGGTCTTTGAGTTCTTTTGGTCTACTTATCTAGCCTCCTTCTCCCATACACAACTGTACATACAATTGGATTGTCATGTATTCCACGTAATGAAGGTTAGGACGGATGCAAGTGCAGAAAAGAGCTTTTAATAAAGAGAGGCAGGCAGACAAATCCAAATCATGAGAAAATAGCGTGGTCATAAAAACAGGCAATGGGTCAGGCGATCTGCAAACATTTCTGCAAGAAATTAGAACAAGTAACAAGAAACAAGATCAATGAACATGAATCAAAAACGAGGAACAGGGTACAAACGCTTAGTATGGTGATAACATTCAATACTACGTGAAGTGCAAAGAGACACAAGGGGTTTCAATGACAAACGTAATCGGGGTGAAACACAAGACAGCTGAAAACAATGATGTCACTGATATGTGAAACAACCAATGAAAATACAGGGGCAGAGACAGGACATAAACCATAACAAAAGCACGTGTCGAAAGTAAACAAAGTCAGTGTCACTAAAGACCCAAAAGCGTGCGTTCGCTAGAAGCTTGCGCATTGGGCTTGCGCTTCGAGCTCGCGCATCAAGCTTGAGCATCGAGCTCGCGCTTCGCGTTACCGAGCACACTGCATGCTACAGCGCTAGCTCAAGGGGAAATTGTGACATGTATCCTCTGACATTCACCTGCTTACTGTCCCATCCTCTCGCCTCTATAGCATAGGAAACAGGGCTTGTTCAGTGTCACTGCCCCTATATGTCTGAAACTTTTTGTTCATGCCTGCACATCCCTTCAACATCTTAAAACTCAGTTAAAAACTCATCTCTTTCACCTTGCATTTGCTCACACCCAATGACTATGTTATTGTGCGCTTTATTGTTTAATCCGTGTTGTCATATGTTTTTTATTTTCTATATATACATATGCACTTTTCCACTTATTCAAATTTTTATCCCCCTTTGTTTAGATGCATAATTGTCTGTTATATTTTAAATTCAAATTTTAAATATGTTTTACTTACTACTATGAATGTATGATTATTATTATTTTTTTTTTATAACTATACAATGTCTTTGGGTAACATGAAAGGTGCTTATAAATAAAATGTTATTATAATATTATTATTATAATTATTACATAGTTTCTACTCTTAGTGTCTTAGATAGTATATATACAATAGGTTGTGTATGTCCCTGACCCGACATGGGTAGCCTATAGTGTCATGTCACAGCAAACCAGAGACTACCTTTCCCATCCTGCACTGTGGCCTACAAACATGGCCGCCATGGACTGCAATTCCCAGAACACTCACATTCATGCTAATCATGCACACCTGCATCAAATTCACCGCACTCACAACCACAATATAAAAAGACTGTTTGAACACAATGGCGCTACGTAGTGTTCTCACCTTACCAAGCAATTGTTTCCATAGTTCTTGTTCTCGATTCGTGGTTATTGACTTTGTTTGTCATTTCTCATTTTGTGTTTTGCCTCGCCCTGTTTATGCTTATTTGCAGATCGCCTGACCTTTTGCATGTTTTTGGACCATGCTTTGGATTACCGATTTGGATTTGTCTGCCCACATCTCCTTTAATAAAACTCTAATCTGCATTTGCATCCGTCCTCAACTCCATATGGTGACATAATACTACGCCACCAACATGGTTGCAGCAGGAGAGCGAGGAGAGCATCACGGCAGTCTACATGGGGATTCTGGCCACCCAGTGTTTCCCCAGTGGACTACCATAGACCTCCCGGAGACGAATTTTGGATTGTCTGACTACCCAAGGCAGTTCTTGTTCCACTGCCAAATGTATTTTTCAAGTCTGGTGAACCCCAAGCCGGACAAGAGACAGTGGCTTGGGTTCATTGTGTCCAGGTTTTATGGCCCGGCCCATGAATGGGCTGAGCATCTAGCCAGTACAGGGTCCAGTGCCCTCAATAATGTAACTCAGTTTGTGGAACTTTTCTTTTTTTTTTTTTTAATCATAGGATATTTTTTGGAAAACCACATTTTACATATTATAACACCCCATCCAACAACCCCACCATACCCCAACAAAATAATCACAGCCAAAACCAAAAGAAAGGGTGAAACAAAAAAACAGCATCAAACAAACAAACAGAAAAAACAAAAACAAACAAACCAAAAAACAAACAAACAATTAAAAAAAAAAAAAAAAAGGATAAAAAAGTATAAAAAAAGTATAAAAAAGTAATATGATTAGCATTTACCGTCTACCTTCCCTCAATCCACCTCCAGGGTGCGTACATCATTGAAGTAGGTAATAAATTGTTGCCATTTT
>JANDJT010000103.1:12899692-12911326 GCA_024331685.1 Stegophilus panzeri
TTGTCACATGAAAAGATATAATCAAATATTTACAAAAATGTGAGGGGTGTACTCACTTTTGTGAGACACTGTATATACATACTCTCATCTTTTTGAATAAACTGAGAGACTATCTGACCTTGTATGTGTTTGTCTTATGGTGACTCTCCCAAGGTCTCAAAACAGGATAAAGCTGTGGCAGTGTGATGGCACCATTTATTCTCATCCTCATCAATTTCATATTTGATATTTTCTACATTCTCAAAAGATTTTCTAACACTGCCATTTTGGCTGTCACTGAGAAGCTACAAGTTACTAGATCAGCCAAACTGTCATCAGTCCTCATCCTCCTCGACCTTTCAGCAGTGTTTGATATGGTCAACCACAAGACTCTTTTGTCCACACTCATGAGGCTCAGAATTCGTGGTGCAGCATGGCAGTGGTTTGCCTTCTACCCAGAAGGTTGTTCCTATCAGCTGATGTGGAGAGGATCCTAATCTGCTTCCTGCAGACACTCCACTGGTGTCCCACAAGGCTCAGTACTTAGTCCTCTTCTGTTCTCCCTTTATACTTGATCTCTTGGTGGGGTCAAATCCTCACATGGGTTCTCATACCACTCCTATGTGAATGACACTCAACTCATCCTCTCCTTCCCACCCTCAGGTCCTCTTGTTTCTGCTCAGATCTCATCATGTCTGGCAGACATCTCATCATGGATGGCAGCTCATCAGCTGAAACTTAATCCCAGCAAAACGGAACTGCTGTTCATCCCAGGTGATTCATCACCACGTCAGGATCTTGTGATCTTCCTGGATAGCTCTCTGATCCCACCTTTGGTTACTGCATGCAACCTCTGGGTAACCATGGACAATATACTGCCCTTTACCTCTCACATTGCTAATCTGAAACGCTCATTACGATTTCTCCTTTACAACATCAAAAGTATTCGTCTATTTCTATCATACAGGCCACTCAGGTGCTGGTTCAGTCTCTTGATAACTTTTTTGTGGCTTACTCTGAAGATGACCGTTGTCAAATCTGGTGATGATTGGACAAAATTTGTAGGAGTAGTAGGGAAAAAACAGTTTTAAACAAAATCCAAGAATCGACCGGAAGTACATTTGAATTTCAAATACTGGTGTGAGTTCATTTCAGCATACTCCATGGAATAATATGAAAAGTAAACTGTGAATTTAGCACAAGCTCTTCAAATGATGTAAGGTAAAATATGAAAGTTGTTACAGTTTTTGACCATAAAGTGGTGCAGTGATTAAACTTCTTGGTTAAATCCAGGATGTGGTTCTGAAGATACATATCAATTTTCATGATTATACGTAGATGCATTCCTGAGATACACCCTCACATCCTGTTTTTTGCATTTGGTCAGGTTCACACATATTCAGTTAGCGGTGCGTTTTAAGTACGTTTTTTTCCTGTGACCATGTTAATAAGTTAGAGCATTTACACTTGACATGGATACGGTGCAACCAGTGCGGTGCAGCAGTGGACAGATCGTTTCCACAGCGAGTCTATTTTTGCTGTGCTGTGCTGCACGTGCTGAATTAAAGTGATAGCGCATAGTTCTTGGTCAAAATGAACATGGATTGACACGAAAATGTAGTAATTTCACCATAAATGCATACAATTAAAGTATACTACTGTTTTTCCACAGTCATCTTATTACTTTAAGCAAACAGAGGCAAAGAAAACCAAAACACTTACCAGGAGTTGCAAAAATAACTAATGCGGTCAGAATTATATCTAAAATATATTTTTTAATATGAAATACACTACACAGCTTGTTATATTGTGTGTGGGTGAGGTGGGGAGACACTCGCATCTCATCACATGACAGGCTAGTTATCGTAGAAAGTTGTGTATGACCTGCAGGATTTCTTGTATAAAGATTTAAATGCAAAAGAAAAGATATGGGAGGCAGTTTCCTCTGCTGTTTGTGTGGATGGTAAGTTTTCATTTAAAATGTTTGTGATACTACCTTTTCATGTAAGAGAAGTACCATGTTTAAATGTTTTGCCACTTGCTTGAGCAATATAATATATATAGAAGTAATGAATGGAATATTACATTATTTATATATATTGTGTTTAAACATGAATACATCTATCAAAGATTGTATTACTGTACTGTGTTACTCTAAAATTCATTCAAGTCCTATCACCCTCCACCTTCATGTCCTTTTCTGAATGTGTTCCACCGCGGATCAGTAGAGCACTGCAAACGTGTCTTATGTGAAAGCACAATGGTGCATGCTGTTTCCACACCGCATACGTACTGCAAACGGAGTATGTGTGAACCAGGCGTTAGCCAGCGTGTTACAGGAGAATGGTTTTGAATATCAAAATTCCTTTTGTAACTTTAGCTCAGACAGGTCTCAAACAGAAACAACCGCAGGTATCCATTGTAAACAAAGTCTCCATGGTTCCTATGTAACGCGCGAGCATGTGCTCGCTCTGGTTCGTGCATGCGCACGCTCTCTGGCTCTCCGTGCAGGTCGCCGCCACCGCAGCGCCATCTGCTGGTGAGATCGTGACAATTACACTAAGGTGCCTATTCACCTTGAGTGCTTGGCCCCTAACTAACGCAGCATTTTCTGGGGCCAAGCACCCAGACTCATGCATATTCAAAGATGCACTACAAATGTTGTATAAAGAATCATAAGAAATCAGAGCCATAACTATAGGCAAAAGGATTCCAGAATGATTTGTAGTTTTACAAGTTTGCTATTCTGTTATGGGAGTTTTAAATATGAGTTCCTTTGATAACTTTTATTTAGACAAGTCTCAAGATGATGTGAGCCAAATTTTGAGGAGGAGTAGCAAAAATGGCACTTAGATGGAAGCATTTTTGGTATGTTATTGTAACTTTTGACCGGTAAGTGGTGCTGTCATGAAATTTGTTGCATAGCCTCAGGGCATAGTCCTGAAATGCCTATCAAGATTTGTGTCAGTGTGCAAGATTGTTGCTGAGATCAAACCTCCCTTCCTCTTGGTGGCTTTGGTATCATATTTGTTGGAATATATACCATTTGGAATATCAACATTCTTTTGATAACTTTGACAAGGTTGGTCTGAGTATGATTGTAATAATTCCCTTTTTGGTTCGGAAGGGGAATGAGGAATGGGAGAAAGGCTTGCGATAACTCAAAATGGCTCTGTTTATACTTTTGCTTTTCAGCTTGAGCATTTAACACACCCACACACACCCACGGCTCTACTGGTTGGCTTGCTCTCTTTCTCTCTCACTCTGGCTTCTACGGAGTCTGAAGGCACAAAAAAGATACTCAGGCTCATAAACTCAGGCTGATAACACACATGTGAGTATCGTTACGCATTACCTGTCAGTTTGACCCACCTTCTCTCTGGACCACTCTGGACCATAGAGCAATAGAATAATGTGGCCTGGTCTGATGTATCACATTTCTTTTACATCATGTGGATGGCTTGGTGGACGTCGCTTATTTGCACAAGAGATGGCACCAGGATGTACTGGAAGTCAAGGTGGTGGAGGAATTGTGATGCTCTGGGCAATGTTCTGCTGGGGAATCTTGGGTCCTAGTATTCATGTGGATGTTACTTGACAGATAATAACTACCTAAACATTGTTGCAGACCAAGTACACCCTTTCATGGTAATGGTATTCCCAAATGGCAGTGGCCTCTTTTAGCATAATAACAGGTTAGATCTCTCACTTTCTTTCTCCCTCTAACCCCCACCACATTCAGCAACAGTAATGATACAACCACCACCACCAACAACAACAACAACAAACTGAACACCACTGCAAAACACAGCATTCCTTTAAAATATGGTGGTGTCAGCTGACAGATGAGACATGCAAAGGACACTTCTAATGTTCATGTTGTGAAAATTTCATATAATTATGTCATATGCCCTTTATAATCCCTCAATACTGGCACTACCCTCTGAAACTAGTAAATGGTGAAGTTTCTTTGATATTTTGTCTGTAGTAACATTCACAAATGTTGCTCTTTGCTGTAATTATTGTGGTTGTTGTTGTGATTGTAACTTGGGGAGTTCCTAAGAATGTAATAAAAACATTTTTTATTGATTATTATTTGAAATGTATAAATTTAAATAAACAAGGTTGTTGGAGTAATTTGGCTATTGAGAGAGGGACACATTGATGCTGTCAGAGATTTCCCCCTGTGCCAAGCGCTGGAGCGAGCAGCACACTCAGCAGCCCGAAGCGCGATAGCATGCACTTTCTGGTTTTTGACATTGACTTTATTTGCCACTGTATATGTGTTTGTTTTGGTTTCTGTCCTGTCTTTGCCTCTGTATCTTTATTGGTTGTTTCCCTAATGTGTCTCAGCTGTCCTGCGTCATCCCTCTGATTACTGTGTCTATTTAAACTCCTCGTTTCATTGTCACCTGTTCCTTACCAAGCTTTGACCTGTGTTCTGTGTTTTTTGGATACTGGTTACTCCTCACATTTATTGATTCTTGTTTCTGCCTAGTTAAGCCTGTTTGTTGATGGCCTGACCCCATGCCTGTTTTTTGACCACGTTTTTGCTACACAATTTGGAATTATCTGCTTGACTCTTTCATTAAAGCTTTTTACTGCACTTGCATCTGTTTCCATTGTAGGGAAATAGCCCGTGAGGGGGGAACACAGACACACAGGAGGCCCTTTGTCAGGTGATAAGGGAGGTGTGCTTTTATTTTCTTTGTTTTCTGGTTTTAGGGGTGAGGAGGTGTGTGTGGGTGTGTCTGGGTTTGCGTGCAGCTGGCGTTGCAGAGTTCTTCTGGGGACGTGTCGGTGCTTCCCTGAAGCGTGAGGGCTTTCTCGTGCCGTCAGGCAACGCCGTGTGTGTGTTCAGTGAGCAGCGGCCTCGTCTGGGTCCGAGTCATCTGTAAGAGAGAAAAAACACACAGAGAGAGAGAGAGAGAGAGAGAGAGAGAGAGGGGCGATTAGAAAAATGACAAAAGTCAAATAAAAGACGGGCATTGAGGAGAAGCGACGCGCACATGTCACACGAAAAATACTTCTCTCTGGGCGAGCGGAAGAGTGGCCTCTTATACTCCTCCCTCGTCTGCTGGATGCCAGCGCACCAATCACCGGCCGGAGGTGTGTCGGCAGCTCCGCCCTACCGTCACGTGTTTTCTGGTCGCCGTGGGTTTCGGGGTCGGGGTAGTCGGGGAAGGAGCGATTTTAATACCTTGCGTGCCGGCTGTCGGTCCGTCGCGACACCATTTTATTGTTTATATGACAGATGCTACCTAGATCAGGGGAGGATGATGATAGTGCTCTCTTGTAAAGACAGTGTGAAAAATTGTATTTCATTAATTATTTATATTTTATTTATATTAATTTATATTAACCATTGCTGCCTCACAGCTCCAGGGTTTGGGTGCTTGGGCTACTGCCTGTGTGGAGTTTTGTATGTTTTCCCTGTGTCTGTGAGGGTTTTCTCTGTGTTCTCTGGTTTCCTGCTGCAAAAACATGCAGGAATGTGGATTAGCTATGCCAAACTGACCCTAGGTGTCAATCAGTGTATGAATGTGTGCTCACGTGGTACCCTGCAATGGACTTGCTCCAAATATTCCCAGGATAGGCTCCAGATCCACCACAACACTGACCAGGATAAAGCAGTTACTGAAGATAAATGAATGAATGAACAAATGAATGGTCATACATAATTTTTTTTAAAAACACTACCACCACCAGCAACATCAACAACGGCAAAAATAACAAAAACAACTGGAACTGCACTGAAAAACACTGCAATCCTCTCAAAAATAGGATAGCAAAAGAGACATGAGCAGGAAACTTCTCATTTTTATGTTCTTTATGAAAGTTTAGTGCAGTGATATTATATGCCCTTTATAATCCCTCAACACTTGCAGAACCCTCTGAAAGTACTAAATGTTCCATCACCAGTAGATAGGGTAGCCTCAAGTAAGTGGCTGCTGGAACAATTCAAAGTAACTACAACAAAACACTGAAGTAGGTGAAATAATATGATACTGTATACTATATGTATAATTGTTTTTCCGTATTGCAGATTAAAACTTGTCTCCCTTTCTGCCTTTTGTGTCAAAAAATGTATGCATCCTGACCCACGTATGCATCATGACCCATTTAGGAGCTTTAAAACTAGCTTAGCTTGTCAATAAATTTTGAGGTCTAGCCTGAATTTCAGGCTTTGCATTTACACTGTAGGTGTTTAAAGTAATACTTTAACATCTGCATCTACATTATGTCATATCACAGCAAACCAGTGACTCCATTTCCCAGGATGCACCAACAACAAACATGGCCGAAGAGGACTACACTACCCCCCCACCCCATACACACACACACACACACACACACACACACACACACACACGATCATCTTCTCCAGGATTCTAATCACACACACCTGTTGCCAATCTCACGCTCACTCACTCCATGCTATATAAGAGACTTTTTGAACATTATGACTTTGCGAAGTATTACACTCAGTTGCCATAGTCTCTGTCGTGTACCATGCCTTTATTCCTACCTTTATGTTTCATGGTTTTGATCTGATTCTCTTCCTCGTTATTTGAGTCTTGTTTTATCCTAGTTTATCCTCTTTGCTGATCGCCTGACCATTTGCCTGTTTTGACCACGCTATTGTTTCATGATTTGGATTTGTCTGCCTATATCTCCTATAATAAAACTCTTATCTTCATTTGCATCCCTCCTCAACCTCCTTACGTGACACATTATATCATACAGGGGATTACCATAGACAAGGATTCTGCTGTGTTCCTCTGTATTGGAACTAATTTAAGCAGCAAGCTGTGTAGTTCTTATACTCCATTAATAAGGATCTAAGGAAGTTGTTCAGGTGTAACTTATTTAACTTTTTAACAAAGGAGCATACTATAAAATGTAATTCTTCTTCCTTATGCTTTCCTATGGTCTTCTGGTATTTATTCAATATCAGACCCACAGGATTATATTGTTTACAAATACACACAATCTCTGAAAGAATAAATGATACACAGGAGCTATCTTGGAGCACTCTTTTAATACTACTCAGTGTGACCACAAGAGGATGGGCTTTCAGGTACGTAATCTCACATTTTATGCAGGTTTGACTGTAGTCTGGGCAGCAATCCCCAAACTGTACACAGGCCTCATCACAGAAACAGACTCTGTTGCAGAGATTATTCATGCCCTTGCAGCATAGTACTGTGGGTTCTGAGCATCCAGCTGTAAGACAAAAATTATAAACAAAATTTATTATGAATTTGGAGGAGCAGTGTACAAATTATATATTGCCTTTTGGGGTGGGCTCAGCTTTTTTCAGTTTGCCCAGATTAACTAGTTCGTGTAATGCAGATGCGTGCTTCAGTGAACCACTGTGCTGTATCCTTAAAACAGCACATGAACACAACACTTCAAATGCTATAATTCATACAATGCTGTTCAGCTTTATGTGACAAATAGTGTCATGAATGCCTTAAAAAAATAGTATGTACTTTCTGAACTACTCCTCAACTTACTTGTCTTTTATTGCCAGTAAAAAACTGCCTTATGTCTGGTTACTTTCTCTTACTCATGACATCACCCATGTTAAATTAAATCTGAACGCAAAAAAGGCCTCTGTTATTTAAATGGTAAATGGCGCACTTAGATAGTGCTTTTATCCAAAGCACTTTACACTGTGTCTCATTCACCCATTCACACACACACACACACACACACACACACACACACCAATGGTAGCAGAGCTGCCATGTAAGGCACTAACTTGCTATCGGGAGCAACTTGGGGTTCAGTGTGTTGCCCAAGGACACTTCGGCATGTGGAGTCATGTGGGCCGGGAATCAAACCACCAACCCAACGATTACTGGACAACCCACTCTACCAACTGAGCCACAGCTGCCCCATATTTATATGTGAAAAGGTCACTGCATTAAATTTCAGTTTATTACCTAAACTACCCAGCTAACAATTTTTGGTTCCCAGAAAGTTCTGGGAATGTTAGTTTTACATTAGTTCATGCATTCATCCATTATTAATCATAAATAAAACAAATCAGTCTATATAAATAAATAATCAGAACACAAGCCATGTTTTTGTTGATACATTGTTTACATAAAATAACAAGCCATGAATCTTGAGACATTCAAAACAGTAATTATTATTTAATAATAAAAAAAAAAGCCATGAAAACCTTTTCAAAGCTAACAATTTGCAAGAACACTGTATCAATAAAAAATACATTTTAACTATAAAAATGGATACATTTTTCAACTTCTGATCAACTTCTCCACTTTAAAAAACAGGTTCACTTCTTCCATCACTGTCATCTGCAAATTTAACAAAGAAATAAAAAAGGCAAAGTAATTTACGTGTACATTACATTAAACAATCAGAATTAGACGAACAATTAAATAAACTTTACTATATATGCCTTTAAAATCATGAAGTTAGTGCTCGGCTGTGTCTAGAGGTATGATGTTACACGCAAAACCAAAAAGAAATCTAAATCTTCTTAAAAATATAAAGTAACATCAAACATACATTGGATATTAAGACTTGTTTTGTGTATTTTGTCATAAATCTTCTCAGTGAAAAATAAAATACACTCAATCCTCTGCAGTTTGGTTCTCAGATTAATTTATTCATTTTTAAAGATGTTTACATATTTATACAGAAAAACAAGACAAATATACTGATTATAGCTCAAGTGCAGCATCACAATATGAAGTGATTTTGATATTGACTTGATCTGATATTTTAGTTTAAATATATACAAAACAGGCAGAGATTATTTAAAAAAATATTTAAAAGCAGATCTCCCTCACTCTCTTCTGCTTCTCACACTAACTGCTCTCATGTTCAGCGACAGGAAAGCTGGGCTTCTTTTTGGTCAGAAACCACTACCTCTGGCAAACTCTATAGTTAAAACAAAAATTCTCATTATTAAAATGAGCTTCACTGATTAACGTTAATGCTTTGCTGCGTTTCATTCAAGTCAGAGCTCCGTGTTGAAGTCTCCATGCACTTCCCAACTGCCACTTATACAGGATTCAGCAGTAGCTTTATTTACAACAATTAATGACTGTGACTGTGTTATATGACCAAACATTATAGGTTTTATGTGTCAGCTGCTATATTTTACTTCCCTGAACTGTGCACCTGTGAATTAATGTGTGAAACCTAACTAACTAGCCAGGTAGCTATCGTCCAGCATTGCTTAACCTAGGTAACTAGCTAATAAACTAACTAGTGTGTTGTTGTAGCTGACTAGCTTCCTAATGTTAGACAAAGATAAGATAAGTGACAGCAAAACTAATGTCCTTCGAGACATTAATATAGAAGAATTTCTTTGATCAGACTATGATTTAAATATGATTATTATGTAATCCATCAGATTTAATCAAAAGTTAAAATAAAATAATCAGTGATAATAAATGTTTTAATCCATCAAAGGCTTAATTTTATTTTTTAATTTTATAACTTAAATTTATTTCAATCATGAAGAGAGAGTGACTTATTGTTAAATCAGAATTTAAACATGATTATGTTGTAATAGTACATGGAATATTTTATTAATAAGAAAATGATAAGTGAATATTCATGTAGGTCAGTGGTTCCCAAACTTTTTACAGTGGCGTACCCCCCCAGGAATTTAATATCCTTTTGCATACCCCCTCTCTCAAACTGTGTTGTCTGACGATGGCATCCTCTGTATTGTTTTTTTTTTTTTTTTGTGGCCTTTTCCCCAAGCATTAAACCAGCTATATCAGCTGCAGTAGGAAGAATTAAGTCCTCCACAATAGAATGGGGGTTGACCGTCTTAGCCACTCTGTAACTCCTCATGTAGAATGCTTCCAGACCCTTCCTATTTAGGTTTTCCTACGCTGTTATAAGGGTCTTACTACTCCCGAGTCGTCTTAAATGTCTTTCAAAAATCTCTTGAGGTTTATTTAGCAAAAAGTAAATAGCATGCTTTGTTTTTAAATATCTGTGCAGAAATGCTGGTTTCATGCAGTTATGAAAGAGTACGTTTGCACATATAACACACTGTGGCTGGGGATTTTCTTCACTGTCAGCATATGTAAAGCCCAAAGAAATATATTTCTCATCATATTTGCGCCTCTTTGATGTTTTTTCTGCGAATTGCTGATGAAGAAGAGGTGGCGTTTCAACTTCGGATACATCGCTGTCTGTATCAGCATGAACTGGGCTAGTAGTAATGAGTACACTTATGCTTGCTATGGATGTGATGTTAGAGGGACCTGGGCCACTGCTGTCAGAGGACTGTGGATCAGCGGTTCTTGCTGTGGTTGCGGGCCGAAATCTTTGTACTTTTCCATTTTAAGGTTACGAGCTATTACTTAACTTCATCATATAGCCATGTGCTGGTGATAAATGACATGTGGTAAGATGCACACTGACGCATGATTGTGAGTTGATGCAGTTTTGACCACAAAAGACAGGATAATTTGATTGGATGTCATGTATTTGACCTTTAGAACATTGCAATTTTGCTGTTTGTACACTGGAGGGGGCACAAGTTTATTTTTTGGCTTTGAGAAAAACATGGATTAGAATTTTAATGTTATTTAGTAATTAAATGAACAGTAAATCTCAGCCTCCGTCACCTCGCGTACCCCTGGGGGTACGCTTACCCCAGTTTGGGAACCACTGATGTAGGTGAAACTAGGACAAATTGATGTAACTCCAGCTTGTGGGAAATCACTGAGCACACATTTCTCACTTGCAGTTTGTATCTTTTTATTCCTAGTTTGCTAATTTGTTATCTGTCATTTTTTAGCGCATGTCCTCTATTATTGCCAAGCTTTATGAATGAGCCATTGTTCAAACTGCAGAAGTTAGATAAGTATAGAATGTCGTACACAAAGGCCTGTGTGCGCAAATGTGCAAGTACTGATAAGGCCACCTGTGTTAGAGAATATGCACCAATGTTCAAGGATATGTGTGTTTGTTAGTATGGTATATTTTCAAAAGCACATGGTACATGCAAGAAATCAATTGGTATATGTTAAGAAATCAAAATGAGATCTAATCATGTGTGACCAATGTATGAGATATTAGAAAAGAATCAGTATATTACTCAGACATTCTAAAATCAAAGTAGGTCAAGCTGGTGTGACTAACGTATGAAATCACTGAACACATATTTCTCACTCTTAATTGTATCTTTTTCTTCCCAGCAATCATTATCTGCTATTTCTCAGTGTGTGCTCATCTTCTGTAGCTTACACCTGCTAGCCTTGGACTGGGCAATTTTCTCACCAGCCTAGTGTTTGTAACTTCTAAGAGTTTATTGTTAAGACTTATGATTAGAAGTGTAATGCTAATCAGTATGAAGATACTGTCTATAATAATAATAATAATAATAATAATTATTATTATTAATATTATAATATTATTATAATATAATAATATTATTATTAATTAATAATAATAATCATAATAATAATAATAATAATAATAATAATAATAATAAGCATAAGCTGACTAAGCTTGGGCCTCAGTTATAGATAAGATACATAGAAAGAAACATAATTGTGCCAAGATCACAGAAATTCAATTCAATTTCAATTCAATTTTATTTGTATAGCGCTTTTTACAACAGACATTGTCTCAAAGCAGCTTTACAGA
>JANDJT010000103.1:12916459-12945180 GCA_024331685.1 Stegophilus panzeri
GTTTTTTGGAGGGATGCAATGAGAGCCCATTCTTGTGAAGAGGTAAAGCAAATCCTCTTCATCACATTCCTCCAGTGTGCCTTGATGAGCCTTTGCAACGGCAGATCGTTCAGTCAAAGAGAGGTAGTTGTGGAAAGATAACAGCAGGACAATCATTGACTGAGTCAATTCCATGCATGCATGCATGCATGCTAAAATGAAAGCCTCACTGGCAGTACACCGAGGTCAAGTAATCCTTTTACCCAGATCCTTCCTACTGCCTACCATTCAGCTTCACAGAAGTCTGGTCTCAGTCTAGGAACGCGCTCATCTTCCCCTTCACATTGTTCAAGGAACTGATCATGTAAAAAAAAAAATAAAATAAATAAAAAATTAGAAGTATTATTCCAAGATTTCTTTACAATGTGTGTTCAAATAAAATTTTCAAACAATTTGTTCAGTCAAAAATTATTTTCCCACCCTCATATTGTTGTCTAATTTGAACAAGATTTTCTTTTGTCAGTGTACAGTGGCACATTTATGTATAATTAAGGCAAATTACAGAGTAATCAGCTTTTTAAAATATACTGTGTATCAAAATTATATTTACACTTGTTCTCAATCGCTTTGGCACGAAACAGTCTTAACATTCTCTAAACTGTAAGTTCAATTGTCATAACTGTTTGCTGGAACATCAGAACTCTATTGCATGTCTGCAGACTGTAGTAACTTACCCAAAACATTTAATTCAAAATAAGAAGTGTTTGTCATTATGTGAGCCACACTGGTCAAAATGTTTAGATGTTTTTTTTTTTTTTTTTTTTTAATTTTTTTATATGTATATATGATATGATCTATATAGTCTTTGTCCCTTCTTTATTCCTTATTGTATAATCTTTTTTTTAATTTAATTTTCTAAACAAGCAATAGTTGAACCTTATAAAAATATACAATTCTGTATATTTTAAATTGACACATGCAATATTTTTGGCTCTCTTACCAGCAGTACAGGATTACTTGAGGGTGGTGAAAGTACCTCAGTTTCAGCTTAGTTCAGCTCTGCATTCTGGATGATCAATAAACATGCAAAACATGAAAGTGAGACACATTGTTACAAAAACATAAAAAAAAATAATGTCACTGTTGATAATGTAACAGTTGCCTAGTGATGAGTGAGAATCACAAAGCTGGGGACATTGGATGTACTGTGACCTTAAAAGCCCCCTGAATTTATTTTCTATTATAATTAGGATGTACATTGTACTTAAGGTTATTTTATAATTCCTATTTAATGCTGCTAGTCTGAATATTTAATTTTTCACATCTATACTGAGACATTTATTCCATTAGCACCACATTACCAGTGTGATGTTCTCGTTCAGATTCCATGTTATCACAATTGCTTGGTCTTCATCTGTTTGTCCAAGTTCATCACCTTCATTCCATTCAACTGTGTCTTCCTTATCATCATCATCATCATCATCATCATCTCCAAGGGTTTCAAGTATGTTATTGTGTCGTGGAGGAATCTGATTGGTCAAGTTAATGAAATCATAGCCCTGTATATCAAGGAGCTCATGTGAAAGCTGTGGACTCTTCGATTGCTGTGCACTTTGATTCCACAATTCACCAGTCTCCTCGTCACTTGAGGCGCTTGTGAGTCTTTGGACGGTGCTTGTTCTTTTGTTATCTTTTGGTGATGAAAGGGAGCTGTGTGAAGTGCTGGGTGTCTCTATTCCAATGGTCTCTAAGGTCAAACCACTCTGTGGAACATCCTCCATTCCTCTTGTTCTCTGTGCTCTAGCGCTTTCTCATCTCTGAAGAACATGCAATATAACATTCAATGATTAACTCAGCCACTCAGCTAAAATAAATGATAATTTACAACACTTCTGTCACTGTATTTAAAAATGAAGCCCAAATTACATTTAAGTAACTTAAAGTCAAAGTCAAAGGTGATTTTACTAACCTTACACTTGGTGTCTCTGTTAGATGAATGTCTGTCATCAATAAATGTGTGCTTGAAGCCTCAGAATCACTGTCAAATCCATGTGATGACAATTTTGCAGCAGGTCTCTCAGTATCACCGTCTAATCCATCCTGTAGTAATGAGTGTTCATTACATTCCTCTTTATCTCCATCAGATAAAGATTCTACGTCTGTGAGACACACCTCCTGTTTAGTGCAAATGTAAAATCTCAACAATTTCCGTTTGGTTTGTTCATAAACATTTCCAACAGTGCTATCCAAGGGAATTTGGTTTCTTTTAAAATCACAAAAATGAAAAGTGAAGTCTGTTTCTGGACCTTTTGGTGACTCCCCATTTGTGAAAAAAAAGGTTCTTTCCCATTTCCATGATTTGTAAGACAGTTGCCATTTGCTCATCAGTCATGATAGAGAGCACGGAGAGCATTGCTATTTTAATGATCCCTCTTATTTTTGCAAGGGAGTGCAAATTTATACAATGAACTGTAGGTATGATACCATTACTACTAGTGAACCAGTTAAGGTACTGTACATTAATTCTGATTCAACAACAAAGGTGAGATGAATTAGTCTGTGGTGATATTCTGAAAGCCACCTGTCTAGCAATAATAATTCAATGTGTATACATATGTGGCTATGTTTTTTAAGGATAATATTAAATGTTTACACATACGGTGATACATGTCAACACCTTTAGTTGCATCATTAAAAGTAGCTATAATTTACATATTAGCTAAACATAGGCCTAGTGACCTTCTGTGAAACATTACCCACCTTGTCCCTTTTCATGTGGATCATGTCCTCTTCTGGAACATCTCGTGACCTTAGAAACTGCTGGAGAATTGTCCTCCATCGCAGAGCTAAAACATTGTTACAGCTTGGTGCTGAGAGTAATCGTGGAAGTTTGGCTTATTCTTCTATAAAATAAATAATATCTGTAAACTGCATACATCCAAGATCACTCAAGTGCAAGTGATGCTGTGAAGATACAAGTGTGAATCACCGTGCAGAAGTCTGTCGAGAACACAACAGGTAAGCTGTCTTTGCGAGACAATGCAAAAGTTTTGCTAGGGAACGCAACAGGTATCTTTGCGAGAGAACGCAAAAAGCTTTGAATTTTTTTTTCCTCCCATCCCATTTATTTTTCCACCACCATGTCCCTTTAGGGGCTCCGTAGATATCTGACTCAGCCGTAATCGAACCTGTGTGTCACGTCCCGAGACGTAAGGGAGATTAGGACGGATACAAAGGAAGTTTAACAGTTTTATTTAAGAGAGACACAGGCAGGTAAATCCAAATCATGATCCAAAAACATGCAAAGGTCAGGCGATCGGCAAACAGGCATAAACTGGGCAAAGCAGGAATCAAGGTCGTGGTCACGGAAAACAGGGTCAAGATACAAAACAAGAAACATAGAACTGGGAGCGGAAAAACCAGCGTGGACTAAATCTAAAGTTTAACCTAAATAACTCTACCAAGGAACCGGAACCTGACTCTGACTATCGTATCGAATCTAAACTAATACTCCGCGGTGTGCTGGGAGGCGCGCGGTTTATATACAAACATAATCAGCGCGATAAGTGCTGACGGCTGACACCAATCTAGACACACACTTAAACAATAGCCATTGACAGAACAGGTAGGAGACATAACAGAAACATAACAAAAGCACGTGTCCATAGTAAACAATGTCACGGTTGTCAACCTTCAAAGAGCGGGCGCTCGCGCACCTTGCTCGTGCACGTGCGCCCACATGCTCTCCAGCGCGCTGCTTAAAGGGGAAAGCGTGACACTGTGAGCCTAGTGTGCTCAAGTGCCCCTGGGGTGGCATAGTTGGTTATCTGGGTAGCAGTCCACCTTAACCTGTGGTCTGTTCATCCTTGCTAATAAATGTGTGTGTGAGGGTTAGGGAAAATTTGCTACTAAATATTTCAGTCCTCCTCCTTCAGTTATAATTGCCACACGCACGCAGAAAGCCGCCATGACAGCAGTCTAATAATCCTGCTGCTGTCTGTGTCATTAATGTTAATCAAAAAACAAAAGACAAAGAGAAAATGACCCACTCACTCATTTGACTGAATAACTTCAATAAATTTAATAAGAATCACTGTATATGTCATACAGTGAAGTCTTTTTTCATTTTACATTTAATTGCTTTATTCAATTTCCATAGAATTTCTTACTTGAATACTACTGATAGACCTACCTGAGAAAATGTATCGTTATCGTGAAATAAGATTGTAGTCATATCACCCACCCCTAAACATTTGCATTTGGTGATTCCAGGCTTGAATTTCACGTAAAATGTGAAATGTACTTCTTAATATAGTAAATATCATTAAGCCTGCTGACAGGGATTTTTTTTTTTAATTTTAGGAATTAAAATGAGAAAAAGTTACAAGAACAAAGCTATGTTCAGAAATGAGTTTGTTGTCATTCATACACTGATTAAAATCAGTAATAAAGCACGAAGCTTGTTGTTATGACGTGCTTTTAAATGTAACTCTATTCTGTACTCTCTCTCTCTCTCAGCCTATATAACTGTGGGCGAGAGGCATCAAATAATTGAAATTTCAACTCAAACTGGAGGACACTATATAGTGTGATACAATAACAAATCAGGTTAATTTGTATTTTCATACACTTGTAATATAGTAAGTTCCACATATACCGCTATATCCCTTTTTTTCTTTGAAACCATTTTTTGATAGGAAACTAGTTGATGACTAGAAATAAAAACATAAAATGGCAAGATGTTATAGTAGTATTTTTTGTTACATTTATGTTGCCATTGGTTTGTGAAGGTTAAAATATTAATTTAACAGTTCAGTGTTGCTTTTACAATTGCAATTTCAAATATTTTTTTAAATTTAATTACTTTCTGGATTCCTCTGGACTCAACTCGAACTCGGCTATTAAGGACATGGACTTGAGTCCAACTCGGCACCTTTTGGACTCGGACTCGATTGGTTAATGACTTGGTCTCGAATTGAACTTGACAAAGGTGGACTCAGACCCAACACTAGAAATTAGCTGGTAAGTTTTATTGAGCATCTTGCAGAACCAGCCAAAGTTCTTCTGGATACTTTGACTGTCACACTTGTGTCTTATTTTTGCAGCAAAACCCAGCTGCCTTCATTATGTTTTTTGTCCGAAAAATGGTCTCTTACTTAATATGCTGCTTTCTTTAATGACATAAAAACATTTTTCTGTAACATTTAATTTTGTGCTTGAAAACTAATGTTTGGGAATCTAAAATGTTTTTGTACTGACCTGATAATGTAGAAGTCATAAAATAAATAAAACAACTATAACAAAGTTTATACAAACGAAATAGGGTGCCTAAGATTTTTGCACAGTACTGTATATGTATAACATAAATATGTAATTATACACTGTAAAAAATGTGACCAATGGTTACTTAAAAAAATTATGGCAACACAGTGACACTTCACACACTTCACTAGACACTTCACTATTCAAGTGACACTTGAATAGATTTTAAGTACTACAACTTTGATTAAAAAGTATTGAATAAATTAACTAAATTTAAACAAAAAAATTAAGTTCATGGTAATAAAAGCAACAATTAAAATGTGTTGGCTTTAGTAATAGCATGCCAAATGATGAGTTATATAGCCCAAAAATATTGAGTAAATCCAAATTAATTTCACAAGGAAAACTGATTTATATTTAGTAAGTATCTGAGCAAAAGTAATCTAAATATACTAAGTATCTGGGGAAAACTGATTTATATTTACTGAATATCTTATGGAAATTGATTTATATTTACTAATTATCTGGGTGAAATTGATTTATATTTCCTAATTATCTGGTTGAAAATGATTTTGGTTCACTAAATAAAAATATATATATCTATAACTCATATTTGAGCACATTGTTGCTTAATTCAAAACATTTACAATTTTATTCTTATTTATTTGTACCTTAATTAATTGTTTAAAGTCTTAATTGGTATCACATGACTTTAAATATATTTAATGTCACTTTCATTTTTCTATTTCTAATCCAACCAATATCATGCCTTCTTGGTGCCAACGTTTACTTAAGTTGGGTCAACAGATCACCATGAATAAAAATAACAGAAGGTAAACATTTATTTGTGCTACTTTGTCTCAACATGTTTACCCAACATTTTTCAAGTGCAAAATGCCAACATAAAACAATAAAATAACAGTACAAGTATAAAATGCATTTGGTCTTTTAAGAAAACAGACAGAAGTACTTCCATTTGCCTTGCTTCTTCACTTACAAAAATGGGATTCACTTGAACAATTACATTATGTATTTGTGCAAATTCAAATGCCTCAATTAAAACATGTCAAATAATCCCTACATCCCTGGTGTAAACAGTAGACTCACAAGGTACAAAAATAGTTGGCTGTGCCAATATTAAGTCAAAAACATGATGCCACTCCCCTCAAATCTGAACAACCACCTGCAGCACTTAAACTCAAGCATTTAACAAAGCCTTGAAGGTAACCATGTGACAGTTGACAGTGCCACAACAATTCCCTTTCATCCTGCAAAGGTTCATTTTCTTAAGATAGTAGTTTATTCTTGAGGCTGTTCAATTTTGGGGACAGCTTTGAACAATCCAGCTCAAGGAGGAGTTTCTGGAAGACTTCGAACATATACCTGAGCTCCTTGGGATAGGCAAGATTCACTGCATATGTCAACCCAAGGAACATGGAGCAAGCCCTTGGAAAGTTACCAAGAGCTGTCAGAACTTTCATGCCCTCTACCACAATACCGATGTCATCAGGAAACTCTGACTTATTACTCTTGATATTGTAGATTTTGATCCTTTGTACAGCAAGGTCCTGCGACACACTGTTTTCATCAGCATCCTGAACTAGCAAGAACGTTGTGTATTTCAGACTGTACAGCCAAAGGATAAGGTCCTAATTAAACATCTCCCAAATTGCTTCCAACCCTTCGGACAAGAAAACCTGGGGCATGACATGTTGCCTGTAATGCACCCCATCTACATCAGAGATTTAGAAAGAGATAATTTATTTGTAAACGCATATTTTCATGGCAGGCAAGTTAAAAAGGATGCAATCAGTTCACCAACAAATCAAAACAATTCAGTGACACCAGAGATGATAGTCTGAACTGAGTCTCAGCTGTAAATATTGTAAATGATTTTTTTTTAATCAAATCAATCCATTGCTATATAAATTAGTTTCTTTATCTCTATCTGGCACTGTAAGCTCATTCCTAAATCCACAGCAACTGGATCAACTCTGCTCCTTTGCTTATTTTAGAAGTTACCTCAGTCTCTGTAAAAGTGTCTCGCAGTTACTTTGTGAATAGCTCTTAGGAAGAAACTCTATAATTTGACCATAAAAGTTCCTAGCTTAAAGACATTAAATACAGCTGTTAGTAGTGCAGTTCTTGGGAGAAAGAGAATAAGTAAACTACTAATAACTTTTGAATTCTGCCTGTTGGTGAAATCAGACTGACATGGCAAGCATTTAGTAACACCACCTATTTCTGCAGTAGAACTTAAAAATTCCTTAATGAAAAACAAAAAAAAGTGTACACACTTACACAAAAGGACTATGATTACTTACAAGACTCGAACAAAACTACAAAACTCAGTAGCTTGCCAAGAATTATTGTGAGAAATATAGTATACAGAGTGAAGAGAGAGAGCAAGAGAGAGAGATCACCTTCATATTTTAACATGTACTTTAACTTACATCATACTCTTAAGAGTTGATCTGTAGCTTCCCCAAGGTACACCAGTAAACACCGAATGACAACATCTCTGGTCATGTTGATGCTAGGATTGCTTGAAGCCTGAAATGACAACAATAAACATTATTCAAGTTCATGGTGTAAAAATCATCCACTGACCTTTAAAGCTGCAATTTTTAACACTACGTGGTTAAACAATCCTCCATCTATTATCCTTAATGTGCTGTCTCAGACACCAGTCTAATGAAACACTGTCTCCTGGAAGTCATTGGTCCCAGCAAAGAAATAGTGCATAGCACATAAACTCCCATAAAACCACAACATTTTACAACTTGTATGGATTAAACAAACAAACAAACAAACAAGACATAACATGTTAATCACTGCGCTTTAGATGTGCTGGTAAGAAAATTTAGCTAACTTTGGACAGAGCCAGACTAGCTGTTTCCCCATTTCCAGTTTTTATGACAAGCTGTGCTGCTGGTTGTAGCTTCACATATATAGAACAGACACTGGTAACAATCTGAGAATCTTCCTCTTAGAGAGAATGCCAATAAAAGTATTACCCATAATGCTGACCTATTCCTTTAAGAAGCAAATATTTAGAGCTGAAAATCTAAAAGTGGCCACGGAGTGTATGCAAACTCTTTTAAAAAGGAATGCAGTTATTTCACTCTTTTTGTAGAGAAAATCACAGGTTAAACATTACTTCCTGTAGATTGAAAAATAAGCGAATGATATTCCAGCAGTTTGACCACAAAGTCCCTAAAATAAAACATTAGCAAATATAATAGTCATTGAAGGATACCTTGAGTATGATGGCCTGCAACCTCAACCCCATGGTTCTACCCTTGGACTGGAAGAGTTTCAGAAGCCTGGGAGTGTATTCATCCAGCTTGGACATGAACTTTGATTCAAGGTGCACCATTGTGATTCTGTGAAACTCATCCTGGATCTGAATGATAAATAATGAAACCAGTGTACAAATTGTTCTTACAACACTTTTAAAAGCGAGAATCAACCTAATTCTGACTCTGGAATTTGATCTTGAAAATATGATTTCGATAATAGTTGACAGGAACATAATATATGTTTTGTAACCAAGAGCTAAATATGCAAAACCAACAGTGCAGTCCTTCACAATGGACTAGGAATATTTCTAATTTAGCATTAGTAACTCACATGAGATGCCTCAAATAGAGCAGGCCATCTGGCTTTGATGTCCTCTATGCTGGGCAATAGGTTGACAATTTCGTTTCTTCTGTGTGCAAATGTTTTGGCCATTTTTTCCTTTATCAATTTGTTGGTGTCCCTCTTCCTTACTTCAGTAAGCAACTGAATCCTCTCTTCTTCTTGACTTTCTTCATCCTCTACTGCTGGGTAAGGGGGGGTGGTAGTTTACCTCTGCCTTTCTAGGTTTTTTTTTACACTCTTTGCAGGCTTCTGGTCCGCAGGGCTCTTGCGTTTGAGTGCACTGCATATCACCTCAGGAACACCGTAGCCTCGGAGTTTGGTGCGATAATTGGCCATCTTGTATTTTATGCTTTGTTGCCAGCCATAGCAACCTGAGAAGGAGCCAGGTTCTTTGAGAAAAGGATATTTCTTGACAAGTGCTTCAGCAACATATCTTAACTTATCTGTGCACTTGATGGATAAGCTGGATGTGTATATAGTTTCAGACAGCTTCTCAAGTATGTCTGCCTTGACCTTTGAGGTAGTCATAAGTGTTCCATTCTTCTTGTAGTCTTCAGTGCCTCTTTCAAGGTACATCTCAGTTTCATATTCAAACTGTGGAATAGGGAACTGCTTTGGCCATGGCTGGCATTGTTCTGTGGTACTTCGCCTAGGCAGAATAATGATGTCCTGTGAAGACGATGTTCCAGCAGATGACTTTGCATAAGATGCAGACTCAATCAGTTGACTTTTGACCAAAGGAACTGTCCAAACTTTCATCAAGAGGAAGCAAGTTAAGAAGAATTGGGGCAACGTGAACAACCTTTATGGTGTCTTTGTGTTTAATTTGCTCACTTTTATGAAGGGTAAAGTAATCTTCAAATTCCGAGTCCAAATACTGGAGATTGAACTCATCAGAAATTCCACAGGTCTCCTTCACAACAGTTTGCAGTTCGTCCACAGTGGGTGGGATTCCTGATAGAAGGACCAACTTCTCAATTCAGTCATCAATTATTACTCGAAGCTTTACCTCCATCTCTGCCAGCCTGACAAGACTGTGAATAGACAAAAGTTTATATATGAGATCAGATATACAGTGAATAATGTGATGAAGAGCTTGGAGTGTGCCACAAGATTAAAGCATTAAAAAACATTTAAATAATCAATAAACTCTAAATTAAAAAATAAAAAATTAAAAAACTCTAAACTCTAAACTATAAATAAAAGAATATTAATGGTAATTCAATTTGCCAATCAGAACTATATTTCCTTATTCTTTCCTTATTTCCTTAGTCTTTAAATGATAAATCAATAACTGAACTGATGTAAAATGTAATTGCAAATTGTAGTCATTGTATTTAAAAATGACAATTATTTTTATACAACTATTTAAATACATATTTTTATCATTACTATTAATTATTTGTCCTTCTTTCATATTCAGTTAATTCAGTAGAGAACTGCATTTAAATAACGTAGTAGCTTCTTAAACTCCACTTAAACTAGTCGGACAAACAGTTGATTAACTTCCATAAAATATGGCAAATCATAAAACCTGTGGTGTGCAACAATAATTATTAAAGCATATTAAATATTTGTAGATCCTTTAAGGGTATGCTAATAGCAGGAACACTGAAACGCTTCGTATGAAAATAAGAATGAAGCTAAGAGTAAACCTCCCTTCTTCACTGGCTGAAACATTATCACGCAAATCATTTATATGAACAATAGAACAGTATCACGTAGCATTTGGAGCTAGGCTACTGAGCATGACATGCGAACATATGTGGCCTACAGTGTAAACGTGTAACAGTAGTCTCAAACAGACGGACTAATGAAGTCTCTCTTTGGCAGTCCGCACCATGCGCTACTGTAATTTACTGACCTCAAACCAGCTTTCACAAAGACAGTTCAGTGTAAATCTGCCAGCATGAGCTGCAGCCACTGTTTGAAAGCATTCTCCTACAGGGCGACAGAGAAAAACTGAAAAGGGCGGTTAGGCCATCTGAATCTCTGGTTGTGGCCTCATTGTACCATTAACGGAGACATGAAACGTAGGCTACGGGGCTGAGAGAACCTCGGTGAAGTTGGGATTAATGTTAGCACAGCACCAAACAAAACACAAGAACAGACCGCCGATGAAAATAAAGCCAAATAAAAAAGAGGAAATACCGCACTTTGTTTCAAAATGTAAAAAGACACAAAACATACTGACCTTTCTCCCGAAACCTACGAAAGCTGAGAAGTAGCCTACTGCTTTTAACAGCATGTTAGGCTACTGGAGTAAAAAACGTTACCCGAGTACAATTTACTTGAGAAAACGAAATGCAGTAGGTCTAAATGTAACTCGTAATTGCTCACCTCTGAGAGCAAATGTTCCTACATTTGTGCATGCTTGCTAGCTAGTTTGGTAAGGTGGGGGAGGGATGGAAGCTCAGGCTGAGGCCAGGAAAATTGGTAAAAGTAGATTAGAGGGGGCTTTAGGCTATACAGCCTACGGTTGGGGGAGAAATCACATGAAATTGTGACATTTAGCTGACCACTTTTTCAGTCCTTGCTATGCTTTTAGTCGATTTAAAGGCAAGACAGACCAACTTCGAACCACTAGCCTACATAGCTTCATTGTAACTTACAGCGCAGTAAAGTTGTAATGTTTGGTTTGATAACTTACAGTAGCTAACTATGTTCGACTGCTACAGCAACTTGGTTATGAATAGTTCATTAATTAAACAGGTCTTACCTTTGGGAAAACGGCAGTTGAAATGTGTAGCAGACGATGATTGAAGTCCATGTGGTGCAAAATGCCTTGGGCGGAAGTGAAAGTTAATTAAAACCAACGAGCTCCCAATGAGTAAACTTTATAAATTTTCTACATCCTTGACTTTCCTGATAAAGTACAATTAAATTATACTCAGTGATTCACAGCTAATTTTATTCAAACAAAACTGAGTAAAATGCAATTAATAATTAACGACAATTTGTTGAATTCCACTCAATGTGATTCAAAACTGCACAAAGACTTTATTAATATGTATAGATTACTATCATTTATATACTAAATATTAATTAACCCCAGTCTCAGTTTTACAGTGTATTTTTATGTCCATTTAGTAATGTGAACAAAGGTCAAGCTCCATTTCCTTGCTTTTTCCCTTTATGCTCTTAGAGTCCATGCATGATACTGTATGGATTATGCACAGTGTACAATGAACAAATGTAATAATGCAATATGCTGGCACACATCATTCCTATTATTAAAATGTACAACATGTCAGGGTGGACGGCAAAGTGGTGCAGTGGGTGCATCATATCCCAATCATCAAATTCTCCCAACGTGTGTCCAGCTTTACCAGGATTGGCTCCAGATCAGAGGAATGAGTGAATGAAAACCTCAGGGTCAGGAGGAATGTAGTGTAAAAGTTGCCAATCCCAGCTCTTGGGACATGTTACAGTCATGTTTTCATAAACTGGCTGCTCCAGCTCACAAAAAGTCTACTGCCATCTGCTCTGGTGGTCTTTGAGACACCAATTTCATCAAACTTGGATGTTTTGCTCTGTCAGTTTCCATAGTCTCTCTTTTCTTTTGGCTATCATTCCCTGTCTTAATCACATAGCTGCCACCTTTTCTTCTTTTTTCTTTGTGCTTGGTCGACACTTTTTTGGCTGTATTTCCCTGAATACCACCTATCTGGCAAATATTCTCTCTCCCAGTTTCCTGCTGCAATCTTGCAGAATGGGTTCCCCTTGTTTTCAGTTCCAACATGGTTACAACTCCTACAGCCACTGCAGTCCCACCAACCAGTTTCATGTCAGTATCCTACACATACCAATGCCATCGTATCTGGAAATTCAATTATAAAGAGGTGCATAAAATAATCCTAAATGTGGACAATTATTCAGAAAAATTAAGTTGCAATTTTTTTTTATTTTTTTTTTTTTTTTTTACAAAATTAAGTTGCAAAAAATATTCAACCTTTATTCACATATATAATCATGTTCATGTGAGCTAGGGCTTCAACTCAACCTACAGTATATGTTGGTAAACAAGCAATATAAATGGCCAAGGAAAGCACACAACGTTTTTGTTCTTGGGGTCTGACAAACCTTGTATGAAATGTCTATGTGATTAAATTGTGTCATGTAATTAAAGAGACAGTGGATTCTAGTGCAGATTTATTAGAAAAAGAGAAAAAACAAACAAGTTAAGCAGTGTGAAATATGAACATGAACACTGGGACATAAGCAAACGGGCTGACTAGGAGCACATGACTATACATACCAACAATGCACAACTAATGAGGGTGAGATGGGGCACAGGTGAGCATGATTAGGACATGTGATGGAGTCATGTGACATGTTGGGGGTTGATTGGTGATGTAGTCCAGCCCGATTTCGGCATAACCCTAACAGAACCCACCCTTTTGAGAGGGGGGTCTTGGACAACCAGACGAGATGTTGTTCAGCTGATCAGAGTCCTTGGGAGCACTACCTATTGTGGAGCCATGATGTCCTCCGTCAGGCAATGAGATGGAGTGATCTCCTCCATATAGTTGAGGGGTGGTGGGATGTCCAAGGAAGAGCAGGAGCTTGGAACAATGGCCACTTCAATGCCAGTAGAGCAAGCAAAAAGGTGAGCCAGAGGGGGGAGTGGTTTTTTTTTGGGGGGGTTGCTGCTGTGTCCTCTGCATAGCCAGAGCGGGAGCAACAAGCATAAATCTGACCATAAAACTGTGTCAAAGGCAGCATTGAGAACTAGAATTATCCGAGTCCTTATTTTGTTGCAGATCATTTAAAACTTTTAGAAGAGCAGTTTCTGTGCTATGGTTGGTCCGAAAGCCAGACTGAAATGTTGAGATAGTTATTGAGCTGTATGGTCATAACTTTTTCAATTATTTTGCCAAGAAATGGAAGATTAGACATAGGTCTGTAGTTACTGTGCACAGAAGAATCAAATTGTTTCTCTTCAGCAGAGACCTAACAATAGCTGTCTTAAAGGTATGTGGAAAAATTCCTTGCTGGAGGGACAGATTAACAATGCTCAGGGTGTCTGGCAATAATGAATTTAAAAACAACTTAAAAAAGCTGGTGGGTAATGGGTCGAGAGAGCAACTAGAAGAAGTGATATAACCAGGGCAAGTATGTTAGGGCTGACCACTGAGAAAGAGATTGCATTTAACAGCAATTGGTGGAGAGTTAGAAAACATACTAGCAGGAAAAGTGCTGACTATGTTTTGCCTTATGATAGTAATTTTATCACTGAAGAAAGCTGCAAACTCATTGCACTTTTCAGTTGTGAAAAGGTCTGATGATATTTGAGGTGAGGGCTTTAGCAGCCTATCTATAGTGGAGAATAGGAATCTGGAGTTACCTTTGTGTCTGTCAATTAAACGTGAAAAGTAAGATTTTCTAGCACTCATTTTGTTAAGTATTTTCAAGTTGTTTTTAAAGATAGCTTGGTGAACCATAAGCTTTGTGTGCTTCCACTGCATTTCTGCTCTTCTGCAGTCTCTTTTTAGCCTTACAATGGAGGTACTATTTCTTCAAGGGGCAGCTTTAATTATCCAAGAGACAGTTTTTGTTTTTAGGGGGGCAACAGAGTTAATACATTTGGTTTGCCTGACAATAAAGCTCTCCACTAGAGTGTCTAAGGAAGGGAGTGAAAGAAGGGGGAGAGATAATATGAGCTACATGAAGGTTGCAGCTGTATCAGCAATGAGATAGCGCTTAGTGAAAGTCCTTATCACTCACAGTGTTAGTACATGCTGAAATTTCAAAGAAGACATAATAGTGGTCAGAAATGACAATGTCGGCTATCTTTGGTTCATTAATAGCTAAACCATATGCGATCACCAGATCCAGTGTATGGCCATGTTTGTGTGTGGGGCCAGATACATGCTGCATAAGGCCAAAAGAGTTTAGGAACCCTGTGAAGCTGACAGTCAATGGATCAGAGATTACATCCATATGGATGTTGAAATCACCAGAAATTAACACATATTCATAGTCACTTAATGTCGTAGAAAGCAGTTCCCCAAAATCATCAATGGAAAATTTGTTAACTCTAAGAGGGTGATAGATAACTAATAAAATAAAAGATTGATCTCCCATGAGATGCACTGCAAGGTACTCAAATGTTTCAAATTTCCCCAGGGAAATCTGTTTGCAACATAAAGTATAATGGTATAGACAGGCAACACCCATGCCTTCTTATTCATTCTAGGGACACAGAAGAATTTATAATCTTGGGGGGGTGGGGGTGGGGGGGGGTATGTTTCATTAAGTACAAAATTGTAATTACTGTGGATATATATTTCTGTCAGGAAAAGAAAATCCAGTTTTTCAACAAGTTGGCTAATTACAAAAGACTTGTTTGTTAATGACCATACATTTAGTACTGCAGATTTAATAACAGGGAGAGGTGATTCTTCAGTAAAATAATTACTTGTACAGTTCACCTTAATTAAATTACATGTATTTGAAGACCTCTTCTGTTTCCTACTGCCATGCCACCAAGTATTTCAAATGACCAGAATATTCTGAAAAGTAGCACGGTTACCTACATTACAGACATGCTCACTGGTAGGGACTGCTGGAAATGTAGTGGGAGAAGGAGTAAATCTTGGGGTGTGATGCTGACTGAGCTTAGTTAGAAGCCCATGCATTTCATCCATTTCTTCAGTCATATTTCTCAGTCTGGTGACGACTGATCTGAGGGGTGACTGTGGCTGTGCTATCCGCTTCCCAGAGTTGTGGGTAGCATTGCTGTTGTTGTTGCTGCTGAAGGCTATTAAGAGTGGATGGGAGATGCTGTAGAGTAGGTTGGAAGTGAGCATTCAAGTCCTGGCAATGTTCAGATGAAATCTGTCCACTTCAAACAGATGTCTTCGCTCCCAGAACAAGTTAAAATTGTCCATGAAATGTACCCCTTGGGCAGCACATATAGAGGCTAGCCAAGTGTTTAGTCCCAGCAGCCTACTAAAGCAGCTGGACCCCACCCGATTGTTGGTATTGGGCATGATATATGCAATTTGACTGAGGAGGAGTCCAGAAGACGAAGAAAATCTTGCTTTAAAACTTCTAACTGCTGTTCAGAAATGTCATTTGAACCCGTGTGTACAATTATTTTGTCAGTTGTTGTGTTGTTCCTTAAAATCTGTGGGATGTTCTCCATGTTGTTGCATACAGTTCCCCTGGGAATGCAAAAAGTTAATTATTTTGTTTCTTACATCCCTGATTATTGAGTCTCCAACAAGTAGAGTGGTGCTGTCAAAGGGCTTTGGTGCATTCTTTTTGCATGGACTAAGGATTCAATGCTGAGTTGACACAGTGGTGAGTGCGGTGCTGGTGACCAACAGAGCTGTGAGGGGTTAAGCCTCTGTAGTTGTGATGATGGTGCGATGTGCATACCCGACGTTTTGGTGCTGTTTCCTCTGGCACAACAGCCTGGTTTTTGCAGCTGGATTGAGATGATTCTGGCAGTGCAGCAGCACACTCCCTGGGTGAGTTAGAGTGTGGAGTGGAGGAAGCCACTGACAGTTTCTACATAGGTGAACCTCATTCTGACAGTACTTCATACCGGTTTTGATGTAGAAGAGGTTGTTGATGAGGTGGGGAGCTTCGTCTAAGTGTGTTTTTAAGTCATCTTTCTCTTCCCCCATGCGACAGACCAAGGTTCTCTCTAAGGCACTCTGGGGGTGGATGACAGGATTAGATTCGGTGTTGCACCTAGTTTGTCCCATCGAATTGAGATCTCTGGGTTAGTGCTTAAACCGTTCCAGTGTGTTGTAGTGCACATTACAACAAGAAACCAAGGAACACAAGCAAATAATATCTAAATATAAAGGAACTTCTGAAAGCTATTACTATATCTACCTGCATACTCTACCTTCCATGTAAAAGCAGCTGTGATTAGGTAAATTCAAAATGTAAACGGATACCAAGTCACATGCACTGTTTTTACATTGAAGGAGATACTGTGAATGCATGCATGGGTACAAACAACCACAAATAAAATGAAGAATTTATAAAGGAATATATCAAGCAATCATTCATCATCTATTAGAGTTTATATTTTATTCTACTATTTAAAATAACTGAATAGAAAGTACAGATTTTCCCTTTGAAACAGTGAGTAAATGTAAAATAAAATAGATCAAGTGAAAGAAAAACTCAGTGCAGTTACTTGCAAATTGAATGTAAGCACAGTCACAAAGTAATTGTGCTTTTTTAGACAATCAAACAAAACAATTATAGATTCATAAATATCAGTGATTAGTTAGACAAGATTGTTAACTTAAGGCAAAAGTCCAGATTGAGACAGAGAGGTGGTATGATATCGTCCAGGTGCTGAAGTTTGTGAAAGAATGGCATGCTCAGACAGTAGTGGTTTATCTGAGAGGCTGTGAAGTTGCAGATTTACTGATGACTGTAGAGATTATCATTGGGTAATGTCAGGTGTAGGTGAACCAACCAAATGTTTCATTGAATCTAGATGGGAAAAATGATCAATAATACATTTACTAATTATTTATAAGTAATATATTTATACTACTAATTATTGTGTCAAATTGATATAACTCAGATGCAAAGTAATTTAATTTGCAATAGTGATGAGCATGATTGAAACACCAATTGACAAATAATGTAAGTAAAAAAAAAAGAAAGTATTAAATTAATAAATGGAAACAAACCAAGAAAACAAAAACAAAAATAATGAATTTTTTTTTACAAATATATTTTATTTATAATTTTTGTTTGAATATGAAGGTATCAGTACACATAGGAATGTGGTAGTTATTAAACAGTAATGTTTCATTCAAATCAAACAAAAAATGTCAGCAACTTGTTGGTTTTGATAGCCTTGTGCTGGATTTGACAAATTATAGGAAAAAAATACCTGCACAGGTTCCTCTCCGGAAGGAGACATCATCCACTGCCACATCCGACCATGCATTGTGTCCTCTGCGTCCTTCAAATAAAATCTAAAAGCAAAACAACTTTGTAGGTTCACTGACCTCACATGAAGTGTAACACACAAGGATTTTTCAGTTAGCTACATATCTTGCCAGTTGTAAGTAATAAGATTTCTAAACAGACTGACCCTGAATTTTCCATGGGGTGTAATGTCCACTAGAGCCTGATGCCAGATGTTCCCCTGGTCTTCTCTCTTTCCCCAGACCTCCTGAGCCACATTCCCATGCAACAGGTAAACAGTCAGACCCATAGTCCAGCTAGAGCCATACATGTGGTACCAGAACAGCAGACACTGGGGTTGGACATCAGAGCATTCCTCACTGAGGAGACGTGCTGTGTCTCCATGAGTGGCACCGTCACCCTCAATGTACAGGTAGTATCCAGCTAGTGATGGAGAGGTGGAGGAAAAAGATGGGTTTATGATGAATTTATTATGCTTTTTTATATTATAGCACAACAGTTTATCAGCCACGCTTCTCTGCCCACATAACCCTTTATAATCCGACCAATTCGCAGCCTACGGCCTGTGCGCTATTAAATTTCGTATCCCATGTATTGCTTACAGCTTGTAAAATCCCATAAATGCTTAATTTATAATTATAATTTGTGATTAAAAAACCAATCACAGCCGGCAAATGCTTATAATGGCTTTGACTTGCCACCTATGCCTTGTGCCCGGTCATGTAGCAGGTGAGCAGGCGGATGCAAGTGCAGTGAAAGACTTTATTTAAAAAGAGGCAGGCAGACAAATCCAAATTGTGATCCAAAACATAATCCCCAGAACAGGCAAGGGTCAGGCTATGTACAAACAGAGACAACAGGGGAAACCCAGAAACACAAATCAAGAAACCAAAAACTAAATCAAACCATGAGGCCGAAACCAATGGCTCTGTAACGCACAGCCGTGAAACACTGAGACAATACTGTGCCGGGGTTAAAAGATAGACGAGGGGTTTAAATACCTAAACTAATTAAGACTAAACACATGGCAGGTGAGACTTATTAGGACACAACCAATAACAATACAGGGGCGGAGACATGACATAAACCAAAACAAACACATGTGAAACAGTAAACATGTCAAAAACCCGGAAGTGTGCACTGTCATGCTTCAGGCTGTGGAGTGCACTGCTCATTCCGGCGCTCGGCGCAAGGGAAAATCTCTAACGCACGTTACTAAATTTCATATTCTACCCTCCTCCTCCCCAGCACTACCGTCTAGATCTGCTATGGGGGGGCACCTCTTTCTGTACCCTTTGCAGCAGCAGCATGCATCTCCTCTGTCCCTGACTATCCCTGTCTATCAGAGCAAGTATTCGTACTCACTCAGCTGCAGCACAATTTCACTCCGAGAGTTTTCATGGCTGAAATGTTTTAAAATGTTATTCAGTATATAATAATTGAATAATTTTAAATTATGAAATAAATGAGTATTCTTACTTCCTGTTGTGTGATCAGATGAGGGGCCAGTCATTGCTGTAGAAGTGGGACCGCTCTGCCTTGTCCAGTCAAAAACATCAGTCGCTAACTGACTCCATGTGCACAGGTTGTTGTCAAAATTGCAGTCGAATGTGCACACAGGTGAAAATACAGATTTTGTGGTTGGGCTGGTGACTGTCGGGACTGGTGTCGCCTTTCCAGGTGCAGGTGAAACAATGTGATGGTGTATTAAATCTATAGTGCACAAAAATGATAGCATGAACCAAAATGATAACAATAGGTGTTATTATTTCACTGTAAAAAATTACATTTTAGCAAGTGAAAGTGTCTTGAATATAACCATATTCATGTAGCATTTCCTATTATATGATTACAGTGAACCAAATATAAGATTATTAAACCTATTTTTAGACATTTATTTTTTTATTACTAATTTCAAGCTTTAAATTTCTTATTATATTGAGACATTTTTGCTTATTATTATTTTTTTTTTTAGAAATACTATAAATGCTTAAAACAACAAAAATCTGTCAATACAAGACTAAGCTTGAAATTAGTAAAATTAGTAAAAATGTCTAGAAATATGTTTAGTAATCTAATATTTGGGTTATTGTAACCACATAACAAAAATAGATAAATGTAACTATTTTTAATATATTTTCAAGTGCTAAGATGTCATTTTTTGTAGTCTATTTAGCTTTAGCTTTACTATCAATTGTTTTGTGTCAATTTTATTGTCATATCATATTAATTCCATGTAATTTAATTTAAACTGGTGACCTGAGGCATGTTGAACATAATAATTTAACAAACACTGTTAGATGAAAACAGCAGAAATGAAACAGTTAGAAAATATGGTTTGATTTTTAAAATATTTTTAAACATTTAATAAAGTAAATCTAGAAACTTAACATTGCTTTGGTTTGTCCTTTTGGTGGAACATTTAAAGATTTTACAGAGAACCATGCAAAATAAGGTTTCCCCACATAGAATACATTACACATAAAATCTTTTTAGAAAACTAGAATGACTAACCTATCAAAGAACCCTTGGGGAACTCTTTTTTATAAGAGTTCATTTATTGAAATTTTATTTTCATCTTGTACTAACTTAAAAACTTTAAGTGACTTGCTAATTATATGAAGCCTTTACTGAGTTTAACCCCAATCTTGAACATTGATATAATTTTTATAAATAAAACACCTGCACAGGGTCCTCTGTGTATAGACATGTCATCCAGAGCCACATCTGACCTAGCATTGTCTCCTCTGCGTCCTTCAAATAAAATCTAAAAATAAGACACATTTTTACTGATGTCAGAGCTTGTTAACCAGCCAAAACTAATCAGATATCTGGATGAACTCAACAATATGTAAAACATCCATTGTCTTTTCTTGTAAGGAACAGCCTTGACATTTACCTTAACACTCCAATCTTTATTAAGAACATTTTCATAATATTTTCAATATAGATTATTAGAAAAATGTGTTCAAGAGATAGAACAAACAGTAATACAAACATGCACAAATACTGCAATCAATATGTTGATAAACTGACCCTGAATTTGTCATGAGGTGTGATGTCCACTAGAGCCCAATGCCAGCCATTCCCCTGGTTTTCTCTTTTTCTCCAGATCTCCTGGGCCACATTTCCATGCAATAGGTAGACTGTCAGACCCATAGTCCAGCTAGAGCCATACATGTGGTACCAGAACTCCAGACACTGGGGTTGCACATCAGAGCATTCCTCACTGAGGAGACGTGCTGTGTCTCCATGAGTGGCACTGTCACCCTCAATGTACACATAGTAACCAGCTGGTGATTGAGAAATGCCGAAAGAGGGAGACAGACAGATATACATTTTAGGTTCAGCATAGGTTTACTGTGTTAAATACAAAATAAAATCATTTTTTAATATACACAACTTGCTGCTGACTAACATTTGTGTCCCACTTTGCTTGGTAACAAAGTGACCTACTACGAGCACTATATAAAAATTAAATTGCTAACTTCCTGTAGTGTGATCAGATGAGGGACCAGTCATCAATGTAGGGGTGGAGCCTTGTTGTCTTGTCCAGTCAAAAACATCAGTCAATAACTGAGTCCATGTGCACAAATTGTACTCAAAATTGCAGTTCATTCTGCAAACAGGTGAGAAAGCAGATTTCACTTGTGCAGGGATTTTTCTGTGAACAGGCATGACTATGGTGGTTTTTGTAGGTGGCTGTGGAGGTGTAGTTGTGCTGCTGACTGTAGATATTACTGTTGACAGCTCAGGCAACAGGAAACCAATCGGATCTTTCATTAAACCTGTATAGCAAAAATATCATTAATATCATTGATTAATATCATTAATAATAATTATAATAATATTATCTGAAGTTATTCTATATTTTGTCTTGACTTTTTAAATCTTATAAATGACATGCCTTAGAATGTTAACCAAGCTGATGAATTTCAATATAAGTATAATAAAAAAATCAATTGAACTCTGTTAAAATTAAGAACAAAGAGCATTAACAATAATGGAACAAAAGCAAAAATGTTCTCCCATTGTTGAGATTTGTATGTAGAAAAACTTTTTTTAATTAATAGAAAACTTTAAGTCACTTGCTCTTTACATGGAGCTTTTACTTGTAGGACCTCTAACCTTGAAACTGGATGTAGTTTCTAGTAAAAACAAAAGCACCTGCACAGGGTCCTCTGTGTAAGGAGACGTCATCCAGAGCAACATCTGACCTATTGCTGTGGCCTCTACGTCCTTCAAATAAAATCTGCAAGAAAATTGCAATTATTAGGTTTGTTAATGCCAGAGGCTTTCACCAGACTGTGTTTCTCAGCTACCCAAAGGACCTAAGTAATAAGCAAAGACTTTTTAATTTTTTCATCATCTCTTTGTGGACATGTATGAATTGTATTCTTATTTATATTTTTAACTGTGAAATCTTAAAATATTTTGCATGCCTCTTACATTTCAGTATGTAAATATTTTATAGGATGTTTCAGAACTATGAATAATAGCAAAGCATTTTATTTTCTTAAGCAACTTATTGCGTATTACTGCTTTTCATTGATGTTCTATATTCTAATTACAGCCCCCTCCAAAAGTAGTGAAAAAGCAAAGCCAATTCATTTGTTTTTGCAATACACTGAAGACATTTGGGTTTGAAATCAAAAGATGAATATGAGGTGACAGAGGAAAATTTCAGCTTTAATTTCTGATATTTACATGTAGATGGGTTAAACAACTTTCACTCCAGTCAACCTGTCGTTCTCCTCTGTAGTTTCTTTCAAGCCAGAGCCTCAGAATAATCTAGTGTTTTCCGCAGCTCTCATTGAAGTACCACGCACATTGTGGGCAACCCATGCCAATAAGGTGGAACACATACAGGTAGCTCCCTATATTGCTAGGCTGCACTCCACCACCCCAGTGTATTGCAAAGAGTACCCACGCTTCCCCGAAAAGGAGGAAAGTGTGTAAAACATAATACGTTCTCTACTGGCTCAGGGTGTTCTTGTACCTACATCATCTCCCTATAATACTCTGATAAAGAAACCTAGCATTAAGGATTGGCACTTTACATAAGACCTGAGACATACAGTATTAATTACCTAGTCATACGCATTAGCCCATTAGTGCCTGATGTGTCTTCAGTTCTGTCTTCTATCCCTCATGATCACACTTATTTTACCATTGTTGATCTTTGCAGTGCCTTTTTCAGCTTCCCAGTGAGCAAACAGACGCAGCCTATTTTTGCCTTTACATTCCAGTAACAACAATACACCTGGATTCGCCTATCTTAAGGGTTTGTCGATTCTCCACCGTGTTCTCCTCGACGGTGCATGCAGCTCTCTCCTCTGTGGTTCTCCTGGATGGCTGTATCCTCATGCAGTATGCGGACAACATTCTGCTCTCTGCCAGGGACCACTCTGTCTGTACACAAGGCTCTCAACCTCTTTTGAAGCACCTCGTGCATTGTGGATTCGAGGCTTCACTCTCAAAACTCCAGGTCTGTCAACCCCTGGTGCACTACCTGGGTTTCCTCATCAGCCAGGGTGAGCGTTATCTCTCCTCAGATTGCCTGAGGGTCATTGTTGAGGTTTCTCCTCCCAAAACGCGAAAAGTTATGCTCAGCTTTCTTGGACTGATAAATTACTGCCGTCAGTACATACCTTACTGTTCGCACCATGACAAACTGCTCAGACAATGCTGTCTCAAGGGTCAGCCTCACACTATTGAATGGACTAAGGAGGAGATGCTGCACTCTTTCTGTTATCTTAAATAAGCCTTGAGCTCTGCTCCCACTTTAGGTCTGCCAGATTACAGCTCTCCTTTCCACCTCTATGTCTCTGAAGATGGAAGCACGGCTGCAGGGTTCCTGGCCCAACAGCATGGCAGGGGTTATCATCCAGAAGCTAATCTGTCTAATACCCTTTACCCTGTGGTACAGGGCATGCCTGCCTGTTTACGGGCCATAGCTGCCTTTGCGTTGCTCGTCTCGGATGCTGAAAAGATTGTTCTCTCTCAGTCACTCACTTTACATGCACCACATCAGGTTATTGCAATTATGAATAATCTCCAAACACAGCACATGATGGCACAGCGCTTTTCGGGCTATGAAGTCATTCTTTGTGCCACACAAAACCTCACCATAAATCCAGTAACTGCCCCTAACAGTCCCACGGTTCTTCAGATCAATTCCCTGATGCTTGGCTTGAACATAATTGTCTCACTCACATCTCTGAGACCTCATCTATTCGCTCAGACCTTTCTCAACATCCCTTTGAGAGTGAGGTTCACGTGTATGTTAATGGCTTTTGCTCAAAACCCTATGATTTTACAACACTATGTGGCTATGCAGTTTGTTTGCTACCTAACATCATTTATGGAGTGTAAATTTCAAATCAGTGCAAGCCACAGAGTTGATTGCTGTTAGAAGAGCATGTCATGTTTTCCTTGATCAGGGTGTAACCATTTACACTGACTTAAGATATGCCTTTGGGGTAAAATGTGGCATGGCCATGGTTTTAAGGCTGCTGGTGGTAAGCCCATTTCCCACTCTACACTGGTCTCTGATTTGGTAGAATCTTGCTTGCTTCCTAAATAAATCGCTGTAGTTAAAGTTTGTGGCCATAGACCAAGTGTTTCAGAGGCTGCAAAGGGCAACTGTCTGACTGACGAAGTGGCCAAATGGGCTGCCAAAGAGAGCTCATCCTCACCTCATGTTGACACCTCAACTGTGTTCGCCCTTTTCGTGCATGTTCACATCCCTAGTGGCATTGACATTATGTTCCAACAGTCTAATACCACAGAGGGTGACCTGTCTTTTTGCCATGCTTCTAAATGCACACACAGGGCAGATGGCATTATTCGGTGTCCTCAAGGTCATGTGGTGCTGCCTGTTTCATCTTTTCTTGTGCGTCATTTGGAAGGAATTATCTTTCTACACTGCTCTGTTCTTAGGCAATTATGCCCATTTGCTGTTTCTTCTCCTCCACTGGACAACTGACACTTGTGCCTATTGCACAATAATTGTTCTATATATACTCTGTTTTTCTTGAATAAAGAGAGACCTTTCCATATGAATGTGTGTATCACTTGGCAACTCTCCCAAGGCCTTGAGTAGGAGTGTGCAGTGGGGCAACACACACCTCTTCTCTCATCGTTCTACTCTCCTAGAAATGAAAGTTTTGACTAAACTCTCTGAAAAGAACCTGAAGATTTTCTAACAAGTAAACATTCAGAGATATTTAACAATGAATCTAACAGGGCACAACAGCAGAACAAGGAACACCTGACAGTCATGTGTTCCAGTATTTTTGATCACGTGAAAAATGGGAGGGTTCAAACAAAAGGTGTTCTCCATTGCTTAACACATCTAGATGTAAATATTAGTAAATGAAAGATGAAATCCTGATCTATCAACTCATGTTCATCTTTTGATCTCAAACCAAAATGTCTTCAGTGTATAGCAAGAACAAAAGAATTAAACTTGCTTTTCTAATACATTCAGAGCGGCCTATATATTAATGGCTTGTCTCAGAGACATGATACATGAGTTGTAATTAATACCACTTCTGAATATTCTGACCCTGAATTTGCCATGGGGTGTGATGTCCACTAGAGCCTGATGCCAGACGTTCCCCTGGTTTTCTGTCTTTCTCCAGACCTCCTGGGCCACATTCCCATGCAATAGGTAGACAGTCAGACCCATAGTCCAGCTGGAGCCATACATGTGGTACCAAAACTCCAGACACCGGGGTTGCACATCAGAGCATTCCTCACTGAGGAGACGTGCTGTGTCTCCATGTGTGGCACTGTCACCCTCAATATACAGGTAGTAACCAGCTGGTGATTGAGAGGTGGAGGAAGCAGATGGGCAAGGGATACTGATACTAATTCATTATGCCTTTTTATATTATAGTCAAAACATAATAATGTTCTTCATGAAATGGCAAATAAGTGTCTCTTTAAAACTCTCAAATATTTTAAAATGTTATTCAATATATAATAATTTAATAATTTGAAGTTATTAAATAAATGAGGATTCGTACTTCCTGTTGTGTGATCCGATGAGGGGCCAGTCATTGCTGTAGAAGTGGGACCGCTGTGTCTCGTCCAGTCAAAAACATCAGTCGCTAATTGACTCCATGTGCACAGGTTGGTGTCAAAACTGCAGTCAAATGTGCACACAGGTGAAAATGCAGATTTTGCGGTTGGGCTGGTGACTGTCGGGATTAGTGTTGGCTTTCCAGGTACAGGTGAAACAGTCTGATGGTGTATTAAATCTATAGTGCCCAAAATTGATAGCATGAATTAAAATAATAATATTAAGGGTTATTATTACACTGTAAAATTTTACAAATTTTTAGAAATACTGTAAACGCTTAAAACAGACAAAATTGTCTGTCAAGACTATTTTAAGCTTGAAATAAAAAAAAAATAGTAAAAAAAATATCTAGAAATATAGTACTGTGCAAAAGTTTTAGGCACCCTACATTTTTTAGTACAAACTTTGTTATAGTTTTTTCATTTTATGATTACATTATGAAGTAAGTACAATAGACATTTTAGATTCCCAAACATTAGTTCCCTTTCAAAGGGAACTCAATGTTATGTGAGCTACGCACTGTGGGAAATGCCCTTGTGTGTGACCGGTATCTGAAAATTGTGTGAAATCATGCCTATTTATAGGCCTGCTGTGGTCAGTTGACATGGCAATTAAGCACCTCACGTGATATAAAGCGGCACCTTGAACCATGCCGTCAGCCTTATTCTCTTCACAGAGACTGCATGTCGCATTGTGAGCACTTTCTACGGCTCACACTCTTCTTGACTGAAGGGAGTTGGGTTTAAGAGCCTCGCGGATCTGGGCCGGCCACTGCCAAGGCAGCCAGCTGGCTCAGGTCCTGGGAATATCGTATGGATCTGGAAGAAGAGCCAGAGACGAGCGCTGCTCTATCTCTTGCTCTGTCTTCCAGGACTGGCTTGCTGCCGGATTTTGGAGCTCGCGTCGCGACTCCTTCCCTTATAGAAAGCCAAAACAACCTCTCTGACTCCAAGGAGCCAGAAGGGATTGCCACTGCATGAAAAAAATGGAGAGCAACTCTTAAGCATAAAAAGAGCTGCTTGAAGTGATTACTAGGGCAGTAGAAAAACTTAATCTAGACTGGCCCAGGGAAGAGAAAGTGGCTTGTAGCAGGCTGGATGAACAATTTTCTCCCCAGAGAATATACATCTCCCTCACACTGCAGAAAACTCCCTTTTTTCCAGAAATGCATGACAAAATATCACGCTTCTGGGGAAGACCATATACTAGCTGTTTTTATAACCCTGCGACGTCGGATTATTTGGCCATCGTCAGGAGTGAACAGCACTGCTATTTAGCTATGCCATAGGTGGTGGAGGCGCTTGCAAACTACCTCTCTCCATCAGTGGCAGGTAATTTAGCTATGTAAGGTCACCTCGGCATTGGTTGGCAAAGCCTATGCAGCAGCGGGTCTTGCTTGTGGGTTACTGCATACAATGGCAGGCTTACACGTCTACCAAGCAGATCTGCTGAGTGAGCTTGACAACGGGGAGGGAATTGGGCCTGAGGCAGTGGAAGAGGTTTGCTGCACCACGGCTTTGTCTCTCCGGGCAACCAAGCAAATGGCCCGTCATATTGGCCATTCACTGGGTAGCTTGGTTGCATCGGAGAGGTACCTATGGTGCAACCTCTCAGGGCAGGGGTATAAAGATAAGATCTCCTTGCTGGACGCCCCTTTGGAACCTTCCAGCCTGTTCGGTGGCACGGTTAACGCCATCGCCAACAGGTTTCACGAGGCAAAACAGCAAATGGCTGTGTTCAGCCTGTTCTTTCCCTGTCGTGTTGAGTTCACCCGGGCATCCACAAGTGGAGCCTGGGCAGGCACTAATGCGAGGGAAACACAGAAGGTGAGTGTGATGGCCTGCCTCCCCACCGCAGAGAGCCAGGGGGAGCGGATGGCCACAGTCACAGCTTGCTAGTAAGCCTGATCTGAGAATTATCATAAAGGCCAAGCAGACGTTTACATTTACATTTACATTTATTCATTTAGCAGATGCTTTTATCCAAAGCGACTTACAAATGAGAAAATACAAGCAAAAGAAGGAGTAGTCCTGATGGGCCACGGAGGGAAGTATCCGGGACATGAGGTTGTTAGGGAAGTTAACCCCGAGTACTACTGTAGGGTTTGCCCTAGCCAATGCCATCCTAAGTTTTCAGTCTTCTCTGGTCAGCGAGCTGTCACAGGGCAATGAAAATCTGCTGCTTTCCCTCCAACAGAATGTGGAAGAGTTAATGTCACTAAAAGACCATCTAACAGCATGGAAACTACTGCCAAATGTGTCTCCATGGGTTCTGTCCACCATAGTAAAGGGTTACTGGGTAAAGTTCAGAGCTCGACCCCCCGGTTCAAAGATGTGCTCACCACAGTAGTCAGCATAGAGCAGACCCCGACGTTAGCGCAGGAAGTAAGATCCCTCTTGGACAAAGGGGGCATAGAACATATACCCTGTTTTTACAGCCATTATTTCCTGGTCCACAAAAAAGATGGGAGTATGTCCACGGTTTCTAGCCTCGGGTCACATTCTTGGGGCATCTCCTTATCTCAGTATGGTAATGACAGACACCTTCCTCAGAGGCTGGGGTGTGATCTTAGATGGCTGTCCAGCTCATGGTCTCTGTAGTGGCCCTCATTTGGAGTGGCATATAAATTTCCTAGAAATGCGGGCTGTATTTCTAGCACTGAAATTCTTTTTTTCTCAATTGAGAGGTCACCATGTGTTAGTTGTGACAGACAGCACAGTGGTGGTCTCATACAGTATCTCACAAAAGTGAGTACACCCCTCAGATTTTTGTAAATATTTGATTATATCTTTTCATGTGACAACACTGAAGAAATGACACTTTGCTACAATGT
>JANDJT010000103.1:12945280-12956379 GCA_024331685.1 Stegophilus panzeri
GTGTTGTCACATGAAAAGATATAATCAAATATTTACAAAAATGTGAGGGGTGTACTCACTTTTGTGAGATATTGTAGATCAACCACCAGGAACGGTTAAGTTCCCGCCCCCTGTTCAGGCAAGCACAACTAATTCTTCTCCGGGTGGAGGGAAAGGTTTTCTCAGTGAGTGCAATGTACATTCTGGTAAACTGGAATGAAGTGGCAGACATCCTGTCGAGGCAGGGACTGCCACAAGTGGTGGAGTCCATATGGTGGAGATTCAGCCAAACGGAAGTGGATGTGTTCACCTCAGAGGAGACAACACCCTGCCCGCTGTGGTTCTCCCTCACTCCTCCTGCATCATTGGGGCTGGACGCCATGGTGCACATATGGCCGAGGTGACATCTGTACACTTTTCCCCCGATCACTCTGCTCCCACAAGTTCTAGTGATAGTTTGCCAAGATCTACGTCACCTGCTAGTAGCACCTTATTGGCCACCTCGTATATGGTTCTCAGAGATAATATCCATGCTAGACAGCACTCCTTGGGAGATTCCCATTCGCAGGGATCTACTGTTTCAAGCCTGAGAGTTGATTTATCACCCTCAGCCAGAACTATGGAAACTGTGGGTCCAGACCCTGAGGGAACCAGCTCATAGATTCTGATGATTCATAGTGGCAATGTTTTGTCTCGTGGTGTGAGGAACGTCAGTTAGACCCAGTGAGCTGCACAATAGCTACAGTCCTGGAGTTCTTTCAAGGACGTTTTTCAGCAGGGTTGGCACCTTCTACAGTCAGGGTCTACACGGCCGCCATTTTAGCCACCCATGCCCCTATTAATGGAGTCTCTGTGGGGCAACATCCTCTAACATGGAGGTTCTGACTCTAAAGGTAGCTCTTCTCCTGGCCCTGACATCTCTCATCTGTTGCCCCTTTCTGCCTTGACCTTGCCCCTGGATTAGCCAAGGCTTTCCTATATCCTAGGCTGGATTATATTCCTAAAGTGCCTATGTCTGCTGCCCAGGTGGTAGTGTTGCAGGCTTTCTGCCCTCCTCCATTCCTCACACCGGACAAGAGAAATTACACCTACTGTGTCCAGTAAGAGCTCTCTGTACTTATGTCCACCGCTCCAGCCAGTGGCGTAAGTGGGAGCAGTTGCTGTTCTGCTTTGGCGGCGACAGTAGAGGAGATGCTGTGTTGAAGCAGCGCATCTCTAATTGGATAGTGGAAGCAATTTCTATTGTTTATGAGGCGCATGGTCTCGCGTCTGGGAATAAGGGCTCATTCCACTAGGGGGGTCACCTCCTCAAAGGCTTTATTCAAAGGGGTAGCCTTACAGGATGTGTGTGCTGCGGTGGGGTGGTCTATGCTGCACACATTCATTCAATATTACAGTCTGGACATGCATTCCACCCCGGGCTCGAGTGTATTACAGGGACCCTCGGGCTTGGATCCTTCAAACAGGCCATACCCTCAGTATCAGTGGCTATTCTCATTCCCAACTGCATGAAGCTCACGCAACATTGAGTTCCCTTTGAAAGAGAACATCTGGGTCACACATGTAACCCTGTTCCCTGAGAAGGGAATGAGATGTTTTGTAGCTTTGTCATACTGGGCATGCCTGTGAATTGTGTCTTCGCTACAGATAGAGGCTGACATTGTGGTTCACAGGTGCCGCTTTATATCACACACCGTGCTTAATTGCCACGTCAACTGAACACGACAGGCATATAAATAGGCATGATTTCACACAAGCTTCAAATAGCGGTCATATGCGAGGGCTCATCATACAGCATGAAGCGCACACTGTGTTCCCGTCTAAGGGAACAGGGTTACATGCGTATCCCAAACGTTTTCTAGCACAAAATTAAATGTTACAGAAAAATATTTGTATGTCATTACAGAAAGCAGCATATTATGTAAAATACCACTTTTCAGACAAATACGAAAATACAAAAATACAATGAAGGCTGCTGGGTTTCGCTGCAAAAATAAGAAGCAAGTGAGACAGTCAAAGTCTCCAGAAGAACTGTCTGGTTCTGCAAAATGCTCAGTAAAACTTACCAGCTCATTTCCTTATAAAACTGCACAAATAGTACCGGAGAATACTATTTTTATTTTTATTTTTTTGTCACACCAAATATTAACTTTGTTTCATTTACTACTGTTTACTGCTCTTTACTCTTTTTTTTTTTAATGTAGAAACATTTCATTTCATTTTTTTTGAAGGCATCTTTGCTCTACAGCATTTCTTTGCATGTGTCTAAATCTTTTGCACAGTACTGTATGTTTAGTAATCTAATATTTGGTTTATTTTAATCAAATAGCACAAAAATAGATAAATGTAACTATTTTTAAGTATTTTAACTTGCTAAGATGTCATTTTATGTAGTCTATTTAGCTTTAGGTTTACTATCAATTATTTTGTGTCAGTTATATTTTATCACATCATTAATTCCACGTAATTTAATGTAAACTGGTGACACAATGCATGTTGAAAATAATAATTTAACAAACACTGATAGATTGAAACAGCAGAAATGAATAACTAATTAGAAAATATGGTTAGATTTTTTAAATATTTTTAAACATATAATAAAGTAAATATAGAAACTTAACATTGCTTTGGTTTGTCCTTTTGGTAGAACCCTTAACGATTTTACATATAACCATGCAAAATAAGGTTTCCCACACAGAACACATTACACATAAACCTAGAATGACTAACCAATCAAAGAACCCTTTGGCAACTCTTTTTCTAAGAGTTCAGTTATTGCAGTTATATTTTCATCTTCTCCAAACTTAATAAAAACTTGAAGTGACTTGCTAATTATATGAAGCCTTTACTGAGTTTAACCCCAATCTTGAACATTGATATAATTTATATAAATAAAACACCTGCACAGGGTCCTCTGTGTATAGAGATGTCATCCAGAGCCACATCTGACCTAGCATTGTCTCCTCTGCGTCCTTCAAATAAAATCTAATAATAGACAAATTTTTACTGATGTCAGAACCAGACAATACTAATCAGATATCTAGATGAACTCAATAATATGTAAAATATTTAATGTCTCTTCTTATAATGGACAGCCTTGACATTTTCTTTAACTCTCCAATCTTCATTAAGAACATATTCATAATATTTTCAATATAGATTGTTATAAAACATTTTCATTTGAGAGACAGAACACACTTTAATACAAACATGCACAAATATTGCATTTAAAATGTTGATAAACTGACCCGGAATTTGTCATGGGGTGTGATGTCCACTAGAGCCTGATGCCAGGCATTCCCATGGTTTTCTCTTTTTCTCCAGATCTCCTGGGCCACATTCCCATGCAATAGGTAGACAGTTAGACCCATAGTCCAGCTGGAGCCGTACATGTGGTACCAGAACTGCAGACACTGGGGTTGCACATCAGAGCATTCCTCACTGAGGAGACGTGCTGTGTCTCCATGAGTGGCACTGTCACCCTCAATGTACACGTAGCAACCAGCTGGTGATGGAGAGATGCAAAAAGAGAGGGAGAGACAGATATAAATTTTAGGTTCAGCATGAGTTTACTTTGTTAAATACAAAATAAAATCACTTTTTAATATACACAACTTTGCTTGGCAACAAAGTGACCTACTCTGAGCACTATATAAAAATTAAATTAGGATGCTAACTTCCTGTTGTGTGATCAGACGAGGGACCAGTCATCATTGTAGGGGTGGAGCCTTGTTGCCTTGTCCAGTCAAAAACATCAGTCAATAACTGAGTCCATGTGCACAAATTGTAGTCAAAATTGCAGTTCATTCTACAAACAGGTGATAAAGCAGATTTCTCTGGTGCAGGGACATTTCTGTGAATAGGCATGACTGTAGTGGTTTTTGTAGGTGGTTGTGGAGGTGTAGTTGTGCTGCTGACTATAGAGATTACTGTTGACAGCTCAGGCAATGGGAAACCAATTGGATCTTTCAGTAAACCTGTATAGCAAAAATATAATTAACATCACTGATTATTACCATTAATAGTAATTATAATAATACAATCTGTATTTATTCTATATTTTTTCTTGACTTTTTAAATCTTATAAATGGCATGCCACTGAATTTTAATCAAGCTGTTGAATTCCAATATAAGTATAATAAAAAATTAATTGAACACTGTTAAAATTAAGAACAAAGAGCATTAACAATAATACAACAAAAGTAAAAATGTTTTCCCATTGTTGAGATTTGTATGTAGAAAAACTTTTTTTTTTTTTTTTTAAATTAACATTAAACTTCATGTCATTTGCTGTTTGCTTGGAGCTTTCACTTGTTGGACCTCTAACTTTGAAACTGGATGTTGTTTCTAGTAAAAACAAAAGCACCTGCACAGGGTCTTCTGTGTAAGGAGACATCATCCAGAGCAACATCTGACCTATCACTGTGGCCTCTACGTCCTTCAAATAAAATCTGCAAGTAAATCACAATTATTAGGTTTGTTAATGCCAGAGGCTGTTTCTCAGTTACCCAGAGGACCTAAGTGATAAGTAAAGACTTGTGTTTTTTAAAATCTATTCATCATCTCTTTGTGGACATCTATGAATTGTATTCTTAGTTATCTATTTAACTGTGAAATATCGAGTCTTAAAATATTCTCCATACCACTTACATTTCAGAATGTAAATATTTTATAGGATGTTTCAGAACTATAAATAATGGCAAGCATTTGATTTTCTTAAGCAACTATGATATTGCTTATTACTGCTGTTTTTCATTCGTGTTCTGTGTTCTAATCACAGCCCCTACAAAAGTATTGGAACAACAAAGCCAATTCTATTGTTTTTGCTATACACTGAAGACATTTCTGTTTGAGATCAAAAGATGAATATGATAGAGCAAAATTTTGGTGGCAGAGTAGCCAATTTTTAGGTGAGCAAAAGTATAGGAATAGACAATCTTGAAGCAAATTACACTAAATAACACTTAATATTTGGTTGCACACCCATTACTTGCAATAAGTGTATCAAACCAGCAACCAACTGACATCACCAAACTGTTGCATTCTTCTTTTGTGATGCTTTTCCAGGCATATAGCACAACTTCTTTCAGTTGTTTGTTTTGGGGATTTCTCCCTTCATTCTCCTCTTCAGGAGGTGAAATGCTGCTCACCTGGATTAAGGTCTGGTGATTGACTTGGTTAGTCCAAAATCTTCCACTTTTTCCCTCTGATGAAGGCTTTTGTATGTTTTGCTGATACTATCACGGGTTCCATCATCAATAAAAATTTGTGAGCCCATTCCAGAAGCAGAAATGCAAACCCATGCTATGACACTACCTCCACCATGCTTGACTGATCAACTCGTATGTTTTGGATCATGAGCAGATCCTGTCTTTCTCCACACTTTAGTCTTTCCATCACTTTGGTAGAGGTTAATCTTGATTTCAGAACTTTTGTGGCTCATCTCAGTATTTTTTTGTGAATTCCAAAATGTCCTTCTGTTTGCATCTTTTGGTATGGCCTCTATAGTTCTACTCTCAGTCTTCTTCAAACGGTGGATTGTGATACCTTTCCCCCTCCCTGTGGAGGTTGTTGTTGATGTCAGTGACTGTTGTTTTTGGATTTTTATTCACAGCTCTCAGACTCTTTCTGTGATCAATTGCTGATATTTTCCATGGTTGATCTGTTTGATGTCTGGTTGTTTGTATACCAGTGGTTTCATTCTTTTTCAGGACATTCCAAATTCTTGTATTGGTTATGCCCATTGCTTGTGCAATGGCTCTGATCAATTTTCCCTCTTTTCTCAGCTTCAAAATGGCTAGCTTTTCTCCCATAGACAGCTCTCTGGTCTTCCTGTTGGTTTATGATTTTTAACGACAAATGTAGCCTTTACAAGAAAAACCCAGGGCTCAAACCAAGAGTAGACATTCAGAGATATTTACTGTTTCACAATCAATCTGATAGGGCACAACAGCGCAACAAGAAACATCTGTCAGTCACATGTGCTAATATTTCTGTTCTTTTGAAAAATGGGAGGGTTCAAACAAAAGGTTCCATGTTCTCCATTGCTTAACACATCTAAATGTAAATATTAATACCATTTCTGAATAGACTGACCCTGAATATGCCATGGGGCGTGATGTCCACTAGAGCCTGATGCCAAAAGTTCCCCTGGTTTTCTCTCTTTCTCCAGACCTCCTGGGCCACATTCCCATGCAATAGGAAGACAGTCAGACCCATAGTCCAGCTGGAGCCGTACATGTGGTACCAGAACTGCAAACACTGGTGTTGCACATCAGGGCATTCCTCACTAAGGAGACGTGCTGTGTCTCCATGAGTGGCACTGTCACCCTCAATGTACAGGTAGTAACCAGCTGGTGATGGAGAGGTGGAGAAAGAAGATGGGTTAGAGATATTGATAAAGAATTATGCTTTTTTATATTAAAGCCGAAATATAATAATATTCTGCACTAAATGGTAAATAAATGCCACTTTATACCTCTCAAAATTTAGGCAAAATGTACACTACAATGATTTGAGGAAACAGTTCCAAATTCTCTTCAAATATATATATATATATTTAAATATACAATCATTTAATAATTCAAATTTATTACATAAATAGGATGCTTACTTCCTGTTGTGTGATCAGATGAGGGGCCAGTCATTGCTGTAGAAGTGGTTCCACTGTGTCTTGTCCAGTCAAAAACATCAGTCGCTAACTGACTCCATGTGCACAGGTTGCTGTCAAAATTGCAGTCAAATTTGCACACAGGTGAAAATGCAGATTTTGTGGTTGGGTTGGTGACTGTCGGGATTAGTGTTGGCTTTCCAGGTGCAGGTGAAACAGTCAGATAGCTCACTAAACCTGCAGAGCACAAGAATTATTGGATTGATTCAAATTATAATATGAAAATATATGATTATTTAGGTTCATCTTTACTATTATTTCTTTTGGCCAATTTTATTTTGTCTGGTAATACTCATGCAATGCAATGTAATTTAATTTAAACTGGTGACATGATTTTTATTGAAATCAATCATTTAACAAACACTTTGAGATAAAAACAGCAAAAATAAAGAACTATTTCGAAAGTGTTTCCATATTTTAACATTGTATACTCTTTTATAAATGTAGTGTTACTACATAAATGTGGTTTGATTTATCCTTTTGCTGGAACCCTAAAGGATTTTACATAGAACCATGCAACAGAGGGTTTCCCCACTTATTAAACATTCAGTGTCTTCGCCATACTAACAATAAAACTTTTTAATATTGAATATTGATGTTTATAATATTAAAAAGCACCTGCACAGGGTCCTCTGTGTAAAGATATGTCGTCCAGAGCCACATCTGACCTAGCACTGTCTCCTCTGCGTCCTTCAAATAAAATCTAAAATTCAGACAAATTTTTTGCTTTATTGATATTAGACCTTGTTCACCAGATAGAACTAATCAGTTACATGGATGATTTAATCCCTGTAACTTGATCAGTCTTGTAAGGGACAACTTCTGAAATCTTTATAATGTATGAATGTATGTATGATTTATAATACATTTATAATATAATTTCATTATAGCCTTTTACATAAAAGTATACATTCATTCTAGAGATATAACAAACATTAATATAACAGACCATGAATTTATCATGGGGTGTGATATCCACTAGAGCCTGATGCCAGATGTCCCCCTGGTTTTCTCTTTTTCTCCAGATCTCCTGGGCCACATTCCCATGCAACAAATAGACACTCAGGCCCATAGTCCAGCTGGAGCCGTACATGTGATACCAGAACTGCAGACACTGGGGTTGCACATCAAAGCATTCCTCACTAAGGAGTCGAGCTGTGTCTCCATGTACAGCGCTGTCACCCTCAATGTACAGGTAGTAACCAGCTGGTAATGGAGAAGTAGAGAAAGAGGGGGAGAGATAGATATAATTTTATTTTGGATACAATTTGCATATGTGCTAATCTCAGAATTATCCTCGGTTACATTAAAAGTAAATTAGGATGCTTACTTCCTGTTGTGTGATCAGACAAGGGCCCAGTCATTGATGTAGGGGTGGGACCGCTGTGTCTCGTCCAATCAAAAACATCGGTCAATAGTTGTGTCCACGTGCAAAGATTGTTGTCAAAATTGCAATTGATTCCACACACTGTCAAAGTAGTGAATTAATAATTGCATCAATTTCACATACTACACTCACAACATATGACAACAACAGTGAAATCAAATGCCTGATTCTTTTTAATGAATACGAATAGATTTAGTTCAGACTTTACCTGAGGTAGTAATAGACAGGTCTCCACTGGTTGGTGATGGTACCTCAGGTTCTGGCATTACGCTAACTGCTCTACATTTTCCATGTACTATGATAACATCATCCCATGCCACATCTGATTGAGCATTTGAACCCCTAATGCCTTCCACAATTATCTGAAACAGTTTATGTAAATTTAACAAATATTAATCTTCCCAGATACTCAAATAGGTAAACTAGAAATTTATTTAAGAGTAGATTCATGTCACATTACTTAAGTTGTTAAAAAACATTGTTTAGGAGTTTAGTTGCATGTAATATTAATTTTCATCATAATATTGTAAATACATTGATCCAATTTCTAATTTTGTATTAATAGGAAATTCAAGTAAATGGAAATGGCAATGATAGACATTGTAACGACCTATAGGGACTTTGGGGAGGAGGATGTAAAAAGTTAGGATTGTGGGTTGGTGGGAGAGTTCTTGGGGGTGGGGGATTAGAGAGGAAATTGGAGTGTGTAATTAGTTTTTGGTTTTGTTGTGATGGTGTTCGAAACTGGCATGGCTGCAGCCTGGTTCAATAAACAGTTTATGTAATAAGCTACCTTATGTGTCACTGTGGGGAAAAATGTTACATTGGTGTCAGAAGAAAACTTTTATCCATCACACATCTGGGAGCCGCACCTAGGTAGTTAACTGCACAGTTAGCTGTTAGATTAGCTGTCATTGTAGAAAGAGGGAGAAGATGTTTCCTGAACGTCATGTCCATATTAAAGTGGAGGAGGAGGTGGAAGATGCCATAGGAAATGTTAGCGCTTGGACTTTTGCTGACCTTGCAGAGGAACTTCAGTGACTAGATGAGCACAAGGGATGCATTAAGGAGACGACTGGAAGACTAGTCGTGGAGGCAGACTTGGGTGCAAAGCTGTGTTCTAGCCTCAGTCACAGGGACACACTGCCACCAACCCCACAGGCCACGAATGTAAACAAAGATTGTAGTGCCCATTTCATGTTATCTCCAATTCCAGTAAAAACGCTGAAGTATTTGGTAAGGCGTGTTGGTAAGCTTTTTATGCTCAATTCAAACTGCCTGCAATCGCACAGACTATGCGTTATCCTGTTTGCAAGTAGAAGCATTACAGGGCTCTTGTGGGAGCGCTGCAAAGATGCACTGGGGAATGTACTTTGGCGGAACATCTATGCTAGCTAGCAAATCACATTGAAAGCCTTACCCGCAGAGCATACAGCACCATGCCCTCGGCCATACAGAATGAGCTGGCTTGTGACCGCTTTTTGCATGCTCTCTCACCACCTGAACTGTGCATGGAAGTACAGCTGACACACTCCCTATCCCTGCAAGAAGAGCTTGAGAGGGAATCGGAGAGGGAGACGGTGTGGCCATGAGTCACCAGGACCACACAGGGAGGTGCCATGCCCACAATCAGAGCTGCAGTAGAGGAGCCATTAAAACCAACATGGGTGACTGAACTGGCCTACCATTTCTCCTGGACACTGATGCAAGTAACAGGGGGTGTGCGGCGTGTTGTATCAGGTGGGCCAAAAAGGAGAGGGGGTTGTGGCTTATTTCAAAGAACTCCTAACTGTGCTGCTGTCCTTTCACCATATCAAATACTACCTTTGTGGCCTATTTTTTACTGTCAGGACTGAACACTCTAGCAGCTCATGTCCTTTAAAGAACCAGAGGGCCAAGTGGCATGCTGAATTGAAGAGCTCCAATCCTACGATTTCAGCATGGTTCATAGAGTGGGTGAACCACAATCCAATGCCTATGCACTCTCGTGGCACCCCTGTAATGTGAGCAGGTGCTGCTACTGTAAATGATAAAACATGCGTGAAGCGGAACTGCAGACACAAGGACAGGATGCTGCTGCTTTGAACTGAGCAGACGTGGCTATTTGTCGGGACCTTCAGGATGTACAAACAATGGAGTGGGGGCAGAAACAGGAGGCTGACGTGGCCCAACAGCCAGTGCTCCTGTGGGTGGAGGCACAACAGTGGCCACCTTGGGAGATAGTGGCTGTCCATTAGCTCTCCATGACAACTAAGGGACTGTGGGCAAAATGTCATGCTCTCTGGCAGATTGATGGAGTGTTGCAAAGGGCATGGAAATAGCCAGTGACAGGAGAGCTGAGGTGGCAGGTGGTTGTTCTGAAAGCCCTGAGGGACACAATGTTAAGGGCTGTCCATGGGGCTGTGGGATTTGGACACTTTGGGGTCACAAAGAACCTCTGCTGCCTCCACCAGGGATTCTAATGGGGGCAGTTCCAGAGGAATGTGGATTTCTGCCACAGGTGGCCCCTCAGAACAGTCACATGCCCAGCTGCAACAGTTGCCAGAAAGAATGGTGGGGGGGTTATGGAAAGGGTTGGGGAGGACAGTCACAGACAGGGGAACAGGTACATACTGACAGCCATGGACTGTTTCACAAAGTGGCCAGAGGCCTAAGAGCTCCCTGACCAAGAGGCACAGATGGTGGTCAAAGACCTAATTAGTGGGGTGTTTAGTTGGTTTGTTGTCCCACAGGTTATCTACAGTGAGCAAGGGTGTAACTTTGAGTCATGAGTGATTGCTGACATGTGTGACAGACTGGGCATCCACAAAACCCACACAACACCCCTGCATCCCCACATCAATGGCCTGGTGGAGAGATTAAGCAGGACCCTGGCAGAACAGCTTGCCACTGTTACCGTGAAACATCAGCATGACTGGGATTCCCATCTGTCAGTGGTGCTCATGGTATGTTGCTCTTAACCCTAACCCTAACCCCACCTAATGTTGGGCAGAGACATCAGCATCCCAACTGCAATAGTAGTTACAGATGGGAGAGTGCTGGGGGTGGGGGATTAGAGAGGAA
>JANDJT010000103.1:12999913-13010863 GCA_024331685.1 Stegophilus panzeri
TATATAATAATTCATTTTGTTCACATTTCATTACACTCAAGACTCGTGTCTTTTGACAGATGTGTCGCTGAAAGGAGCCCATTAGACCATGGAGAGTAAAACTAAGGGGTCACTCTGTGTAATCATATGCACTGTCACTGGCTGTGTGAATCCACAGTGCTGGGCTTTTTTTTTTCTTATGATGCTGGTGGTGTCATTGCACTCGATCTCACAAAACCCCTAAACAATCACCTTTAAAACATTTGTTAACTGCAAATAAGATGATGTGGATGCCAAAAATGAAACCTAATAATTTTTTTTGAAAGATAGGAGGGTGTATAGCCTGATATGAGCCACCCCTGCACCAAACCCATTTTACAAAGTTATTTCTACTTTAGTGCCACTTAGGTATCTCTTCAAACTTTTACAAGTTTAAGACCAAACAACACAGCAATAAAAACAAAGTGTATAAGTAAGGATGGAAGAAAAAAGAAAAGAGACCAAAAAACAACTGATGCAGCTCCCCATTCCCATTGACCTGCCAGTCTTCAGAGATTGGATGATCTCATGACTGGATCATTTTGGATGGCTAAAGCAGCAGTATGGATTCAGCTCAAAATATGCCTCCTCTCTTGATCCCCCTTTCTCTTTGTGTCTCCATCTTTTTCTCAGGATGGGAAGGACATGGTTCTTGAAGTGAGAACTGGGCAGGATGTAGAAGATTTGAAAGACAACCCTTTGCCTTCTCTCATACACACTAATACTGCACAAACCTTCACATTTTTACACAAACCGAAACATCTGGGTTATGCATGTGACCCTGTTCCCTGAGAAGGGAACGAGACGATGCATTAGCTGAATGCTGCGGGAGCGCCCTCGCGTGTGACCTGTATCTGAAGCTTGTGTAAAATCATACCTAATTTATAGGCCTGCCGTGATCAGGTGATGTGGCAATTAAGCACGTCACGTGATATATAAATGACACCTGTGAACAGCGCCATCAGCCTCTATTATCTGAAGCAAGGCGCAATTCACAGGCATGCCCCAGTATGACAAAGCTATGCAATGTCTCATTCCCTTCTCAGGAAACAGAGTTACATGCATAACCCAGACGTTCCCTTTCAAAGGGAACTTCACGTTGCGTCAGCTGTTATACCCACTCCGTCATACTGAGGGTACGGCCTGTTCAAAAAGACCCAAGCCCAAGGGTCACTGCAAGACACTGCAAGACACTGCAAGAAAAATAAACTTAGGTGTGGCAAAATGGCTCGATAGCGCCACCTACAAAATTTCACGATGTGAGCCTTGTGCTACTTTTCACCTACATGTACGAAATTTGGTAAACATGTGTAAGATGCTAACACGTACAAAAACTTCTCTTGAACCCATGCCCTAAACTCAATGGGAAGTCAGCCATTTTGATTTAAATTTTTGCCCCATTTTTTGCCACTTCCAGGCCTCGTACTTTATCGTACTCCTCCTAGAGATTTCATCAGAACGGCATCATATTTGGTCTGTCACAATCTCCCCTTCTGGCAGCGTGGTCGGAGAGATGGAGGGTGCGCGCATACATGAGTGCTCAGCGAGCACATGCTCTTTGGATGTTGATAACCGTGACATTGTTTATTGTGGACACGTGCGTTTGTTTTGTTTCTGTTCTGTCTCCTCCCTGTTTTGTCATTGGTTGTTGTTTGGGGGTGTGGCTTTATTGTTTTCAGCTGCCAGCACTTAGTGCTGATTATGTTGAGGATATATACTGCTCGCGTCCCTGTACACCTCTCGGAGTATTAGATAGAGTTCTATAGATTATTTAGGTTAATGTTAGATTAGTTCACTTTGTCCATGCTGGTGTTTTCCGCTCCCAGTTCCCTTGTCTTAGTTTCTTGTTTCATGTTCCATTTTCCATGTGTATGACCTTGTTTCTCATTTCCTCATTGTGATTTCCGCTTTGCCCAGTTTTTGCCTGTTTGCCGATCACCTGACCCTTTGCGTGTCTTGACTACGTTTTTGGATTACGATTTGGAGTTGTCTGCCTTTGTCTCCTTTAAATAAACTGTTTAACTGCACTTGCATCCGTATCCTACTCCCTTACGTCTCGTGACGTGACATGGTCAGTTGCATCTAAAGGCATTGACGATGCTAAGCTTTTCAGTTTTCGCTGCACGACGTGGGAGTGGTGGTCTAACAAATTTCGATGTTTCGCCATGAAAAAGGAAGTTGTTATAACTCAAACACAGAATGTCCAAACTGCTCCAAATTTCACGTTTGATAAAAGTCCTGGCCTGAAGACATCTACATGTCAGTGTTCAGTTATAGTCAAAGCACCACCTGTTGGCAATATGAACTGTCATATTTTAAACTAACTCAGACATACAATGTTCAATCTGCACCAAACATCACATGTTTTGTACAAAACCTGGCCTGAGGCAATATACATGCCAATATTCAGTTATAGTCATAGCGCCACCTTCTGCCAACAAGAAGTGACATGATTTACACTAACTCAGACACTCATTGTTCAATCTGCACCAAACTTCACATGTTTTGCACAAAATATGGCCTGAGGCTACATACATGCCAATATTCAGTTATGGTCATAACGCAACCTGCTGCCAACATGGACTGGCATGTTTTACACTAACTCAGACATTATGGTCAATCTTCACCAAACTTCACATATTTAATACAAATTCTGCCCTACAAATTCTGACAGGGCCTAAACCAGCAATTAAACAAATAAACAAACACATACAGAATGTTTGGGAAAGCAATGTGTTTAAGTGTTGGCTTGGTGCAGTTATGTGAGCAATTGAATTCATAGAGGTCTATGAACCAGTGATGAGACTGCAAACTGATTCTCAAAGGAGAAGAATCATGTTCCTGACAGAACCTTCACTTAAATATATTTATATATTTATGCATATACCTATATGTGTGAATTGTACTTGTACTATATAGTTGTCTAATGTGTGGGGAGGAAATGTCCCAACCATAAAAATTTGTTTGGTTGTCTGAAAGCCCTGTTATCATTTATTTGTTGACCCTCAGTTGTGAGTGTGTGGTTGAGTGCTTGATCCATAATTGTTTTTTTTATATGTATATATGCAGTTGATGACAGAAACAATGTGAGACATGTGAAGAAAACCCCAAAACAACAATCAGTGACATCACCAACAACCTTCACAGAGCAGGGGTGAAGGTGTCACAATCCACCTTATGAAGAAGACTTCAAGATCAGAAATATACAGGACCTATCACAAGATGCAAACCACTCATGAGCAGTAAGAATCAGAAGGCCAGATTTAAATTTGCAAAGAAATACAGAGATGAGCCACAGATGTTCTGGAACCAAGATTAACCTCTACCAAAGTAATGGAAAGGCCAAAGTGTGGAGAAAGAATATATATGCTCATGATCCAAAACACAGAAGCTCATCAGTCAAGCATGGTGGAGGTAGTGTCATGGCTTGGGCTTGCATGGATGCTTCTGGAACAGGCTCACTAATCTTTATTGATGATGTAACTCATGATGGTAGCAGCAGAATGAATTCAGAAGTCAAAAGAAACATTCTGTCTGCCAATTTACAGACAAGCACAGCCAATCTGATTAGGAGGGACTTGTGGAAAAAGTGGAAGGTTTTACACTGGCCAAGTCAAACACCAGATCTTAACCAAAATGAGCATGCATTTCACCGCCTGAAGGGGAGGCTGAAGAGAGAAAAAGAAGAAACCAACATATAAGAAGAAACCAAGAATTTGGTGATGTCATTGGGTTGCCGGCTTGATGCAGTTACTGCAAGCAAGGGATAGGCAACCAAATATTAAGTGTCTATTACTCTAAGACTATCCATTCCGATACTTTTGCTTGCTGTGGTCGACCACCAAAGGTGCCAAGTTCTAAGTTATTTAACACATCTGTATCTGTTATTTAACACATAAATATCTGGAAATGAATGGTTAACTTCTGATCTATTGTCTCATATTTATCTTTTGATCTCAAACCCAAATGTCTTCACTGTATAGCAAAAACAAATGGCCTTGCCCCTCTGAAAGTATTGGATTGGCAAGGCCAATTCTTTTGTTTCTGCTATACACTGAAGACATTTGTATGTACATACATACAGTTGAGGTCATAGGTTTACAGACACCTTGCAGAATCTGCTAAATGTCAATCATTTAAAAAAAAATAAGGATCTTTTTTTTTTTATTTAATACCGCCCTGAATAAGCTATTTCACATAACAGATGTTACATATAGTCCACAAGACAATCTTTTGCTTTGTCCAGCGCAAGTGTGGTCCCTTAGTGTTGGTATTCCAGCCGTGGCTCTGTCCCCCTCACCAAGATCGGACCACGGGACGACCCAGAAGCATTCCTGGAGCTGTATGAGTGTTCTGCAATGGCATGGGGCTGGCCAGAGGGTCAGTGGGCAGCCCACCTGTTTCCGCTTCTGTCGAGCGAAGTCCAACTCGTGACCCAGCAGTTACCTGTTGGCAATATGCTGGACTACCCGGACCTGAATCAGGCGATTTTTCAACTGATCATCCACACTCCAGAATATAAGCATCAACGCTTTTGTTTGCAGACCTTTTGCAAACTCAGCCGTCCATTTGCATTTGACCAAAAGCTCCAGGACACCTGCCGGAGGTGGTTGCTGGCCGAAGGAGGCAGCGCCGAGGATGTGATTGACCTCATGGTGCAGGAGCAGTTTGTCGCCTGATGTCTGGAAGGGACGGCATAGTGGGTCCAGTGCCACCGTCTGACTTCACTCAACGAGGCAGTCCAATTGGCAAAGGATCACTTGGCAGTGTATCCAGGGTCAGGCAAGCCCCTCCCTTATCCTCTCTCTCTCTCTCTCTCTCTCTTTCTCTCATACCTCCCCCTCTTCTCCCCACTTCACCCCAGAGACGAGGGCCCATATCCCCGAGACCCGCTCCCTGAACCCGTGCTTTCCCTCCCCCTTCCTCTCCCCTAGGTGGGTGAATCTGAAGCCGCATGTGTGGGAGTAAAGCCTGGGCTGGTGTGCTGGCCCTGCTCCTCCCCTATTGGCAAGGATTCCCTTCTGGGATTTCCCCTTGGAGCAATCATGCGATAAGAGCATCCGGTATGCCTTCGACCAAGTGAGAGTAACTGATGGTCAGCAAATTCAGCCTAATGTTGTGCTCTTCCACCCTTATTTCATGAATATTAAAGATAGGTTATATCAAGTGACACAGGACACTCACACACAAGACGACAATGACCCAGTTGTTGGTTTCAAAGTGCCGGCAGGAATTATTATTCCAGGCGGGTCACCATAATCTGATGACGGGGCACTTAAGTCAAGATAAAACAGTGGTCCACCTCATGGCCCGCTTCTATTGGCCAGGCATTCGTGGTGATGTTCTCAGGTGGTGCACGGCCTGTCAGGAATGTCAGCTAGTGAATCCATTATTCAATGTCTCCTTTGAAAGAATTGGCATGGAGCTCGTCAGGCCATTAAACTGAACTGTACAAGGGCATCACTTTGTGCTGGTTCTAGTGGACTATGTAATGCAATACCATAAAGCAGTGGCGTTATGCTTATATCTCCACACGTAATGTTGTGGAGGCACACTTCCATGTTATCTCCCAAGTTGGGATCCTGAAAGAGATCCTGACTGATCAGTGTATGGCTTTCATGTCACAAACACTATGCAAGCTTTACAAATTATTGGGGATTAAATCCATTTGCACCATCCACAAACTGATGGGCTGGTCGAACGATTTAATGAGGCGCTTAAAAACATGATTTGTAAGTTTATTCATGATGATGTGCAGAATTGGGATAAGTTGCTGGAGCCCCTATTATTTGCAGTATGACAGGTCTCACAAGCCTCCACAGGATTTTCCCCATTCAAGTTATTGTATGGGCAGAAGCCTCGCAGTGTGCTCAATGTCATTCTGGAAAATTGGGAGGAGGGACCTTCTAACAATAAAAGTTCAATTTAATTTCAAATTCAATAAATTCTTGACCTGTGAGCAAAACTCCACACTTTAAGTCACATAACTGAGGAGAATTTGTTACAGGTGCAAGAACGTCAGTCCCGGCTCTATAACAGTGGTACTCAGCTATGAGAGCTTGTACCAGGAGATAAAGTGATCGTTTTACTACCCATGTCAAGCTCTAAATTACTCACCAAGTGGCAAGGGCCCTTTGAGGTCACACAGCGGATTGGGATGTATGAGGTGAGATGAACGGATAGAGGCAGGGCATGGCAGATGTACCACCTTAACCTCCTGAAACCATTGAAAGAGGGTTAGGGTTAGGGTTAGGGAACGTAAAGCTCATTACAGTCGGCTTTTCTGCATTGTTGCCTTTATTTGCTGTATCTGTCTGCTGCATCCTCTTTGCATCCCAAACATCCTCAACCCAACTGACCACGTAAGCATCTGCATTTGCATGGCACTCATGACTTGTTCATGTTTATGGGTTATCGGCCAACACTCCACTCAGTATAATGCCACTGGTCTGTAGACCTTGGATTTCAGGCATGTTGGGATCTTGCCTTCACAGCAGACACCAGTAGTTTGGCACCATTTAACCCATCCTGCATTCACTCACATTCATGCATCTTGTATTGTGTTGTCATGTCAAAAACGACTAGTGCTAATTACCTTTTCCATAAGTGATCATACTCAAAAAGCACAACTGAAAGTAATCAATCTAGAATACATTGGATGACAGAAGCAAAAAACTCAGTTTATTGTTCAAAAAACAATATGAGATCCAATCAGTGAGACGTCCCAAAGTGATCTGAATCTATGCACAGACTCAATACCCTATTTATACAGTTAGGTTACAGTTTAGTTTACTTCCAATTATCTCATTCTTTTGAAATCCCAATATGCTTTAATAATGTATTTTTTGATTTCCCCTTTAACTCTACTTTTCTAATTTTTAAATACCATTAGGATAAACTTTTCTAATTTTGGAATCCCCTTAAAACCCATTTTCAGCCATTGGATATCCCCTTATCTTCATGTTTTTCTTTCTTGTATTTAAAATTTTTTCCAAGTCACTCACTGGCATATCTATTTCCGGTAACCTCACCGCACTGTTGTCCTGAACAATTTAAGATATTTTACCACTTCTTCATTATGGGTGAGATATATTTTTATTATTGCTTACTATTACATATATTTCCTCTCTAATCCTAAGCTTGTTGTACGTTTTTGGTATTTCTTAAAAACATCTTGTGAGTATGTGTGTGTTTTCAACTTTATGCTCTTTCCATGCAGTGTATTGATACCTGTTTCCTACATTCTTTGCATGTGCTTGTACATGTATATATGTGGAAATATTTTAAGTGTTACCACTACTGTTTTATCTCATTTTTGTTCTTTCTCTCTGATCTCTGTCCAGCTGACCAGCACCCTCATTCAGCTGGACCTTCTCACTTTTAGTTGCTCAATCTCTCAGACCTGGGTGAATATCTACGTCATCAGCTGGTACATTTGGCAGTGGATGTTACAGCTCTGCTGGAACGTCTCTGCTCTTCACCTGTACCCCCAGGGTTTCCTTATCCTCCCGCTTATTGTATCATTCCATAGGTAAACTATGCTCATGCTTCTACTCAAACTGAGGCTCATCTGTCTCCCATAACCTCTGTGGAGGGCCCATTTATTCTTTCCTCTGATGATTACAGTAGCTTTGCTACAAACACACCATACTATTACCCATCAACTTTAGATTATTGTCCGACAATTCCTGTTCCCTCCCAAGTGTATGATTTGTATGATAGTGATTCTCAATAAACTACATACTCTGTTACCCTTGTGTTTTCCTGTGTCTAAATCAACTGTGTCATAGGATCCATGCTATTTAAATTCGGTTACCTTGTTAAGTTGTTGTCCATCTACATAGATGGTGCCATCTGTCTGGTCTCCACATCTGAGATACTCAGTTTTCTTGATGTTGAGCCACATCCCATATTCACCCATTCTTGTCTTCCACACCTGAGCTTGTTGTTCTAAGCAGTGTTGTGTTTTGCCAGCATCACATCATGTGCGTAGTGTCCAAGGGTGTCTATTTATGATGTCTGCTTTCGCTATATCCATGCAGAGTATGAACAGAACCCTGATGGACTCCTACCTTAAAGTCGAAGGGTGGCGAGACTCCTGCTGCACACCTAACTGCACTGGTGACAGCAGGTGGACCCATTTGACATGTGTTTCCAGTGCTGAATTGGGTTGCAATAACTGCCAGATCAGCTCATGCGGTATGCAATTGAAAGCTTTCTCCAGGTCTAGAAAGGACAGGCGGATACTTTTTCTTTTTGCGATTTTGTTCTGTCAGTCCACAAGACACAATAATAATTGAATTTACAAAAAAAAAAAACAGTTCAAAAGTTTACATACGCTTAATTCTTAATACTTTGTGTTTTTACCTGGATGATCAACTGTTTTTATGTTTTGTGATAGATATCGTGTTTCCTTCTTGAGAGTCAATTACTGTTTTCACCTTTTGTAATAGTTGTGTATGAGTCCCTCAATTGTCCTCAGTGGGAAAAGATGGATCTCAACATCATATAGCTACTAAATAAAAAAACTAAATAATGTGCAGCACCTGGAGGATTTTACTGAAGAACAATGGGCAGTTTAATGGCTCTGGACAAAAAAAGGCACTCATGAATAACTATCACAAACCATAAAAAGAGTCATTGATCATCCAAGTAACAACACACAATATTAAGAATCATGCATATGTAAACTTTTGAACTGGTTTACTTGTATAAATTCAGTTATTATTGTGGAGTATATGTATACATCTTTTATGTGAAATAGCTTATTCAGGGCAGTATTTTAAAAAAAAATGAAATGCAATTTCTATCATCCCACTTATTTTCTTTTGAATTATTTACATTTTGCAGATTCTGCAAGTCATATGTAAACTTATGACTTCTGTATATATACTGTATATATATTCTCTGGAATATTTGCTGGTATGGGTGCTGGTTTTATTCCAACCGCGCAGAAGCCACACTTGATAGTCTTTTGAAAGTCAAGATCAACTGATTAAACAGGTGGAATCACATGTGCCTCCTGCTTGACTGGAATGAAAACATGCACGCACACCAAACATTTGCTTATAAGATTGGACACCCATTGAGTGAAGAAGGCATTGAGAAGATAAAGTTAATGTAACCATTATAGATGCTCTACTTTTTATTCATCAATGTCTAGTAAAAAACTGTTGCCACACCTAAGCCCTTTGTCACATCTTATATCACCGTCTGTGCTTGTAAACAGATATGAGAACATCCAACCTTGCAACTCAGTCTGCACCATGCTCCCAGGCAAGATTGGAAACTGGCAGCACATTTAATTTAATAATGTTACAGACACTTAGGTAGATAAGAGATATTAAACATTTACTATACCATGATACACAGGATTGAAGTTTACCAGTTTCAAAGTTTAACTGTCATGATCCTTGTGTAATAAGATACATTTGAGTCTATAAATTCAGTTTGGAATATTGGAGCCTCAGAACTACCAAATTAAGAGCTGAAAGGTTTTAAAATAAATGGAATATATTCAGAAGGTTTAAAAGGAGAAATTGTAAAAGCTTAAAATTCAAGGTTTTGCTATGCACAAGAGTTGCAAGGTCCAAAAGTTATGGTAAAGCATTTGACTTGTCCTTTGTCCTTTGTGGTGTTTCAAAGATGGATTGATGCATAATAACATTTAACCCCAGACACAAGATGCATTAGCCAAACAAAATGTATAGAGGAAACAGGAAACCCCATACACACACAACAGGTTAGGTCAAGTTCCTGTGAAAGATGGTTAACTGAGAAGGGCCAGGTCATGTGTGATCAGGAAGCCACAAAACATATGACGTCATTTACTGTAACAAGGCATATAACTATTGGGAGCAGGTAGAAACAGAAAGTATTAACTTAATCCCCCTCAGGCTCTGCCTTGAGCTTCATTCCTCCTGCTGGCTGCGCAGTAACCATCGCTCTGCATTCAAGCCAGGCTGGGGATATCATGTCATCTCTCTGCGGTACGGAAGAGACCTCCTACGCCCAGTTCCAGTCTGAGGTCGAAGAGATGGCCTCCCAAGCCATGATCCTGTCTGAGGGCGAGGAGACAGCCTCCTAAGCCATGTTCCCGTCCGAGGGCGACGAGACGGCCTCCCAAGCCATGTTCTTGTCCAAGGGTGATGAGACAACCTCTCAAGCCAAGTTCTTGCCCTGCCATCCTGTTCCACTGAGGACGTCGCCCTGCCTTCCTGTTCTGCTGAGGATGTCACACTGCCTTCCTGTTCCATTGAGGACATAGCTCTGTCTTCCTGTTCTGCTGAGGATGTCGCTCTGCCTTTCTGTTCCACCAAAGCTGGCGATCCAGCTTCCCACACCTGGGTGCTGCCAAGGGGCCCGGGAGAATCTGTCCCAGCCTCATGTCTGCTCCTCGGATCCTTGAGGAGCTGGCTATCTGTGATACAGTGCCTGCCTTGGGACCTGAGGGGCTGTGAAGACATTTTGCCCATAGGGCAATTAATCTCCCCAGGACTGAGTGGGGGAGGGAGTTTTTTCTGGTGCTCCGGGAGTAGCACCTTGGGAAGGGGGGTGTTTCTGTCACAATTTCCCCTCATGGAAAGCGCTTGAGCTCACAGTGTGCTCTGAAACCCGAAGCACGAGCTTGAAGTGTGAGCGCGCACTTCCGGGTTTTTCAGTGACCCTAACCCTAACCCTTTGTTTACTTTTGACACGTGTGTTTTGTTATGGTTTATGTTCTCTCTCCACCCCTGTCTTGTCATTGGTTGTTTCCCTCACGTGTTATCATTGTTCTCGGCTGTTTTGTTTCACCAAACATAAGTTTGTTATTTAAACCCCTCGTGTGTCTATATGCATGAAGTTTTGAGGGTTATCAATTCAATTCAATTCAATTCAATTTTATTTGTATAGTGCTTTTTACAATAGACATTGTCTCAAAGCAGCTTTACA
>JANDJT010000103.1:13092559-13103696 GCA_024331685.1 Stegophilus panzeri
ATTTCTGTAAAGCTGCTTTGAGACAATGTCTATTGTAAAAAGCGCTATACAAATAAAATTGAATTGAATTGAACAGTGAGGTGAGCTGTACACAGCTCAGTTACTGGAAGTGGGAATGCCAGTGAGGGACTTGGAAATTTTTTTTAAATACCATGAAGAAAAACATGACGATAAGGGGATATCCAATGGCAGAAAATTGGTTTTAAGGGGATTCCAAAGTGAGAAAAATTTATTCTAATGGTATTTAAAAATGAGAAAAGTAGAATTTAAGGGGAAATCAAAAAGCCATCATAAAAAACATATTGGGATTAAAAAAGAATAAGATAATTGGGTGTAACCTAATTGAGTCTGTGCATAGATTCAGATCACTTTGGGACATCTCATTGATTGGATCTCATGTTGTTTTTTGAACAATAAACTGGGTTTTTGCTTCTCTCATACAACATAGATTCTAGATTGTTACTTTCAGTTGTGCTTTTGAGTATGATCACTTATGGAAAAAGGTATTAGCACCACTAGTCATTTTTGATACAACACACCATAGTCATGGAGGAACATTGTTTCATTTCACTGTGTACTGTACCAGCAGTATATTGAAATGACAATAAAGCCACTTGAACTTGAACTTGAACAAACAATTATGCAGCCTTCAAATTAAAGCAGGATGAGAGCTAAAACAACTGCTGCGAGTTTTAATTGAGCAGACACAAACAGCAGCAATGCAGCACTGAGTGCCAGAGATTAATCATACATGGATCTGCATCCATTTTACATTCTGACTCATTCACAGAGGAAGAGGGGAAAAGAGAAAGAAATACCGAATTACTTGGATTTACTGTGATAGGTTAATTATACAAGTAATACCAAGGAATTTCCATTTAGAAAAACTTCATACAGGAGAAACGCTGTCCGGAGCAGAGTAGGTCAGATGGAGATGGAGAGAAAAATAGACATTTGAGAATGAGAGAAAAAAGAAAGCATAAGGAAAAGAGAAAGCAATAGACAATAGAAGAATAAAGATATAAATATGTATATGGATCTCTGGCTCTGCCTGCGGAATATCTAGCCCTGCTCATATCCAGAACAGGATTTGTACATGTTTGTTTATTTGTATTGATAATCTATTGGGTACTGTAAATCAATGTAGTCTCTGTCTTTCCAACTAATCCTTTCATAACTTCTGGCCATGGGGTCTCATTGTAGCTAGAGGGTGATTGCACAACAGTTTGTGCCCATTGCTTTAAGTGATTCTTTGTTTTCAATATTACAATGCATTTGCTAGTATTTCAAGCCAAATGCAATGGCAGCAATTAGGTTTTTTTTGTTTGTTTGTTTTGTTTTTGTAGATTTTATCAGATTATGCAGAGGTTGAAAATGCAGTGATGTAAGTAATGTTTTTTGCAAATTTCAGAGACAATGAGAAAAGAATATCCGAATAGTTCAGCACGTAATATGGGACATATTCAGATTTGGTGATTTAAGGCCAAAAATGGGGAAAGTTAGACATATTCAGAGATGGGGTACACAGCTGGAAGGTTGACAGATTTGAGATCATGTCTAAACCACTGCCATTAAGCCTGAAAATATAGACAATATATGATAGAAAATGTTGACTAAAAAGGATTTTTCTTTGCTGTCAAATATACCATAAAAGCAAGAGACAGCTTTTAAAAAATACTAATACAATGATACACTATTTGGCCAAAAGTTTGTGGACACCTGACTATCACACACCTGCTGTGTCACGTCCCAAGACGTAAGGGAGTTGAGTATGGAAGCAGGTGCAGGTAAAGACGTTTATTATTATTTAAGGGCAGGCAGACAAATCCAAATCGTAATCCAAAAACGTAGTCAAGACAGGCAAAGGGTCAGGCGATCAGCAAACAAGCATAAACTGGACTAAGCGGAAATCACAACGAGGAAACGAGAAACAAGGTCATACACATGGAACATGAAACATGAAACTAAGACTGGTAACTGGGAGCAGAAAACCCCAGCGTAGACAAAGTGAACTAATCTAACGTTAAACTAACTAAATCTCTCTAACTATATTAACTATATCTAATACTCCACACCGTGTACTGGGAGGCGCACGGCATATATATCAAACATAATCAGCGCTAAGCCCTGGCAGCTGAAAACCATAAATACACCCCCCTGAACAACAACCAATAACAGAACAGGGGGGAGACAGAACAGAAACAAAACAAATGCATATGTTCATAGTCAACGTCATGGTTGTCCACATTCGAAGAGCGGGCACTCGCGCACCTTGCTCGTGCACGCGCGCGCCCTCCAGCTCGACAAGCGCCCTGCCTAAAGGGGAGACCGTGACATACTGTATGTGGGCCTTCCCTAAACTTTTGCCACAAAGTTGGAAGCACACAATTGTATGTGATGTTTTCGTATGCTGTGGCATTAAAATTCTTCACTTGAACCAAGGGGCCTAGCCCAAACCTTTTCCAACATGAAAATGGCCCTGTGCACAAAACTAGCTCCATGAAGGCATGATTTGCCAAGGTTGGTGGGGAAGAACTTGAGTGACCTTCACAGAGCCCTGACTTCAACAATGAATTTCACTGAACACCTTTGAATGAATTGGACTGCCAACTGATCCCCAGGCCTTCTCGGCCGACATCAGTGCCTGATTTCACTAATGCTCTTGTTGCTGAATGGACAAATCCCCACAGCCACATTCCAAAGTCTAATGGAAAGCCTTCCCAGAAGAGTGGAGGTTATTATAGCAGCATATATTAGTGTTATTCTATGGTATCCACAAACCTTTGGCCGTATAGTGTATATGAATAATAAGATGTCACGCATTGAAGTAAACATCTAGTAAACATCTAATATATTGCCAATATATTGCTGCATATATAGTCCTCGTACAATGTTCTTGTTGATTTGATGCATTCTACAGTAAAAAGAAAATGTGCAGAAGGTTTGAAGGATAAGCCGAACAAGCATTCATCTGCTACACTTGTAGCTCTTTTTAATTTAATTCATAACTATCTCTAAAAAGTTTTTTCTTCTCCTTTCACCAACATGTCCAAATTAACCCCTGATGGGTCATATAATTGATGTTTAATAATATGACTCAGATATGTAATGTCATGTAATGTTAATGCAGACAGATGCAAATGCAGTAAAAGCTTTATTAAGAGGTAGGGCGACAAATCCAAAAATATAGAGCAGAAGCAGTGTAAAAAAATAAGAGGCGTGGGTCAGGCAATGAACAAACAGTATAAACTAGGCAAGGCAAAAACATGTGAATCAATAAACAGGCAAGATGTCAAAGGAAACCAGAACAACCACAGGAACACGAGGCTTGGTAATGCTCAGGTGGCGAAACACTGGAATATAAATACACAGATAAATTAAGGGGGAAATAGGAACAGGTGTGAATGATTAAGAGATTTGAGAGAAACAGCCAGTGACAAGACATGGGTGGAGACAGGACATAAACCGAAACAAAAACACACATATGTAGGTAAACAAAGTCCCAAAACCCAGAAGCACACACTGTTGTACTATGGGAAGCTTAAGTGGACTGAGCACTCTTGCACTCAGTGCAAGGGGGGGAAACATGACAGATCCCCCAAGGATGCTTTTTCCCAAAGCACCCACAAACACTACCTCCTGGCGGTCCTACCGCACTTGGCAAAATGTCCACACAAGACCCAAAGTCCTGAGGCAGGCATTGTTTTCAGTGTGGGCTTCGTCCAGCGGAGCTGGGAAGTAGACATGGGGCATACTGGCAAGAAGCTCGCAGTTGGTCTGTGACAGATTCACCAGGGTCAGGGGGCTGGGCTGGGACATGATTGCCAGTGTGATTAGGCAGGAACCAGGCTAGGGAGTCTGTGGCGTCAGCCTCAGGTGTGAGCTGGTTAGATGTGCATGGTTCTGACCAAGAAAGATAAAACTTCGAGCATACTGGTCCCCGTATTTGCAAGCAATGATCTATAATTTTGTTGAGTGTGAAGTTTGTGCTCAAAATAATTTTAGGAAAGGAACATCAGCACCAATACGGCACATACAAGCACCAGAAGGACTGTATCACCTGGTGATAGATTATGTGGACATGGTAAAGAGTGTGAGAGGAAAAAGGTACATGCTAGTGATAATAGACAGGTTTAGCAGGTGGGTAGAAGCAACACCATTAGCAGATCAAGCTGCAGGAACAGTGATTAAATTTTTGACAAAATTTAATTCATAGATTTGGCATACCATCTCAGATTAGCTCTGATAGTGGCTCAGCATTTGTTCAAAGAAAAGTAAAAACAGTGTTGTAACAACTAACATTTGTGCTGAGATCAAACTTAACTGGGTGGATGCCCTACAAAAAGTGATTAGTTATTCAGGGCAAACAGTAGCTGGTAAGTGTTTCTTTCTTGATTTTTAGTTGAAAGTACTTTTTAGCATCGGCTATTAGATAGAAGCTGTGCTTCCTTGTTGCTATGAGCTGTTTACGCATTGCTAGGTTAGAGCAAAATCAGATATTCATATTCAGTTTTGGTCGGGAGTTGAGAACTAGGAAACGTTGAGGTGGAAATGTCAGCCCTCATATGAAGCCCTCTTTGTGTGAAGACCGAGCTCATGTAAAGACCTGTAAGTCTACCTGCACTAATCCACCGAGCAAGGACACAGACAAGACACCAATGCTAAGTAGCACTTTCTCCCTCTCTACACCCCTTTTTCCCCCACTATTTATCTTTTTACACACTAACGTGTCATTAGTTTATCCCTGTTATTTACCATAGCCACAGAAATGACATATTCTTAGAAAAATCTGCAATTTAGACAACCTACAATCTCTGCAGGTGGCCTCATCAAACTCCATCTCATTCCTAGTTGGGCTATGGAACTGGATCTGCTGTCAACAAGGCTGATTTCATTCCTGCCTTTGTCTCTCCAATCTCAGTGTGCTGGCTCTGACTCAGACCTTGATCCAAACAGAGAAAACTACAACACCCGCTGCCCTAGTCTCCAAATTCAATTTCTCCTATACTGCATGCCCCAATGGATGAGTTGGTGGTACAGGTTTTCTTCTCTCCAAAACATGAACATTTACATGTCTCTCTCCCCCTTGCTCCAACACCTCCTTTGAATTTCATGCTATTACACTTACTGACCTTGCCAAAATGCACTTTCTTGTTGTTTATCATCCTCCAGGTCAACTGGGCAAGTTCAACGAAGAGCTTGATATGCTGCTGTCCACTATCCCGGATGATGAAACTCCTCTTGTGGTTCTTGGTGACTTCAACATGTTGAGCCACACACAATTTTATGGAGATACTAGAGATCCTGATCCTTTCTGCTCTCCGGACCTGCCTGATCCATTCTGATGCCCTACCTCTGGATGGAGCTCTCATCTACTCCAATTCCAGATTGCTGGGACTACGGTTGCTTCTAAGGCCAAACAGACTACATATTAATCCATAATGAACTTTCTTTTACTTTTACACTATCCGTTGTTACCCAGATGAAGATGGTTCCCTTCTGAGTCTGGTTCCTCTCAAGGTTTCTTCCTCTTAACATCTAAGGGAGTTTTTCCTTGCCACCGGCTTGCTCAATTGTGATAAATTTGTACATTTATAATCTGTATACCGTGTTTATATGTTTCTGTAAAGCTGCTTTGAGATAATGTCCATTGTAAAAAGCGCTATACAAATCAAATTTAATTGAATTGAATAATCTTGGGCCTCTCAGCCAGCTCCACCAAAACCCTTCAGATGATTCAGAATGCAGCAGCACACCTTGTCATCAACCAGCCCAAAAGGACCCACGTCACACCCCTCTTCATCTGGAACAGCACCCCCTACCTCAACACTCTTCTTGAGGTTTATGTTCCCTCACGTAATCTGCGATCAGTTAACAAACAACGTCTGATGGTGCCTCCTCAGCGAGGCATGAAGTCCCTTTCCAGAACCTTCAAACTGACTGTCCCTCAGTGGTGGAATGAACTTCCAACCTAATTCCAGACAGCAGAATCTGTCACTATCTTCGAAAAACGGCTAAAGACCCACCTCTTACATGAACATTTAACTAACCCCTAAGTTGCCCCCTCATTATATATAAAAAAAAAAACATTCTGCACTTATACTGGCTCTAATACCAGTAATCTGTGCATTTTGCTTCTCTAGAATGCAATGAAAAATCTTGTATGGTAGCATTACTTGTATTGTTCTCCGCTTGATATATCGCTCTGCTTGTATTTCCGCATTTGTAAGTCGCTTTGGATAAAATTTTAAATATAAAATATAAACATACATCTTGTACTAATCGCATGCAGACTACCAGAAATATGCATCTAACACTGCATGAAATGCTTACAGGTCGACCCATGCCTGTGCTATATTGAAGGATTGCATCTAGAACAATGCCAAATGGAACTTAAGGCTTATATGGAACAACTAACTGTTGTAAATGAAGCTATCTATTTACAGGAAGAAAGTAAGGAACCACACAAGGAAGCATAAGCACACTGACCAGTTGTTGCTGGAGATTATAACATTTGGCTCAATTTGGCCACTGATTCATCAGAGGGAAAAGATACCTGATCCTCAAGTGAGGACAAAGAAGAAGAGTGATGAGCTATTCCCTGGGTGTAAGTGCTAGCCTAACCTCTCCCCAAGGGTAACCCTCTACAATATGCAAAGTATCTGGGTTGAAGACTAACTTCATAGTGAGAGAAAAAGACTTTGTTACTACTTTTAAGTTTGATTATATTCTGATTTGACATAATCACTATTGTATTTGATTGATATGTTTTAATTTAATCATTGATGTATTCTACATAACTGTGATGACCACAGGCAAGTGTTGAACCAAATGCATGCTTATGCTTATGACACAATGTTTTATTCTTCTGAGTGTAAGGATTAGGGAGACAGGATCTTTTACTCCTTCGTAGTCAAGTGTGGAAGTAGATATTTGATCCTGTACCCCACAGGAGAGCACTTTCAGGATTTGGTTGTTGGTAAAAAGTTGGAATGATCAGGAAGTGTAAAATGAAAAGACTGAATTGTGAGACTACTCTCTTGAGGCAGGTGTCACTTAGTAAGTCCCAGAGGAGGAAAATATATAGCGTATTTTCTAAGTAAGCAAATGACTGCAAGGCCTACAGCCAATTGTGAGGACTGCTGAAAAGATCATAGAGGTCTCTCTACCCACCACCAACACCTTCAACAATCTCTGCATCCGCAAAGCCACCGGTATTGTAGACGAACCCTCTCACCAGAAGGTACAGGAGCATCTGAGCCACCACCAGCAGAATCCATAATATTTTCTTCCCTGTGGCAGTCAGATTACTCAACACCCTGTTGCCTCCCAGTGCTCACCTGGGCTAGCCAAACACCTAACCCAGTAGGACTCAGTACGACTGGACACTGCACTTTAGATAGCTGCATCAATCACTTTATACTATGGAACTCATTTTTGCTGAAAGTATTGCTGCTATACTTGTGCTGCTAAATTACAGAGTGACTATATTCACAGTCACAGTTTACAGTCCATGTTTACAGTTCATGTCCTGTATATTTACTGTCCTGTGTATTTATTATTTTGTTCTGTGTATTTATTGTTTTGCACTCATCTCACACTGTTGTATATTTGCACTTTAAGTAGTTTTGCATACTGTTCCGTGTTGCACCATGGTCCTGAAGATATGTCATTTTGTTCCAATGTATACAAGCTATATAGAGGAATGACAATAAAACCCCACTTGACTTGACTTGATATAATGATATAAGTATGTACTGAGTTAGAAATGTCTTGTATTTTCCAGCAGAGAAGTGTTTAAATAATCATTTAACCAGTGCATGCTCATGTAGGAAATGTTTGACTCAATAGTTGCATTAGTCAACTCATATATAACCTTTATGTCACAGTAATGTCCACAAAATTGCATTAGTCGGAAATGTCTGTACTTGTGCCGATTTGACCTGAGGTGGAAAAAAGTTAATGTTATTAAAGAAATAAACATAACAGCATATGGCCAGAAGGACTTAATCATGGTGAAATGACAGGTTGTATCCAAGGAAGGGGTGTAGCCCCCACCTAGTTGAGCTCACTGTTTCAAGACAGTATAAAAGTACGTATCATGGTTGTATGGATTCAGACTATCTGCAGAGGTCTCAGGTTTGTTTGACTTCAAATAAAGTTTGATCTTTTCACATCTATAACCCCTTGTCTCTGTAAGTTTTTGATTTAGATTGGAGAGATTTTCTACAACAAGGGAAGGTGCATTTAGTTAATCTCCCTCCTGCTCGTGGGGCGCTGTCCAGAGCTTTTATACTCAGTGGGCCTGTTAGGGGAATGAGAGGGATATTCAGCAAATCAGCTATAGTTTTCTAGGAAGTTATTGTTAATTAAAGTGTATACACTGATTTTATTTATTTCAACTGAGCTGTCAGTTTATTATCAAGGGATTATCAAAGGACTATTATTTTGCATGAAAATATATGTGTTATGTGGGTCTTCTTTTTCTATTTCTCTTGCTCTACCCCTAATAACCAAGAGAACTGAAGAAACACTTTTCATATTGAAGAAATCTCTGGCATATCCTCATTTTCAAATTTTCTCCATATCTTAATTCCCTCATTCCTCTATATATGCAGTATCTGCTTTTATACACATTTCAGCTCTGTAATTATGCCTGTTTCTTTTGCTACACTTATTCATTTTTTTCATCCATCCATTTCCATCACTCTCTTACTAACTTATCATATGTTAATGGAGGATATGCGAAACAGGGGGAGGAGAGTGATGGAGAATTGCAGAGGGAAGAGTGTGATGTTCCTGCTTGTGCTGTTATTAGGCCTGAGTGGAGCACATTCTCAGGGATACTGTGTGCCAGACTTGGTGTGCACAGATTTTAAATATCTCTTTCTCTCTCTCTCTCTCTCACACACACACACAAATGTAAGCCTGCTAAAGCATTTGTCAACCTGAATATACAAATAACACTATGTCAGCAATAATGAGTTTAGCTCATTTGTAGTACAAGAACAACAACAACAACAACTACAACAAATCTGAGTCTTTAATTAAATGTTGATATGCTTTCTATTTAAAGTTTAGTCTGTAAGTTATATCTAAAGTCTCCTCATCTTTTCTAATCTCTGTTCTTACAATTTTGTTTTAGAATCTCTCTCTCTCACACACACACACACACACAGACACATGAAGAACAGAAATCATTTTGGGTTGGGGTCTGTGCAAAGATCTCTGTTTGTGGCTTTGTAATACCTTTAAAAATGCTATTACTGGGAAGTAGTTAGTGATGCTCCTCAGCAGTGCTTACCCTGATACTGTCTTTTCTTCAAGTGATTGCATTGTTGTCTTTCTTTATGCACATATTGAATAACAGTATACAGGTCTGCTTCAGTGTTAAGGCTTTCATTAATACATCATTAATAGATATGCAGAAATCATTAGTTAAAGGAGACCTATTTTGAGCCTTTTTACAAGATGTAATATAAGTTTCAGATGTCCCCAGAATGTGTCTGTGAAATTTCAGCTCAAAATACCCCACGGATCATTTATTATACCATGCTGAAAATGCCCCTTTTTGAGTGGAAGCAAAAACATGCTGTCTTCGTGTGAGTCTCTTTAAAGTAAATGATCTGCTGCTCCCCGCCCCTTTTCCAGAAGAGGGCTCTGCCTTCATAGCTCGTGCTTCAAATACTTAAGCAAAAGATCCTTTACAGTGCTTGCTTCAGATACTAAAATGATTTGTCCAAAATGTACACAGTTTTCAAAAAGACAATCGCCTTACTGTTTTGTGTATAATAAAGGTGTAGTTATGAATTATACAGACAGTAAGTGCTTTTGGATTAAAAATAAAAATGCCAACATAGCTCTGGTCTCCATGAATACAATCAGAGCCAATGGTAACTTTAGCTGCATTAGTCGTAAAATCTGCTAACAAGCTCATTCGGAAAGGCAATTTGCCAACATTCACAAAATATAAAGTGCAATACTTACATCTTCTGGATATGAAGCTGGAAAATTAATAATTGGTACTGATCCATGCTTGAGAATCAAGTTTTTAGCAAATCCTGTTTTGTATTGACCATAATTCACAAAGCAGTCTGGTGTATTATGATTTCCACAAACATATACAACTTTACATATTTTGGGGGAACATTTCCTTCAAAAATAAAACTTCTCCATTGTGTCTTCAGTGGCTCTGATGCTGTGAGTACATGAAGACTCTTATGTTCATTTTTACAGCCAACAAAAGAACAATTATAACACTTATGAAGCTGAGACAATCTTCTTATCACTGTAGCTGTTCCAGTGCGGAAAACATGGCAGACTGTGTGCAGCTCACTCAGGGGAGGATCTATGCTAATAGGGAAGAGTCCCTAGGCGGGGCTTGTTCCAACGTGATATCATGTTAGGGCGGAAATGAAAAGGGCTCATTTTGAGACAGTGTTTATGATTTATTGGGAATATAAAAAAGGAGTGGGTGGATTTTTACCACTGTAGGGTGGTTGTGTACACACTCTGCCGACACAGATTTATGTTCAAACACCATTTAAAAGTGATTTTTTACATAATAGGTCCCCTTTAACCAGAATTTGAAAAATGCAGTTATGTGTGTATACACTATTATTAATTATTTAATAGTGATAAACAAGTCATGTTATAAATAAGTCTATTATGGTGTAACAAAACAAGTCATGTTATAAATAAGTCTATTATGGTGTAACAAATGTTTATAAATGAGACTTTATGTAGTTGCTCATGTGTGTATACACGTTTCATCATTGGATCATTAATAAACTTGAACAAAAGTTATTCCACATTTGAAAATGAACACATGTTCAGAAATGAGAGTTCATAAAATTTTTCATGCTTATTGTAAAGGTACAGGAAAACACATGCACTGTAATTATGAGTACCATAATTGCAATGCATGTGTTTTCCTGTACCTTTACAATAAGTATTCCTGTATTCTAAAATGAGCTGTGAAACATTAATACGTGTTTAACGATCATTTCAGTGAGTGAGATTCAGTGATAGGTACTACTTTGTAGCAGAGACTTAAAAACATGTACAGTATCTCACAAAAGTGAGTACACCCCTCACATTTTTGTAAATATTTGATTATATCTTTTAATGTGACAAC
>JANDJT010000103.1:13206453-13216524 GCA_024331685.1 Stegophilus panzeri
TTAATTGCCACGTCACCTGATCATGGCAGGCCTATAAATAGAGGCATGATTTTACACAAGCTTCAGATGCTGGTCGCGCGCGCAAGGGTGCTCCCATAGTGTTATGCTAAACGCAATGTGGAGTTCCCTTTGAAAGGGAACCATGTGTGAATGTGAACCACAATGGTTTCAAATCAATTTAGTTTAAATATCTTACATGTTTACTGGCACCCTGTCCAGGGTGTACCCCACCGTGTGCCCGATGCTCCCTGGGATAGACTCCAGGTTCCCCGTGACCCTGAAAAGGAGTAAGCGGTAGAAGAAGGATGGATGGACGGATCTTACATGTTTCTATTGCAAGGTTTGATGATTTTTTAAACTTCAAAATTTCAATGAATCACTTGAAAGAAATCAAATCAAAAGAATCCGATAAATTAAGACAAGTAAGACTATCTATTCTATTAGTATAGAAGAAACACCACTGTATAAAGGGAGGAAGCATTAATTTGTTTTCACACTTAAGTTTTTTTCCAGACTTGGAGCCATTTGATCTGGTCATCTTGAAAATGACTGGTCCTTGAAAACAGTGGTCTAGGGTTTGCTTCAAGTGCATCAGGTGTGTATGTTATCAGAAAAGGGTTGTTATGGTTATGGATATATAAAAACAGTCTTTTGTAGGACTGGAGCACTCTAATTAGCTCACATATGTGGTGCAAGTGATTTGAGAGCATCATGTAAAATACAGGCTCATGCTGACCTGTATGCTTCTATGTGAAAGCAGAATTTTGATTATGAACTCCTCCCCCAAATGAGCTCAGAATCAATCCTGGGTGCGGACTCAAGTGTTCAGATCAAGTGTGAAGGTGCCTTTAGCGTGTGCATGTGGTAGGTGATGCATTGCAATGTCTGAGCTGTATTATTGGAGGATTTAGCACACTCTGACCTTAGGAGGTGCTCTTTTGCTGTTTAGTTGTCATGTGAGTATAGTGAAAATCAGTGTTGTTGATTCTGGTGGGAATATTTAGTTTGTTTTGGCCTGTGAAAACATTTACACTCAACTTTATTAAAAGATTGATAAATGACCCCATAAATAAAATATGTGTTTGTCTGCAGATGAATCTTATAGCTTGGCTGTAATATAGAGGTCAGTTCTGAAACAGGTTCCACCTTACACCAGGTCTCTGATAGCTGATCGATAAATAATCTGAGCATTGCTCTGCTTTGTCTCATCCTCATCAATCATGCCGAACACATGCTTTATTGCTTGCTGGTCTAAATGAGGTAAGGCCATGTGGAGAATGGATACCAATGCACCAGTTTATCATAAACATTGTTTGATATGGACCCAAGAAATATAAGGTTGGATAAACCAACTAGGATTTGACTTATTGAACACATAAGTATAAGGTAAGTAAGAGTGTCATTAGTCAGAGCATGTGTACAACTTAATTAATCGCTGTAGATACACAATGTATAATACAAACCTAATACAACTGGCTTCAGGTCTTTTTTAATAGTTGCAATATTTTGTAACACTTTATTTAAGGATAGTGTTTATAGGGCTACATGACTCCTTCATAAGCTCTTCATGACATTTGACTTACACATGTATATAAACACTTTTTCTTTTTCCAACATGTGTCAGCTATCAAAGATTAATTTAATCTGTTTTCATGCCAGGTTGATACAACGACTGAGTCAGGTAGCATAAGTGCTTTAGCAGAAGTGCAAGTTTTTGCACCAAAATTAACTGGTATTTGGAGCTATTCATTATTCCTTTCACCCTGATTAAATCCCGAGTTCCAGCTGAAGAAAAACAGCACCAATGTACGATGTTGCCACCACCATGCTTCACCATGGGGATGGTGTTCTTTTGGTGATGTGTTATGGGTTTTTTTGTGCCAAACATATATTTTGGTATTATAGCCAAAAAGTTCAACTTTAGATAGATTGGATGTATTTTTTTTTATTTATAGGCTTATCCTGCCGCCCTACCCCATAGCCCAGAGATATGAAGAAGTCAGGAGATGCCGGAAATTGGTGCATTTCTTTTAATGTTGCTGTAGGCCTCTTGGCAGCATCCCTGACCAGTTTTCTCCTGATCATCTCATCAATTTTAGAGGGATGTCCTGTTCTTACTAGTGTCACTATTGTGTCATATTTTCTCTACTTGTTGATTTTTTTTATTTAGAGTGTTATATGTTATATTCAAAGCTTTGGAATTTTTTTGTAATCCTCTCCTGATATTTGCACAGTAAAAGTGAAAAACGTTCTGACATAATATAACTTAGTTTTAAATTTTTTTACATCACAAAAACCTTCCGTTTTAACAGGAGTGTGTAGTAATTTGTTTCTTAAATTGAGGAATTCTTATATCAGTGTAATGGCACTGTGATGACAGTCATGTCAGACTCTGCCTACATCCAGTACTTAATTTGTAAATCTGCAGGTCCCGGAACAATTACAGTTGGTAGTGATCCAGCAGGTCGGGCGGTACGCAAAAGGTCCCTGAACTTACAAACACTTAAAAGTGCTTCTAGAATCTCACGTACCCAATGATATTCAGTGTTGATAGGTAGGCCTATGTAATTGATCACAATGGTACAGTGACCTAATGAGTTCATAGCAGTGAGTATTCTCAGTACAAAGGGAAACAATTATGGATTGCACATTCTATTAATTTATGTGCTGTCACCTGTTAACTACAAAACACACTTGCCCAAAGTATTTCGTAAACAAAACTATGTTTCAAAAAGTAGGCCTGTTACAATAAACTAACATTAACTGCACAACAAAATCAAGAAAAAAGCATCTTACTTAACACAAAATATTCCACAAAGCTGTCATGTCAGTGTCCTCCTCCTCTTCCATGTATCCCTTACTTATCCATTCACACAAATGGCTCGGGATTGAACTTTGTAAGCGGTGGACCCATGATGCTCAGAAACATCAGAAACAAAATTACGGGGATGAGAAGGAATTCACGCTGTGAGCTACAAACGAGATTCATTTTGGCGAAGCCCCGCAAGCGCTCCACTGGAGATTGGTATGGTATTCACAGTAGCCAACAACTGCCTCAGTTTTTGCATATTTGAGTCCCTATACTCCATAAAAGCCTGAATAGTGTGGACTGTTAACTCCATTTAATTCAGTTAATCTCACTTTTAAAGTCATGCAATGGTTGCAATGGGAATGGTTGCCAAACTGCTTCGTCAGTGACCTGCTGCTGCTCGCTCTATTGGACACTTGCCTTTTTAGAATTTTGTTCCATTTTCTCACTGTCATTGTTTGTGTTCTTAAAAAACGCTGTTAATGATAACTGTTTTCTTTTCACCGTGACACACTCTACAGCACGCGCTATGTAACTGTAGTCTTTGCTTCGTGCCAATGAATTCAGGTGACCTTTGAACTTTAAATGATTACATTATGTGAAAGAGGCTATTGATTGTCTATTAGCAATATTTGTGCACCGGTAATATAAGATTAGCATTTTTATTGCAGTTTTTTTTTTGTTGTTGTACTATTTTAGTTTTGGTGAATTAAAAACTAAAACTATTTATTTTGATCATATTGCTGCAGAGGTACCGTATACACATAAAAAGGTACCAAAATGCAGGTGTGCTATACTTTGGATTTCAATTTCATACTCATCAAAGCATTCAGTGACTCCTCGTGCCCTGTGGATGTAGGCAGAGCTTAATTTGAGCTGGATCCTGCCGGAACAGTATACGGCTCAAATTAAGCTCTGCCTACATCCATAGGGCACGAGGAGTCACTGAATGCTTTGATGAGTATGAAATTGACCTGAATCATATGCTGTGGCCTTCACAGTCTACCTAATTTAAGATCTTGGACTTAACACTAAAAACATTAAAACATTAATTGAGGAAATATCTTTTTAAGGAATGACGTTTATCCATCCACAATGGTTCCAGTGATTTGTAGAATCTATTCCAAAGCACATTAAAGCTGTTTTGACTTCAGTGTTGTTTTGCTGGTTTATTTTCCTTTACATTGTCACCCACCAGTAGTAGTATGTAGTGTCATGTAGCCCTGTGAAAATATTTTATTTTAAGTAGTCATTCTGGATAACATCATCTGGCAACTGAATAAGTATGAATGTAAAACATTTTATACAAAGCATGCATTATAATGCAACTATAATGCATTTTAGTGCATCATACAGTATTGCATGTTCAGTAGATGTCTCACAGACTCACCCCACACCACAATGTAGCTATATTTCTTAGGCGTCCCATAATATCAATGTTGCTACTCTTGTGTGCCTTATATTCTCTCATGTACAATTGTTCTCAAACCTTTCCTCATCTTTTTTCCTCATCATCTTTTGTCATCCTCATCTGTTGCTGCCTTTGGCCTTTTCACTCCCATCTTCATACTCTCTCTCTCTCTCACACACACACACACACACACACACACACACACACACACACACACACACACCCTTCCCTCACCCCCCCCTTTTTTTGGCGCACCTTTATTGCCATGCACACATATGCCTCTCAGTGCTAAATTAGCTCATTTCAGAGGAGTTCACCTCTTGGACAATTCTGCCCAATTTTCCCTGACCAAAGTTGACATTTAATTCCTGAGCTGTAGTGGGGGCTTTTCTACCAGCTTCCAGATTCATTATTTTAAATGGCCTTTACGAAGCACAAGGAACTTCACACTTGCTATAAGCTTGTTTTTTTGCTGGGTTGAATTGGTGTAATGGCCTGACTGTGCTCAACTCCAGACAGTTTAGAGTAGGAAAACTGTCAACAGTAACTTAGAAGATCTCAACTGACTGGAAAAGGTCACAGCTCAGAAGCTTTCAAAAAGACTCAATTATCACCAACATGACCAACTTGGCAGAATGCAGAAAGGAGATCTCACTGGTGTGTGCTCTCACATTTGTAAGAATGCACTGCAAATAATATGTTACCTGGAGGATTTGGGGTTTACAGTACCTTAGTGAACATTGATAAATAAATCTTAATATTAATCTTAAATCTTGAATGTAATTCTTAATGGAATATATTCCACAGTACTGTTGAGCTCTTAAATCTTAATTCTAAATTCTTCAGAAGATGTTGATTTAATTTTCTACAGACAGTAATGCTGTCTGTAATACAAAGTACAAGCTTATGGTAACGTACTAGTCACGTTTTGGAGACAAAGGCAGATGCAATGCAGATTGAAGTTTAATGAAAAAAAAAAAACAACACACACACATATACAATACAAATAACAGCTTAAAAATACAAAAAACATGAACTAGGGTAGCAAGGCAAGAATGACTAAAGAACATAACATGCAGGTGCAAGACGTGACTTAAATATTAGTGCCCATTAAACCCAAAACATGAAACAGGTGCAAGCAGTCATGTGATGTTAACACTGAGGTGCAGTGGCTGATGTGAAACGTAGTTTGGTGCCGATTTTGCCATAACCCTGATAGCGGTCACACCAGTACATTATTGTTTCTCTATTAACAGCTCAATCACAGGTATGGTGTACACTCAACATAATTTAAGGCTATCTTTTTTCCAGCGTCTCTGTAACATGATGAGCCTGTAGTTAGCTAGTTAGGTATTTGGTCAAACACCAACCCTGGGCCTTCCCATGACTGGTGTGTCCACACATGGGGCTATGGCTCAGGTGGTAGAGCGAGTTGTCCACTAATCATAGGGTTGGTGGTTCGATTCCTGGCCCATGTGACTCCACATGCTGAAGTGTCCTTGATGGCAAGCTAGCGCCTTGCATGGCAGCTCTGCTACCATTGGTGTGTGAGTGTGTGTGTGAATCAGTGTAAAGCGCTTTGGAGCCGCTAAGATTAAAAAAAGCTATATATAAGTACAGACCATTTTCTTATCTTTGTTGTGGGACTCAGATGCCTACATGCTTACTCAGTTGCACCTAAGTGCATGCAAGCCACCCAATGGCCTTGGCATGTTAACAAAAGAACCATGTGCTAAATATGACATACTGTGAAACCTTATTCTGTAAAAAGTAAAGAGTAATGTTTCTTTTTTTAATGTTCTTTTGCATATATTCTGTTAATAAACAAGTCCATTCTAAATGTCCGTTCTATGTGTGGTCTCTTGTCTTTAATCTGTCACGGGGCCCCCTTCCTTTGTACCCTCTCACGCACCCACTACATTGTCTTATGTCAAAATCCACTTGTCTTTAGGTTTTTACATTTCACTTGACTTTTCACAATATTGGTTCTTTATATTTTATTCATCCCAAATTTCCTACAGACTCAATACTTTTGCAGGAATTACTGCATCAATTTGGTGTGGCATGGAAGCAATCAGCCTGTGTTACTGCTAAAGTGTTATGAAAGTCCATGTTGTTTTGATAGCACCCTTCAGCCCATCTGTATTGTTGGGTCTGGTGACTTTAATTTTCCTCTTGACAATACTCCATAGATTCTCTCTGGAGTTCAGGTCAGACGAATTGGCTGGCCAATCAAGCACAGTAATGCCATGGTCAGCAAACCAGTTACTAGTTGTTTTGGCACTGTGGGCAGGTGCCAAGTCCTGCTGGAAAAGGAAATCAGTAATCTCCATAAAGCTTTTCAGAAGATGGAAGCATGAAGTTCTCTAAAATCTCCTGGTGCATTGACTCTCGACTTGATAAAACCCAGTGGACCAACACAAGCAGATGGCATGGCACCCCAAATCATTACTTACTTTGGAAATTTCACGCTGGACTGGATTATGTGCCTCTAAACTCCAGACTCTGGGACATTGATTTCCAAATGAAATGCAAACTTTACTTTCATCTTCCCCATGATTGTGGTTGTGCGTACTCAACCAGACTGAGAGACTGAGAGGAAACCTTTGCAGGTGTTTTGAGCTCATTAGCTGATTAGAGCTCTTTTCGGGTCGACATTTCTGTATTATAAATTTTTTATTCTAATATTTTGAGGTACAGGATTTTTGATTTCCATGAGATGTAAGCTCATAATCAAGATTAAAACAAAAAAAGGCTTGAAATATTTTGCTTCATGTGTAATGAATTTAGAATACAGTTGTGCCCAAAAGCATACCCCTTGCAGAATCTGCTAAATCTTAATACTGTTAACAAAATAAGAGGGATCATAAAAATCCCATGTTGTTTTTTATTTAGTACTGTCCTGAAAAAGCTATTTCACATAACAGATGTTTACATATAGTCCACAAGACAAGATAATACTTGAATTTATTAAAAAAAATAAAAATTAAAAAAAAATTACCCTGTTCAAAGTTTACATACCAAATCAAAATAAATAAAATAACTTAATAATCAGCTGGTTGAACCAAACAAATAAAAACAAAATTATAATGCTTCAAATGTATGATACACAAAAAGAAGGAAACCAAATAAAACAGATTAATATATACCAAAACAACACACAAACAAACAAAGAAACACAGCCTCCATGACGATGAGGTTGGAGAATATTAGGCAAGGGATCTGAGACCATCCCTCCATACAGAATCTCTCCAGATCCTTCAATTTTCGAGGCCCATGCTGGTGGACTCTCCTCTTCAGTTCACCTGACATGTTTTCTATGGGTTTCAAGTCAGGGGACTGGAATTACCATCGCAGGACCTTGATTTTATAGTCAGTAAACCATTTTGTATTGATTTTGATGTATGTTTTGGATCATTGTCCTGCTGGAAGATCCAATCACAGCCCAATTTAAGCTTTCTGGAAGAGACAGTCAGGTTTTCATTTAATGTCTGCTGATATTTGAAAGAGTCCATGATGTCATGTATCCTAACAAAATGTCCAGGTCCTCTGGCAGAAAAACAGCCCCAAAATATTAAAGAGCCATCACCATATTTAACCGTGGGAATGAGGTTCTTTTCCATATGGCTACGTATTTGTGTGCGCCTAAACCACCTCTGATGTTTATTGCCAAAAAGCTCTATTTTGATTTAATCTGACCCTAGAACCCTAGAATCCCATTTGAAGTTCCATTATTATCTGGCAAACTGAAGATGCTTGGTTTTGTTTTGGATGCAAGTAGAGGGTTCTTTCTTGAAACCCTTCCAAACAACTTGTGGTGATGTAGGTGACTTCGGATTGTACTTTAGTTTAGGCTACTTTCTGACCCCAAGATGCAACTAACTTCTGCAATTCTGTGATACTTGGAATTCCCTTTCACCTGTCCTCTGGGTCCGGCTCTCTGCTGGATTTTGGAGCTCGTGTCACGACTCCTCCTTCTGCTATGGAAAGCGGAAAAAAAAACAAAAAAAAACACAAAAATAATAGTGTAATTCCTCTCTGACTCTGAGGAGCCAGAAGGGTGTGCTAAAAACTGAGAGCAGCATATAAAGAGCTGCTTGAAGTGAATACTAAGGCTGGATGAGCTTTTTTCTCCCCAGTGAAAGTGAATCCCTCACACTGCAGGTCTCGCTACGCCTCTGGGCATAAGGGCTCATCTCACTAGGGGGGGTCACCTCCTCGAAGGCTTTGTGGAGATCCCTTTGAAAGGGAACATCTGGGATACGCATGTAATCCTGTTCCCTGAGAAGGGAACGAGACATTGCGTAGCTTTGTCATACAGGGGTAGGCCTGTGAATTGTATCTTCGCTTCAGATAATAGAGGCTGACAGTGCAGTTCATAGGTGCCATATATATATCACGCGTCACACTTGATTGCCACGTCGCCTGATAATGGCAGGCCTATAAATAGGCATGATTTTACACAAGCTTCAGATGCCGGTCACGCATGCAAGGGTGCTCCCTTAGTGTTATGCTTAAGCAACGTCTCGTTCCCTTGTCAGGGAACAGGGTTACATGCGTAACCCAGATGTTTTTTTTGACCACTCATTTAGACACATCTCCAATTCCAGGTTGATTCATAACATTTCCAGTTGACTGGAACTTCTTAAATATTGCCCTGATGGTGAAAATGGGTATTTTCAATGCTTGTGCTATTTTCTTACAGCCACTTCCCATTTTGTCAAGCTCAAAAACCTTTTGCTGCACATCACAGCTATATTCCTTGGTCTATATATACTCCTGGAAGTCATGGTTGAACAATTTCCTGTTCCTAGTTACCCAGGTGTACTTAAAAAAAAAAATAATAATAATAATAAAATAAATATCAATGGGAATATGCTGTAAAATATATTTTTCTCATATGAATTCTTAAGGGTTCAATAATTGTTGCACACCTATATAACAAAGATATGTTTTGGTAAATATATTTGTTAAATAGGTGTACAACAATTATTTGCTAAACAATGAAGGTTAAACAATGAAGACATTTTTTAACAGCCTTGTTTTACCAAGGGTGCCAATATTAGTGGAGGGCAATATATATATATATATATATATATATATTAGAGATGCACCGATACTAAATTTCTCAGCCGATACCGATAATCGATTATTCAGAGTGATATCGGCCGATACCGACAGTTTTGCCTTTTAATTAATTTCAGTATTCTGAAAGACATGCAAATAAAAACATTATTATTATCCATTTCAACAAGTTGTTTTACTGTAACTGGTCTCGTAAACAGAAAACACATTAACATTAACACATTAACTAAATTCTGAAGAGTAAAGTAAGATTTCTTAACATATTGAATGTTATTAATTCATAAAAAACCTCCTATTAGGCTCACATTCACTTACCACAAATAAAAGCATTTCTACTTTATCATTGAACATCAAATTGGTAATATATAATATAAACTTTTTTATATATTAACATTAACTGGATATGAAATATAGTACTCTACAAATATATTTTTCTGTGCAATATATACTTTTTTGTCAACTCATCTTCAATTAAATCTTGCAACGGTGTACTGGCTCTTTAATTCAGCGCGAGCAGTGCAGCAAAAGAAAAATTTGGACTAGACGCTGAAATTCCCGCTTCACTGCTGCAGCATCCGGTGTAAAATTTTATCAGTGCAGAGCTTACAAACTGCAGTTTTGTCCTCATTCCACACAAGAGACAACTTCTTTCCACATAGCACGAAACTGATGTGTTTGCCTGCCCACTTTTTATTGACAGGATATAATCGGCCCTGATCACTGGATGTTTCTAGACTATTGGCCGATACATCTGTGCATCCCTAAT
>JANDJT010000103.1:13247042-13268864 GCA_024331685.1 Stegophilus panzeri
TAGAAAAGTTCTGAGATTTTGAGAAAAGATAGAGAGGAAATGAAGCGTCTTTTGTTTCTTTACACAAACAACCGACAGGCAGTCTCGCTGAAGTTAATAAGGCTGACGGTGGAGTTCACAGGTGCCATATTTATATCACGTGACGCGCTTAATTGCCACGTCACCTGATCATGGCAGGCCTATAAATAGATGCATGATTTTACACAAGCTTCAGATACTGGTCACGCGTGCATGGACGCTCCCGTACTGTTATGCTAAACGCAACGTGGAGCTCCCTTTGAAAGGGAAGCATGTGTGTCCTGGCAAATGAATGTGATTTTGTTAGAGTACAGGAATAGTGATAGCTTAACCCTCAAGCTCTTCTATGCTGCCAAAGAGTAACTTTTTCAGCCCTGTTGGTCTTTCAACTGCTTAGTTCTGTGTTTGGATTGTGTTCTGGATCATTTATAAGTCACACTGCATTAAATAACTTCCAAATGCAGAAAGGAAAACATACTGTTGTAAGGAGAATTTTTCCAGGACTTTGTAAAATACATAGATAGTAATTTCTGAACTGAGTTTACAGACTGAAATGCGGTTTGTTCCACTCAAACTGTTCAGTAATGAGTTGTCATGCTGCTAATGCAATTGCCTGTTCACTGTGTATAACATAAAAGCTGGTGACTGATTAAATAAAAAGTTAATTTCCAGTGTTTTGGAAAAGAATGTCCTAGTTTCAAACAGCTAATCCCGAGTGGTCCATCAGTGTAAATTGTTAACTTCAAACTCCAAGACCAGCATTTAAATCCATAGAATACCATGCCAAGATTGATGCATGGGGATGGCAGCAGTATTTTGTGGGGGTGTTTTGCTGGAGTAGGGACTCGTGCATTTCAGAAAATAGCATCATGAGGAAGGAGGATGGCATGTAGTTGGCATTTCAATTCATCCCAATGGTGTTCAATGGGGTTGAGGTCAAGATTCTGTGCAGGCCACTCAAATTCATCCACACCAACCTTGGAAAACCATGTCTTTATGGAGTTCATTTTGTGCACAGGGGCACTGTCATGCTGAAATAGGTTTCCCTTAGTTCTAGTGAAGGGAAATTTTAATGTTTCAGCAAATAAAGACATTCTAGAAAATTGGGTTTGCCCACGTTTGTGGCAACAGTTTAGGAAAGGCTCACATATGGCTGTGATGGTCAGACACCCACATACTTTTGTTCATATAGTGTATTTCTAAAACACCTGTAAAATCTATTTCATTTCAGACCTGCTCTGTACTCATAAATTACGAGTTAAGCATTGTAAATGTGGAGATAGCTTACAAATCCAGCATTATTTCAGTATATCCAGTTAGTAGATTGACAGGTTGCTGGACTTGCTCTTGGTCTGAGACCTTGAGCAGAACGAGTGCATGAAGAAATGGAAGATAAGATATTTCATATGGTTACAGGTTGAGGCTATCAGCTTACAAGGTGACAACAGGCATAACAATGAAACAAGAGAGGATGAAAGGTCAGCACTGGAAGAACAGAACAGGGTCAGGGCTTCAGCACAATGGCAGAATACTAAACACACCTTCATGCTTTTTGGCATTCAGAGACAGATGTGCCAAAACAATGGAAAGGCAGTAAGCACCTCATTTTGGCCAGATATCCTGGAATTAGCATATGCTGACTATTGCTTTCAAATTTTACATGGGAAAAAAAATATCATAAAATCATTGCTACGACATATTGTTGGTATCTGTGATTGTAATTTTACTAGTTAATTTTGCTGCTGTCCTGTTTGCTGCTATTTGTTTAGTCTTTAATTTATGATTAATCGTATATATATATATATATATATATATATATATAATATCTCTTACCAATTTCACTTATACTACACATCCAGTTTAGCTTGACATCATTTATGTTCTATCATTTGAATGGCTTGTTTGAAAATGCAAGAATGCTCATTAAACCAGGGTGATAGCTTTCCACCCTAACTAACTATCATTTAAATACAGCAGCATTATCTAGTGTAAAGCAAAACATTGACTCTATGTATTCTGTAACTTGGCTGAGTTCTGATGGGCAATCCTATCAAGTTTAATAAAATATTCTGGCAGATTTTCAATGGCTTGTTATAGTTGCACGTTGCACATTAAATGCTGTAGTGAGATGAAAGTGCAGAGTACTGTAATAAGAAATGCAGCAGCTATAAAAAGGAAATGGGGGGAAAAAAGGAAAAGAAGGGAAACAGCAAGTATCAGCAGCTTCTATGTAACCACATGAATCGTCCCCCAACCCTCTGGAACAATGGATAACTGTCTTTTCCTTTGAACAGTGTGGTTTGGGCCATGACTGCAGAAACAGTCAATTTACTCTCTCCAGCTCTGCAAAAAGAACATTTGCTTATGAACTCCATAGCCCTCACTATAGTCTCAGTGGAAGTAGATCAATATGGGAGTAAGTGCTGCTTGGACTACAGGCTAACTTCACCCTCACCAAGCAAGGAGGACGATACATCCCTGTTTGCTGTGTTATCAATTATGATAAAAAGTATTTCAAATCAGTTATGATAAAAAGTATTTAAAAACAGTTAACTTCATATAGAGGATTCTGTATATTGGGTAATCTTATAAATAGGTGTGATCCCTCCTACACACCCAATCATACATGGGCATATGTGTGTCTTGGAGGGCTAGCTTCATTTAAAGATCACATATCCATTTGATATAATCCAAGTGACTGTTAGGCATTCCTCATCAGTAATAGTTTAAATTCACAAGTAACAATAAGTGGTTTAGCTATAAGCGATCTTATATTTTGCAGCCTTAGCTACAGAGCAAAGCTGCTGGCAGTGCATTTGGCATTATTTAATTTTATGTTTAGTAACATACTATAAGAGAAAATGTTCTGATATTTCCTATATTTTTGTGTATGTTTAGATTGGAGAACACATCCATTTCAAAGCAGCTATCAGTAAGTCAGTTTAGACATTTTATCTGCCTCCTGGCCCTGGCTTTGGATTGTTACAGATTAACTAGGCCTGTCATAAGACTAAGCTACTGTGCCCTCCACTAATATTAGCACAAAATCTAAATAAGGAGTGTCTGGTTCTTGATGTAAAAACAATCCCTGGTCATGATAGTCTCTCTCTTTTTTTCTTTCTCTGACTTCCTCTCATATGGTTGTAGTGATTACCGCCTGCCCCATTTATTCATAGCTGTGGTCCTTTAAATTATTGGAAACTGACACTCGCTAAATGAGATGGGTCTCTCCAGTAGTCCTTTTTCTCTTTCTGTGACACACACTAACCCTATAAGGCTGTGCTTTCTAATGCACTAAATGGGATGACATCCACAGTAGGCACCTTTGGCATGCAGTAATTAGCATTGTGTAAGACATGTGGGAAGGGCTGAAGTGTGCGGTTTTCCACCTTGTGAGCACTGCTGGTTGGAGGATAATCATGTGGAGCTTCAGGCTGTGATTAATGAGTCTCCCAGAATGATAAATGACCTGTGTCAAGAGGTGGAGCTTAGTTGTTGCTGCCATGTTAGTAGAAGCATGGTAATGTCAGGCCTGGTCTAGACTGGAAACAAATGTAAACAATAAAGAGAACTGCCACTTGCTGTATTTTAGTTAGTAAATTATATTTAAATCTATTTCCAGCTATAGCTAATCTAGAAATTTGACTAGTATGGTGGCCTAATTGCATAATTTTCAAAAATGTATAACCCAAGTTCCACAAAAGTAAAATGAGATCCACAAATAAAGATGAACAAATATTTTTATGTTTCACAAATTAAAAAAAAAAAAAAATGGTACACACGCAAACACACTGCCAATTATTTATTTTTGGAATCTACTGCACTGATTTTAGGATTATGATAATGCTGCAGTAGCGAACTTTTTTTTTGGTTAAAAATGAACTTTTTTCTGTTGATCAGTTTAGACATTTCAGTGGGTCAATAGGTAGCTAGCTAACATTAGCATACTTGTTAGCTTGATTCAGCTAGGTATCGAGTTTCCTATGTTATATATATATATATTTTTTTTTGCTATGTTAAGTTTGGTAAATTGAACTTATTTTCTGCTAGTTGTGAGAGAGAGTACTCACAGTACTCGGAGTACTCACCTGTACTCCAAAAAAACTGTATCTGCCGCCACCTCCATTGTCAAGTATTGGAGCTAATATACACCCATATGGACACCTCAAACCATCAGATTCATCCACGCAGAGGAGCAGTGCTGAAGCACAACCCACCTAAAAAAAAATTACTCCTCAAGTAACTTGCAATTTTATGTTTTAAACAGAGATGGTGATAAATAGGCAACAGTTCAGTACTGCAGCTTTAAGTAACTTCTGTTATTTACTTTGCTATTTATGATGAGACTAGGGGGGCATGGTGGCTTAGTTGATAGTAGCTTTCCCTCACACTTCCTTGGTTGGGGGTTCTATTCCCACCTCCATGAGTGTGATAAGAATTTGCATGTTCGCTCCATGCTTTGGGGGTTTCCTCCCACAGTCCAAATACATGCATTGTAGGCTGACTGGCATCACTAAATTGTCCATAGTGTGTAAGTGTTTGTGTGATAGTGCCCTGCAATGGGTTGGAACCCCATCCAGTGTGTTCCCCGCCTTGTGCTCCGAGTCCCCTGGGATAGATTCCCTGTGACCCTGTGTAGGATAAGTGGTACAGAAAATAGATGGATGAGACCTCAAGATGAAAGATGAATTATCATTTGTTGCTTTTTGTTGTCCATCCCTCCACTTTGCTATCAAGCCATCTGTCTATCTATTTACTGTATCTATCTAGACAGACAAATGACTAGATAGCCAGATGGATGCCAGGTGGATGGATATCAGCATGTCTCCAGAGTCTCTAGTCAAGGTTTAATAACCTTTGGTTAAAGTGCAAATTAGAAAGGTAAACGAAATTACATGACCTTTGGGATGGAATCTCATAAACTGTGCTCAAGTTTCAGCCACAGTTGCCAGTTATTTCTGTGTGTCAAAAGCAATAGCCTTCCTGACAGCAAGTACATTTATGTCTGATGACCATGAGTCAAGAAATATTCCTGGCAGGCACATCCATAATACCACTGACTCAGAACATATACTGTATGGGTTGCACCTATAAAATGACCCACCAAATTATATTATAAATAATAAAGAAAGTTAAAGAGAAAGTTAATTACTCTATACCATATATTAGCAAACTGATGTTTTTATTCATTATTATTGGCAGTGAATTCATTCAGTCTGTTACTGTATCATATTTAGTGCTACCCCCACCCAAGGACCACCCATTTGTGTACACACATTTTCATTAGGTTTACAGAGGCTGTTCTAAATTACCGATTGCTATACAAGCTACAAATTAAAACAGCAACCAACATGTCATCAGAATATTTAAACTGGCATCAGACTGGGGAGGTAAAGAGTGTAAAGACCATTTACTGTCATCAAGTTCATGAGCATTATAATTTAGTTTATCACCGATCAGTTCACAACCATAGCAGTGAAGAATAATAAGAGCAGTTTGCACCTAAATGCTGCTGTGAATGTATAATTTCACATTAGGAACTTTCATTTTTAAATATGTAATAATTAAGTATCTCCAGTTTTCAAGTATCTTCCATTTTTAATTTTAATATCCACTTATATTATATAATATCTCACAGTTCTCTCTCTCTCTCTCTCTCTCTCTCTCTCTCTCTCTCTCAGTATATGTGTGTGTGTACTATACCATATTTTTGCCATGAGCTTAGGACTGATGAAACTCCAGAGCCTGGGGCAGGTTCCTATAACTGTTTCCATCCTGAGTGCTTTGTCTCCACCTCTAAGCAATTCCCCCTAAAATGTAAATAAAACTACAATGCATAGATCATTGCTTTAGACTTGATGACTGCAGCACAAAAGAGCACATTCTCACCTGGAGACTGATGTTCTACAATAAAGAATCCTGCTGAAGCTTTACCCAAGTCTCCAGGTCTTCATTTCTGAGTTTCCAATAGTTTTGGTGCCATGACCCAGATACAGTTTGATGCCTGACATCGATCCAGACTGAAGTTACTCAAGATTTGTTGAATGTCACTTTATCCAAAAAACGCTACAGACCAGTACATGTGGTTATCTTCTGCACTGCCAGAGAAGTGTTAACAAACAGCTGCAGGGTTGGTTAACAAATTGTTTATCCTCTGTCTTACCAGTGAAAAAAGGTTTATTCTATCATCAGTCAGGGAAGGTTAACAACAGTCGTTTGTGTTAACAAATTGTTTATCTTCTGTCTGTCACGTAATGGAGGCTGAGATGGATGCAAGTGCAGATAAGAACTTTATTGAAGAGAGGCAGGCAGACAAATCCAAAACGTAAAACAATAACATGGTCTAAAACAGGCAAAAAGGTCAGGCAGTCGGCAAACAGGATTAACTAGGCTAAACAAGAATCGAAGAATGAGGGCAATAACAAGATCAAAACTATGAAACATGAAATGAGGAACAAAGGCTTGGTATACAAAGAGAGATGAGGGGTTTAAATGCTAAATGAAACCAAGGGTGAAACACAATAGAGCTGAGTATAATGAAGCCACATAACAGAAACAACCAATAACAATACAGGGGCGTGAGCAGAACTTGGTTGGCCATTCTGTCGGCCTCAGACAGGACCATGGCTTGAAAGGCCATCTCGTCGCCCTCAGACAGGAACATGGCTTGAGAGGTCGCCTTGTCGACCTCAGACAGGAACGTGGCTTGGGAGGTAACCGTGTTGACCTCGTGCAGGAACTTGACTTTATGTTGGAGCTTGGGGGCCAAGGTTGCCACGTTGACCTCTAACTGGAGCTCTGCTGTGGGGGCTGCCCTGTTTGCCTGCATATAATAGGTGGTGAACAGCAGGGCAGGTTTATCTGCCAGGCTGACCTCCCCAAAAGATGTTCCAGGTCAGCCTTGGATTCTGGACTCCACATTTGACTGTTCACTTTGTGCATTAGTCATTTAGTTAGAAATTATTTTGACAGATCACATCTCATACCACCCTGCCATCCCTTTGGTTCAATGGGGGTTCTTCTTGCCATCTTCATCATGGTTTTTGGCCAGGGAATTGCACAAAATTGTGTAGGAATCGTTTGAGTGCAAGGCATACAATATGAATGGCCCTAAACACCATTGCCTTTTCCACATACTCTGCACGTTATATACAGATACCTCCCTGTGGCAAAAAACAATGAAGGGAAATGCATAAAATGTGCTCAGAGTTAAGCGCTGATCCACGATATGTCATGTTGGTGATTTGAGGTTTCAAAAGGTTTGTTAAATAAATTAATGGTTCATGAGAAAAACAGTAACACTCCTGTAAATATTCATCTGAATATGAAAAAGATTTCATATAATCAATGCTTTTTCATCCACTGGATATTCTTCAAAAGGGCACACCATGCTCTGTCAGCTCTCTGAAACAAACTAACCCTGTAACATAACCTGCTCCGGACCAGGTTATATTCAGAGAGTAAGTTGCTATGGCTACTTAGATACTCTAAAAGTTACCTCCATTTTTGGAACCAAAAGTTGAGATTATCTGTTATCTGAGTGAATTTACCCAGGTAAGTCGCATAATCTGTTTTCTGGAATACCCCCCAGAGAACAAAGGTTTATCACCTCTTTCATCAGGGAAGGTTAACAACTGTCATTTGTGTTAATAAATTCATTATCCTCTGCTTTGTCAGGGAGGTGTTAGAAGGTCCAGTTTGTGTCAGAAAGAAAAAATTACAAAATTTATAAAAGGAATGCTAGACTAATTCCAACCACTGAGAAAGGTGGACTAGCTTGCCCTTTATGGACAGACAAGTCATTGTTAGGAGAACACATGGACTCAATAGTGACATGGTCAGTCAGATTAAATTTGGCAAAGAAATGTGGTATTCATCCAGAAAAGGTATGGTCTCGTGAAGAGTGCAAGAAGGTGTTGGGTGCATGTCTTAGGAAGAGAAATATAAAAGGCATTATCTGTCATCACAGAGAGTTGACCTTAACCAAAGTACAACCGTAATTCTGAAAAAGCTGGAACAGTATGGAAAATGCAAAAAAAAACATCAAAAAGAGTCATTTTAAAATTCAATTAACCCTGTAGTATATCAAAAACATATTATTAACACATTATTTGATGTTTTACATTGTGAACGTAAAATCACGTGAAAAAATACACTCATTTCAAATCTGATGACCTCAATACACTCCAAAAAAGTTGGGACAGTCGACTGTTTACCACTGTACAGCATTCTTTTAATAACACTTTGGGAATTGAAGACACCAGTTGGTTAAGTTTAGCAAGTGGAACTTCCCCCATTCATCCATTATGCATTTCTTCAGCTGCACAACTGTACAGGACCTTCATTGCCTTATTTTGTGCTTTATAGTGCACCACACATTCTCAATCAGAGACAAGGTAGGACTGCAGGCAGGCCATGCTAGCACCGGCACTCTCTGCTTAAGCAACCATGCGCTTGTAATCCAGGCAGAATGTGATCTGGTGTTGTCCTGCTCTGGATGGCAGCATATGTTGCTCCAAAATGTGTACATATCTTTTTGCATTGATGGTGCCCTCACAGATGTGCAAGTTACCCATGCCATGAGCAGTGACACATACCCATACTATGACAGACGCTGGCTTTTGGAACTGACGCTGATAACAGCTTGGATGGTCCTTGGCCTGGAGAACACAATGGCTGTTTTGTCCAAAAACTATTTGAAATTTTGACTCGTTGGACCACAAAACACGATTTCACTGTGCTACTGTCCATCTCAGATGAGACTGAGCCCAGAGAAGTCAGTGGCACTTCTGGACAATGTTGTGATGTATGGCTTCTGCTTTGCATAGTAAAGCCTTAACATGCATCTGTGGATGCAGCGGCAAATGGTGTTGACTGACAAAGGTTTACCAATGTATTCCTCTAGCTCATGTCAGGTTATCCAGACTCATGCCAGTTTTAAGACAGTGACATCTGAGGGATTGGAGACCACGCACATTCAGAAGTGGTTTTTCGGCCTTGCTCTTTAGGCACCAAGATTTGACCAGATTCCTTGAATCTTTTAATTATATTTTGCACTGTAGAAGGTTAAATGCAGTAATTCCCAAAATCCTACTGATTTGTCTTTGGGGAATGTTGTTCTCAAAATGTTGGATTATTCTCTGACACATCTGTTGGCAGATTGGCGAGCCTCGACTAATCCCTGCTGTTGAAGGACTAGGCCTTTTTTTGGAGGCTCCTTATATACTATGGTTAGACAAATCGGAGTTTAATAGTTTTGAAACTGCTGTTGACACTTCTGAGTTCATGCGTGCCAGTAAAGATGATTTGCAAGAGGGAGTTCTGAGAGTGTTAAAGAACATTGTTGGTTCAAGGGTCACTAGTTGTGTATAGAAGAAAGATGAAACTGTGAGTAAAGATGAAAAGTTAGCATGTTTTTCTATAAGTCTCCTTATTATTATAGTTATTATTTTTACTATTGTTGCATAATTATTAAAAATGGTAACGTAAGAAAGATCATTTCACATTTTGCGTGTTCTTGACCTAACAGCCTGCACTTCACCTAATAGGCCTGTAGGTGGCACTTGGACTCCATTTAACCAACTATGATAATTTAATCAAATGGTAAATCAATACAAGATGTAATTTGTGAAAATAAACTGAACACTACTTACCATTTAATACGACTTCCAAATATAGAAGTTCGGACTGGAAAGAACGATACGAATGTCTTTTTTTTCTTTTAGCCATTTCACCTTTGTTAAAAAACTGAAAACAGACTGGCTATGTAGTTTTCAACCAATATATGAATTAGACTTGGAAATTACCACTCTGCCCCACATTGTCCAAAGAAATTTGAAGTTGTTGTGCCACATTGCGATTGGTCAAATATGTCACGACAAACAGGAATTGATTATGAATTATGTAATATTTTAAAATATGTAATATGTAGAGTTTTAATTGAATTGACACACTAGCTTTCGTGATTTGTGATTGTTTTTATTTATTTTTCCCTGCCGTTAAGCCATAGACCATCACTGAAAGAGCCATATACAGTATGGTTCGCGAGCCATAGGTTCCCAATCCCTGCTTTAAGGTAAACACAGAGAATAAACAAATCTGTAAATGCACTAATGAGGAGGACAGATGTCATTACTGCGGTCAACCTGGGCATTGAATGAAAGAGTGTAAAAAAAAAAAAACATCCAAAAAGGTATTAGGAGAAATGAACAACATTACTCAGCTCTTAATCAGTCTGCTTACAACTCTGAAGCTGCCCCTCCCCTCTACACTAAACTAACTTTTAGGGCTGTGAGTGCTTATCTTTCCCTGCAATTTACAACAAGGATGAAAGACTCTTTGTAAATGGAACAAAAGGAAGCTGACTGTCACTTCCTCCAACTGGGGGACATTGGTTAAGTACACCCACACCCTTAATTGTTTTACTACAGCACACTCCAGTCACTCACCTATCCTTTGTTATGATGTCTGTTATGACTGATGTTTTATTAGAGGATTAAGATGTGGTGATTCAAAACTGTATTACACTGAAGAAACAATTTTGACAATTCTTTTGCCAATTCTTCTGCGTTTCCAGCAAATCTTTACTTAATGTTTTTTTAAGGAGATACTCTAGATACTTTGTCAAAATAGGTTGTTGTATAGTATTATGGCAGAATTAACAGTTTATATTGTTTTCTGTTACTATGATGAGTTATCATTGGACAGTACATTGATATTACTAATGCATTTTGCCCCCCAATAAAAGTTTACAATACGTAAAACATGTTATAAAATGTGTTGTAAAACTCATTCTGTTGAGGCATTCATGTTCCATTTTTGGGAGGTCTTCGCCAGCTCAGTTGGAGAGTCCCAAGCCAGAGAATAACTACATCGCATTCGTCCAGGGAGAAGCTCTATCTCGGATTACCCGTTGTCTTTCTGCACCCTCACCACGGTTAGCGGGTAGAATGTGGTGGCTCTCTTGACCACCTATTGTCCACCTATTGACCACCTATTGTCTTGACCACTCATGCATTGTCCTCTCTGCACTTACAACTGGCTGGGTACAACCACACTATTGGCTTGGAGTGCTTCATACAAATTTCTATTGGAGTTCAATTCAATTCAATTCAATTTTATTTGTATAACGCTTTTTACAATAGACATTGTCTCAAAGCAGCTTTACAGAAATATCAACACGGTATATAAATATTAAAGGTGCGAATTTATCCCAACTGTGCAAGCCACTGAGTTGGAAAAACTCCCTAAGATGTTAAGAGGACGAAACCTTGAGAGGAACCAGACTCAGAAGGGAACCCATCCTCATCTGGGTAAGAACAGGTAGTGTGAAAAAGTTCATTATGGATTTATATGAAGTATACCAACTGTATGCTGTTTTGCCTGAGTGAACTGGCCCCACCTTGTGCCAAGGTTCAACATCCCTCTGCTTCAGCAACCCTGTTGCTCATATCTTGCCTGAATGCCCAGTTCGACCGCTGCAAGTGAAGGTGAGCACACTTCACTCTCACCTTGATATTCATTCCCCACTGTGTACCGCTGTTCTGATCATCTCCCATGTTGTTTCCTTTATGGTAAATGCCCTCATCAACTTCATCGAATTTCATCTCACAGGTGCTCAGCTGAAAACAATACTTCCACTCTATCCCATGTTCCACTCTTTACCCCAGCCACTCAGTTGTCGGCCAGCCACTCGGCCCTGGCTACATCACTCACCATATAGAACCTGTCACCTTGCAAGTAGGCACCTGTCATTGGGAATGCTTCTCTTTCCTAATCCTAAATGGCTCTACAATAGATCTAATCCTTGGTATGCCTTTGCTGGTCTCTGGTGGTTTCCTGGAAGTCAGGAGAGATCTGCGCCTGGGGAAATCAATGTTTTCAGAGCTGTCTCTCCCTTCCTTGCCTATCGCCAGCCACCCTTCTATAGCAGCTCCCATCTGTGTCACGTCCACAGAGAGTCCATCCATTGGCCACCATCATTCCATTCCTTCTGATTCCCGCAAGTTTCTCATCTCATCTCACCACTGGACCCTGGATGAGCAGAACTCCCAAGCCAGCATCATTAACCCAGCTGCCCCTGAGTGTACCCCTAATCATACATATGTTCCAGCGAGGTTGCATAATCAACTGGTAGATTCACTGCATTCATCCTTGGGCTCTGGCATGGCACAGACCCTCTTGCTCCTTCAGAACTATTACTGGTGGCTGCCTAGCATGTCCCACGATGTCCAGGTTTTCATCCAAGCCTGCCCCAACTGTGCGATAGCTAAAGTTCCTTGACATCTACCAGCAAACAAGCTCCTCCCTTTGCCCCTTCTGCACTGACCCTGGTCACACCTAGGAGTAGACTTGCCTGCCTCTAATGGCTATACTAGTATACTAGTATTGTTTTTCCATGTCCTGCCGTCTGTTTCCATTGAAGGGCCTCAACTGCCCTTGAGACCGCGGAAACACTGTTCCAACATGGCTTCCAGAATTACGGCCTTCTGGAGGACATAGTGTCAGACCACAGTCCTCAATTCATCTCTAAGGTTTGGAAGGGGTTCTTCAGGCTCCTAGGTGTGCCAGTTATCCTCTGCTCAGGTTACCACCCACAGTCGAATGGGAAAATGAAGAGGAAGATTCAAGAAATAGGAAGTTTTCTTCGATTATGTAACCATCACAATCAACACCAATGGAGTCATTACATGTGAATCTCAAAAAATTTGAATGTCATGAAAAAGTTTTTTTTTTTTTTTTTTTTTTTTTTTCTCCGTAATTTAATTCAAAAAGTGGAACTTTCATATATTCTAAATTCATTACACATATTTCAGGAACTTTTTTGTTTTAAATTTGATGATCAGAATCAAAAATCCAGTATCTCAAAATATTAGAATAAAGAATTTATAATACAGAAATGCTGACATTCTGAAAAGTATGTTAATTTATGCACTCAATACTTGGTACAGGCTCCTTTTGCACAAATTACTTCATCAATGCAGCGTGGCATGGAGGCAATCAGCCTGTGGCACTGCTGAGGTGTTATGGAAGCCCAGGTTGCTATGATAGCAACCTTCAGCTCATATGTATTGTTGGGTCTGGTGTCTCTCATTTTCCTTTTGACAATAGAGAATCTATAGAGTTCAGGTCAGGCGTGTTGGCTGGCCAATCAAGCACAGTAATACCATGGTCAGTAAACCAGTTACTAGTAGTTTTGGCACTGTGGGCAGGTGCCAAGTCCTGCTGGAAAAGGAAATCAATATCTCCATAAAGCTTGTCAGCAGATGGAAGCATGAAGTGCTCTAAAATCTCCTGGTAGATGGCTGGTAGATGACTCTCAACTTGAGAAAACACAGTGGACCAACACCAGCAGATGACCTGGCACCCCAAATCATTACTGACTGTGGAAACGTCACACTGGACTTAAAGCAACTTGGATACTGTGCCTCTCCACTCTTCCGCCAGACTCTGGGATTTTGATTTCCAAATGAAATGCAAAATTTACTTTGCAAAAAGAGAACTTTGGACTACTGAGCAATGGTCCAGTTCTTTTTCTCCTTAGCCCAGGTAAGACACTTCTGATCTTTGCAGGTGTTTTAAGTTAATTTGCTGATTAGAGCTCTTCTCAGGTCACCATTTCTGTATTATAAATTCTTTATTCTAATATTTTGAGATACTGGATTTTTAATTTTATTTTCATGAGCTGTAAGCCATAGTCATCAAAATTAAAACAAAAAAAAAAGGCTTGAAATATTTCACTTTATGTGTAATGAATCTAGAGTATATGAAAGTTCCACTTTTATAATTAAATTACGGAAAAAAAAAAATACTTTTCCACTATATTCAAGTTTTTTGAGATGCACGTGTACGTTCCTTGTGCTGAGTATGCCCAGAATTCACTTCACCAACCAGTCACCAGCCTCAATCCATTCCAGTACATACTTGGTTTCCAGCCACCCCTTTTCCCATGGTCAGGTGAGCCTTCTGCTGTACCTGTGGTGGACCATTGGTTTAAAGAGAGCAAGAGGGTCTGGAACAACACACGCACATTCATCTCCAACAAGCCATCTGCTGAGAGAAGAGCCAGACCGATGCTAGGCATTCAGCATCACCACAGTACCATCCTGAGCAGAAGATCTGGCTCTCAGGAAAAGATAAATTCAGTCACATATTGCCTTCAATTAGCCCCTCAATACCGTATTGCACCTTCATTTCATTTATGACTTTTCAAACCTTACCAGCCTTCTCTCTCTCTTTCCTCCCCAGAGTCTGGTGAGAGTGTTAACCTCCTCTGCCGCTGCTTTTGGAGGATGGTCCTGGATGGGGTCGTCTACTGCGTTAATTGCTTTAACTGTTTTAGGACTAATTTAAAATAATTGCACATAACCTATGCTAGAGCTTATTATTTTAAAGTGTGCCTATTATGCTTTTTCAGATATTACCTTTCATGTAGTGTGTTATATAGCTGTTTGGGAATGTAAAAAGTCTGCAAAGTTTCAAAAATCAAAGTGCATGACAAATGGACGTATTGTCTCCCAAAAGAAAGAACCAATCCTGAACATCCTGAATCAAGTCGTCCGTAATTCCAGACTTACTTCCAGCACAAACCTACATAGGTTTGTAACAAAACCCCCACCTCTGCTCTTCATTGGCAGCTCACGAACAATGTGTACTTTGACCTGCCTTTGTTGTTGCCATTGTATCCAAAGTACCCCGCTTCAGAAAAGGGGGCAGGGAGCAGCAGATCATTTGCATTTAAAGAGACACATACGAAAACAGCGTGTTTTTTCTTCCACCCAAAAAGGGACATTTACAGTAAGGTATAATAAATGATCTGTGGGGTATTTTGAGCTGAAACTTCACGGACACATTCTGGGGACACCTGAGACTTATATTGAATCTTGTAAAAAGAGGCATAATAGGTCCTCTTTAAAACTATTTTAGTTCTGTTTGCTTTAGTTAATATTTGTTTAGGAAAATGCATAGGTATTGGATTTAGTACACAAGTTAATTTTGAGGAGGACATCAATGAAATTATTAAAGGATGTTGTTGTATTGGTCTCTACTTGCAGCCATGGAAATTCTTGACTGTTTTTTCAATTCAATTCAATTTTATTTGTATAGCGCTTTTTACAATGGTCATTGTCTCAAAGCACCTTTACAGAAATATAAATATAGTTTGCTTTTTTGACAAGCAAACATTTGATCATCTTTGAAATAGTATCTATTAATGAAGTTGATATACTTGAACAAACCCACAAGGAAAATTTGCTTTTTAAATCATTTATTACACAGAAATATCAGTAAATGTGATATACTTCTGGGGAAACTGTAAGTGTAAGTCAGAAGCTAGTACTGCCCTTGTTAGAAGAAATAACTTTGTGTAGGCATTTTGCATAATTGTCCACCAGGCTTGGGATGGCCTGTTCTGGACAAATTGGCAGTCATTTGAAATCTGCACCATTTCAAATAATTTTGAGATCTTTTTAAATCCCTTGCTAGACTCATAGACATCCATAACCTTTCTTTTTATTCTCTGAAGGCCTTACAGAACTCTTTATATCTTGGCATGATGACACCACACACCTCAATAGTAAAGGGAACACCAGACAATAGATATGAGAGGTTAAAAATAAAACCTGCACTCCCTAAGCAGATTCTAGTCACTGGCACCCAATCTTGAACACCTGATTCTAATTTTATAGATTTGAAGGTGTGATAAATGTAAGGATGTGTTTACTTTTTTTTCCACATGACTGATCTGTTTTTTGTTTAAATTTAAAGTGTAAAAATTACTACAAAATGGCAATTTTATGTCATTTGTTGGCGTGTATCACCTTTGTTTCAAAGAGGATCAAATGTTTGCTTGTCCAAATATGTAAGTTTCCATGGGGTGTACTTATTTTTTCACACGACTGCAACTAGGCATTAAACTGTCCTAAAAATACTGTGGGTATTCTTACTGCAGTAAATACAAATCTATGTTTACTGTCTTCTCTTATGGTGGAGATATGTTGCTATAGGGGCAATAAGAGCCTTTCTATAGTTAAGTAAGGCTCTTTTTCCAATTGTAAACCTATCACTTTTGTTTGATGCCATTTATGTTTTAACTGAAGTTAAAGTGGTCCTTTTTTAAAGTATAAGTATGATCACAAGACCAGGCTTCTTACTTTTTCATCGTAATTATTTCGCATGAAGCAAAATGTTGACTCTGAGCAGTCACTCCACTGAGTTCTTTGTGGTCAGAGGGTGGACTAATCAAAGTTGATAAATCTGGCTAATTTTCAATTAACAATTTTACATTAAACAAATTACTGTTCAGAGATCATTTAAAATTGGGGTAATGTGACGTTTCTATATTTATGTCAAATGTTAACATTAAATTAAATTATCACATTCATTATGTCATGTGATTTGGATATCATAGAGAGTTTAATATGTAACCAAGAGCAAGATAAGGATTTAAATAATATTATAACTACTGTACAGATGTGGTCTTTAAGAATGCATGTTGTTTCACTCAGTTTCACGCAATTCATCATGTGATCACACGGCACCCTGCAAGCATGCTTATTAGAATTTAAATTAATTTGTTGTGCTTCAAACAATAACCACCAGGTGGTGCATGGAACAATATACTGTAGCTGAACACATATTACACACACAAAAAATGTGTGGTCAGTTATTTTATAACTATATACTGTGTATATACCATATATAAGTATATACCATACTGTGGTATAATATTTTATTTAAAATATTATGTTTCTCATAAAAACTTATGCTAAACTTAATTTAAACAAGTTTCTAATGACAAGATTCAATTATACAAAGTAAGCGAGATTGAGTCACGTAGTACAGTTATGATAACTACAGTATTTAAATTAACATGGTTAAATTAACAAAATGTGTGTGCTAGAATAGGACAGCAGTAATGTCCCTGGTGTAGTATGCCAGCAACTGGGTTTTGAGCCTCAACTTGAGAGTGTTCATTTAATGAACTTTTTTTTTTTTCGTGTAGAAAGTCAATTTGTGTGTGCATGTGTAAATATGAATGTCCTTCCTCAAAGTAGCATTGCATGAATTCCATTTTCTCCTTTTTTGTCAAACGGAACTTTTGTTCTTTTCTTAGATTCACAGTTTCACTACTGGAAAAAAAACAAACAGTTTAACCCTTATCCTACCAACAAATTTAACATATAAGAACTACCGACTTGGGTCCCTGAAGAATAAACTACTGTAATAAAGAACCAGCATAGCAAAATGTTCTTATTTCTTCTTAAAATGTTATTAGTTATGTAATAAATGTTGTCTGGAAAAAAAACAACAACAACAGATTATTATTATTTTAGTAAAGTTAATTTAGGAAAAAATATTAATAAATCCAGTTAATTTTCATATTGTGTAACACGGATATATATACTTTTTTTAATACAAATTACAACTTTTATACCAAGTACAATCCACATTAATACTTAAAAGCTTATTTAACATCCTTTAATTCTGGTATCATTTAGTTTTCAGTAATTTCAAGTAAACACTATTTGTGTTATATGGTGAAACCAACCGGGGTCATTTTGAGCCCAATATTAAATAATTTAAATAAACCCAGAGTCATTCAAACTTCAACAGTTTTTTATTTTTTGTCTTTCAATACAAAAGTAGATAGAAACCTTGGTCTCAGTATGACCCCCTGTCAAAATAAAGCTTGAATAAATGCAATTCAAATTTAGATTTTCCAATTTTTATATAGTGTAAAATGAATGGTGTTTACATTGAACTATGAACACTGCATGCAATAGGCAGTTATAGCACAGGCCTGATCATGCTCTGACTGCATGTCAATCATATGCATGACACACTATTTTACAGTCTTAGCTTGTACAATAGAACATAAACATTTAATTTGATAGTCATAAAACATTTTATTATGAAATTATGTATTGTATTTCTGATGTGTTTGTCTCCTTCAAAATGACTGACAGAGTGCCCCTACCCCCCTGATTGTTAGTGATACTATAAATTATGACCTATGGGAAACATTAATTCAATAAATTGTTCCATTTATTAAAACTGCATAGGCATAATTGAGTGCTTTTGACCCCAATACATTGGTATTTTAAAAAGCACTAATTAAACCAGAAACTGAAAACAACTATATCAAGTCATTAGGAACAAATTGAATGACAAAGTCATGGAAAATTGGAATGATAAAATTAAGCACCTGTGAGATATGACAAAAAGTACACGTCAGGGGTCTGCGGTTACCCCAGTCAGTAAGATGTGGGTTAAAGTGAACACACAAGTCCACACACTGAAAGAAACTCATTGAATTTACTTCAATTGAACTGTATTTAATTCAAATCTGTACACCGGTTCCATGTGATTGAATTGAGTTACCTTAACATAATTTGTTTTCCTACATCAAACATGATTTGATCATATATTTTCAGTGCCTTGAATAAAATTAAACTTATATGAGCTGAGGATTGAACCCCGGTTGCCCCATGTTAATTTACATACTATAGTTATAGTACCTGTACTGTGTGACTCGATCAAAATTAAACCAAATATTCAAACACTTTATGTATTAATTTAAACATGTGGCAATATTTATCAAATGTGTCGTTACAGAAAGAGCATATTCACAATTTGCACATCTGACTATCACATGCTGCATTTACTTCGCTACATATACTTGAGTAACTTTTTTTTTTTTTTTTTTTTAAAGTCTGCGTGCTGCAAAATGGTTCTGGGAGCGGTTTGCAGATCTGTGCATCAAACACAAGCAGATCGTGGGCTTCAGTACAAGAAACAGCACCGTATGGTTCATAAAAGTATATATGTTATATATAGCATATGTCCAGAACTACTGTATCTACTAGCAAGCCATGTTTGTTCAAATGAAACATGACTGCCCCCTACTGGTCTAGTCTTTCCTGTGCCTGCAGCATGTGTGTAATAACGCGATACCGCATGAAATCGCAGGATCCTTCTTCCTTTGACGCGCATTTTCAATGGCCACATCTGTACTATATTCTTAGGCCATGCACTATGTATTTGAGTATCTACTATTGGGATTTTAAATCACATAGTAATTTACAGAATTAATTTAATATAAATAAATAAATATTTTGACTAAATAACCAATTCTAAAATCAAGAATATCTATTCTAAACATTTCCCTTTGCGTTTGCAGTATTATTATAGATTTCACTATGTACAAGTCACCATAGCAAAAATGCAACAAGAGAAAAAAGCACCAGATGAAATCTGCAAATATGGTCCAGTTTGGAAAGTGGATATGTGATCAAACATGGAACAAAGTCTATGAGTCTCATACTGTGTCTAAGACTAATGCCTTTTACCATACACTCGATACTACCTTTGACAAATTCTTTCCAATAGTACCATAAAGAAACAACCAAATGATAAACCTTGGATAGCTTCTCACATTAAATACCTCATAAGTCAGTGGCTGAGAATGTTTAGACATGATAGGAATAATAGTCTTGCTTTATTTAGTCTATGTCTGCGATGAATCAACCCTAAATATTTACATCCCAATATGTAATTCAAAGGCCCACCTAAGGCAGTGTAGCAGTGCTGGGATTTGAACTCACAACCAGTAGACCAGCATCTTAACCACTGAGCTACATTACTAAATGCTCAGGCTATCAAGATAGAAGAAGAGTTTGGGTTAAAAGTGATAGAACTCCTAATTTTGATTCTGCTCAAAATCATTTGATAAAGTGGATCTGACTGTTTCCATGAAGCATCTCATACAGCTATGTGTCATATTTGCTCTAATTCTATGGTTGTCCAGCTTTGTTTCTATCCACCAGCACTGAGTTCAGTATCAATTGCTGTCTATTAGAACCCCACCTCTATTATGCCACTTTACCTGTCAACAGCTACCAACCTGTAACACTATTAAGGTGCTTGGAATTTTGATATAATCTGATCTACATGGAACGGTCATACAGCTGATATTGGCAAGAAAGGAAAAAAATAATAAAATATTTTTTTTATTTTATTGGAATGCGGTTGGGTGCAATATTTAATAAAGAGCAGCAGAGAATAACTATGTACAGTCAAACACACAGCTGAGTATAACACTGAGTATGTACAGTCAAACAAGAGCAGCAGAGAAGTGACACAGTGGTTAATGTTCTATAAACGTAAAGTGAATAATATGCTTAAGGTTACATTTAACATGCTTAAAGTGACACTGCATTGTTTAGTAGTCTGATGGCCTGCAAATAAAAACTGTTCCTCAGCCTGTTTGTCCATGACTTTAAGCTTCGAAAGCGCATACCAGACAGAAGCTTGACGAACAGGTTGTGAGCTGGATAAGTGCAATCTGCTATAATATTGTGAGCCTTCCTCAGGCAGCATGTCTGATGTGATTTGTTCAGCTTCCTTTATCACTTTCTGCAGGGCCTTGCAACTTGTGGCAGTGCAGCTGCCAAACCAAACTGTAATTCAGCCACTCAGGATGCTCTCAATAGTGCAGTGAGAGACATTTGTGAGGAGGTTACAGCACAGACCAGGTTCTTGTGATCCAGTCAGAGTGCAAAGAAGTCCAAGTAAGATCTTCAGTGATGTGCACACCCAAGCACTTGAAGTTGGTGACACTATCCACAATGGCACCATTAATGTATAAAGGAGAATGCACTCCCTCCTGCATCTTCCTAAAATCCATGATCATCTCATTAGTTTTGCTGACATTGAGATAGAGGTTATTGTCACCACTGTGACAGGACTCTGATCTCATCCCTGTAGGCTGTCTCTTCCTTGTTGGTGATGAAGCCTAGGATTGCGGTGTCATCAGCAAATTTCAGGATGGTGTTTGAGCTGGGCTTGGTGACACAGTCATGTGACCATTTGCCTGCCTCATGTTTCTGAATACTGCCTAGCACTTGTGTCTGTCTATTTGTTTCAAGAGGGGTAAAAGCACTTCAACCAAGCCCACTTAATCATTGTTTGTGCATCTTCAAAAATAGAATGCACTTCTTCTATCTGACATACTTGTTAAAAGTCACTCTTGTGTGTGTTGAATGAAAACCTGGACATAACACATTAGAGCCAATCCACATTGTCTTTGTATAGGCTAACTCAAGAATCACAATCAGAGCAGCAATGATCAGGTCATAATGAAACATGATCATCATGGGTAAAATCACATGTAGAGTGAAAAGGACAGTTAGGCTGAGGTGAAAATATTAAAAGCTAGAAACACAAAAACCTAGGTCCAATTGAACTATGACTGAGAAACAAGGGCTCTTCAGCACTAGTGTTTTAACTAATATTTTAAGAAGAAGATGCTTTTATTACACACAGTGATTTTTTTCCCAGCTTCCTAGTGACGTGGGGTCAGAGAACAGGATCAGCCATGATACAGTGCCCCTGGAGCAGAAGGGGTTAAGGGTCTTGTTCAACAGTGGCAGCTTGGTGGTGCTGGAGCTTGACCCACAGGCCTTCAGATCAGTAACCCAGAGGATTAAAAGTTGAGCTCTAAAATGTACAATTTTAATAAATATTTATTATCAAAGTAACATCAAGTTTTGGACAATGTACAGAATACTGCATCGCAAACACACGAGGCTAAAAATTTCTAAAGAAAGTTAAAGTTCTTTGGGGGCAATGTGGTCACACATGAATAGTATTCCCTTTCAAAGGGAACTCCACGTTACATTTAGCATAATACCATGGGAGCGCCCCTCACGCGCAACCAGCATCTGAAGCTTGTGTAAAATCATGCCTATTTATAGGCCTGCCATGATCAGGTGACGTGGCAATTAAGCGCATCGCGTGATATAA
>JANDJT010000103.1:13272281-13291169 GCA_024331685.1 Stegophilus panzeri
TTTTGAGGAAAATAATGAATTTAATCCATTTTGGAATAAGGCTGTAACATAACAAAATGTGGAAAAAGTGAAGCGCTATGAATACTTTCTGGATGCACTGTATATATATCACGCAATGCTCTTAATTGCCACGTCACCTGATCATTGCAGGCCTATAATTAGGCAAGATTTTATGCAAGCTTCAGATGCTGGTCACGCGCGAGGGGGGCTCCCATAGTGTTATGCTAAACGCAACATCTCGTTCCCTTCTCAGGGAACAGGGTTACATGCGTAACCCCAGTGTTTTGGACACACAGCTCTGCAGTCGCTGATTTGATCCAGAGCTTCGAAACTGTATGTGTGGAGCTTCGCATGTTCTTACTGTGTTTTTGTTGGTTCCTTCCATGTTCTTCAGTTTCCTCCCACCTCCTAAAAATTTCTGACAGGGGAACAGGCGAGTTAATGTACACGCCTCATACCCTGCTCCCAGGATAGGCTCTGGATCCACCCTGATCAGAATACAGAAGTTTATGATTAATAAATGAAAGATTCAACTATAAAGGTCCTTGGGGTCAGAACTGATATTTTATATATCTTTTATTATGCATTCATTCACTACAATTTATTTTTCTTGCATTTATTAGCTTTCTAAGACCCCATTCATCTTGGGTGATTTGAAGTGGACACCATTAATTACATGTGTAAATGGGTTAAAATGTAATCTATAAATTTACACCATTTGTGGAGATAATCATGTGGCCACATTTGTATTGTGAACATTTGTATTGCGATGTATCTTGCAACAAGATAAGACAACATAGACACTAGTGTTACCAGGTCTGTGGTTTTCAAACAGAATTAGGCTCCTTTTCAAATGCCCAGACACACAGCTGTGTCTGATTTACAGGATGATTTTTATTAATGCAAGGGTAGACTTTTTTTGTCCCTGGCTTTTGCCACAAAGATCAAAAAACAAAAAAGCACTGATTATAACAACCATTTGAATCACACTTTTTCATTCTAAAGACAGTAAGGAGATGAAGTGATATGACCCACAGCAATCTTTTACAACCCTTCAAGATTTTCTTTATTTCCTTAAGTATGTTTAGTGAATGCACACACAAAATTAATAAATACGCAAGTAGCAACAGCTGAAAATGTTTTCTAACACAAGAAGCAAATCACAAAGGTGTCTGGTCTGGATTAGACCACTGAGTTTGTAGTATATTGAACCAAAAGTATATTGAAGATTTCTTTTGTGTGGAAGTAGAAGTAGAAGGAGAAAAACAAATCATGTTTAGACAGGATTAGTTTTATATAGTGTACTGGGGTAATTTCATCTTTCACAAGTGTTACTTTGTATTTTATTTGCAACCAGATTACACATCAGAGTTAATACAAAAAAAAAAATCTGCAGACATCATCCCTGTCATGACACAGCAAACCAGTGACTACATTTCCTATCCTGCACAGCGGCCTACAAACATGGCCACCATGGACTACACTACTAACCCTTTACTTAAAGTCTTTACCTGCATTTGCTTCCGCTTCAGTTACCGTTACGTGACAGAATACTATGCCCAAACATGGACGTAGCAGGAGAACGAGGAGAGCATCATGGCAGTATATATACGGATTACTGGCCAAATTTCTTATCAGTCCGGATTCCCCAGAGGACTGCTGCCGAACTCCCATTGGAAAATTATGGATTGAGAAGCTACCCGATGCTGTTCTTTTTCCACAGCCATGTGTACTTCTCTAGCCTGGCAGATCCCAAGCCTGACAAGAAACAGTGGCTTGGGTTCCTAGTGTTTTATGGCCTGGCCCACAACTGGGCGGAGCAGCTGGTCCATACAGGGTCCAGTGCCCTCAATAATGTCACTCAGTTTGCGGAATTATTTATGGAGGAGTTCATCCAGCCAGGGCATAAAAAAGGCCTGGATGTACTGGAGAAGGGAGTCGATAGGACGAACAAGGCTGACCTGCCATTCCACCTCTATTACGAGTGGATGGACAGGGTAGAATTCAGCTTCAGGTTCCGGCCAATGTGGTGGAGGTGACATGAATCTGCATGGCTGAGGGCTGCTGGAAAGAGGCTCAGCTACAGTGTTCTACATGCAGGAACCTAGAGATCCAGGAATCATTTTTCTGCTTACAGAGATGCTTCAAGAGCAGCTGGTGTAAGCACAGATGGCTAGACAAGAAAGCACCTGCTGAGCCCCAGCTGGAGGTCAACATGGTGACCTCAGCCCCAGACCCATGAGCAGGTCTCAGCTCTAGAGCTCCAGCTCGAGACCTATGAGGTGGTCTCCTGCTGAGCTCCAGCCAGAGGTCAACGTGGCGACCTCGGCACCAAAGCTCAAACCTGAGACCCATGAGGTGGTCTCACCTGCTGAGCTCCAGCCAGAGGTCAACGTGGCAACCTCAGCACCAGAGCTCCTGCTTCAGACCCACGAGGAGGTCTCACCTGCCTAGCTCCAGCCAGAGGTCAATGTGGCGACCTCAGCCCCAGAGTTTCAGCCTGAGACACTCATGAGGAGGTCTCAATTCAAGAGCTCCAGCTCAAGACCTATGAGGTGGTCTCACCTGCTGAGCCCCAGTGAGAGGTCAACATGGTGACCTCAGAACTCCAGCCAGAGGTCAACGTGGCGACCTCAGCCCCAGAGTTTCAGTCTGAGACCCATGAGGCGGTCTCAGCTCCAGAGCTCCAGCATACAGTCAAGTTCCTGCTAGAGGTCAACGAGGTGACCTCCCAAGCCATGTTCCTGTCCGAGGTCAAAGAGACGGCCTCTCAAGCCACGTTCGTGTCCGAGGTCAAAAAGACGGCCTATCAAGCCAAGTTCCTGTCCGAGGTCGAAGAGAAGGCCTCTCAAGACACGTTCCTGTCTGAGGTCGAAATGACAACCAACCAGGTTCTGCTCACGCCTGAAGTCGACATCACGACCAACCAAGTTCTGATCATGCCCTTGTCTGCTGACATAGACTCTGCTCACACTGGAGTCTGCTGACATGGACAACCAAGTTCTGCTCACGCCCGAGTTTGCTGACACGAATAAGCAAGTTCTGCTCATGCCGGAGTATGCTAACACGGCCAACCAAGTTCTGCTCATGCCCGAGTTTGCTGACACGAATAACCAAGTTCTGCTCACGCCTGAGTCTGTTGACACAGACAACCAAGTTCTTCTCACGTCCGAGTCTGCTGACATGGACAACCAAGTTCTACTCATGTCTGAGTCTGCTAACATGGACGACCAAGTTCTGCTCATGCCTGAGTTTGCTGACACGGATGACCAAGTTTTGATCCTGCCCGAATCTGCTGGCAAGGATGACCAAGTTCTACTCATGCCTGAAGCAGACTTCATGACTAACCAAGTTCTCCCCATGCCTGAGACTGACGACATAACCAGCCAAGTTCAGGCTGCAAAGTCGATGGATAACGACGCTCAGATTCTCTGCGGGCCTGAGGAGGCCACTCAGCCACCCTGTTCTGCTGAGGAAGTTTCTCCACCTCCTGTTGCAGCCAAAAGCTTCGCTCGGCTTTTCTGTTCAGCTGAGGACGTCGCTCTGCTTTCCTGTCCTGCTGAGGACATCGCTTTTCTTTCCTGCTCCGCTGAGGATGTCACTCTTCTTTCCTGCTCCGCTGAGGACTTTGCTCTTCTTTCCTGCTCCACTGAGGACGTCGCTCTGCTTTCTTGCTCCACTGAGGATGCCGCTCAGTCTCCTGGTTCAGCTGGGGCCATTTTGCCCAGGGGGCCAGGACTGCCAAAGGAGGGGTGTGTTCTCTGGCACTTGCCGGGGCGGCGGCGGCGGCGGGGGGGGTTCTGTCATGTCAAAGCAAACCAGTGACTACATTTCCCATCCTGCACAGCGGCCTACAAACATGGCCACCATGGACTACACTTCCCACACGTACACACACACACATTCACCTTCTCCGGAACTCTAATCACACACACCTGTTTCCAATCTCACACACACTCACACTACAGTATATAAGAGACTGTTTAAACACTATGACTTCGCGTAGTATTGAGTTTAACTCTTTGCCAAGTGGTTGTTCTTTCTGCACTTGCTTCCGCCTCAGTTACCATTACGTGACAATCCCGGACAATGAATAATAAAATTATAAAGTCTGAATAAAGCTAATAGTAATAGTAATACAGTAATGCATAACTGAAGCAAAGTTGATGTTAGAAAAACAAAATTAAAGCTTTCTTTGTCTCCCCCTTCTCTGTCCCTCTCTCTTGGCTCTTCCATTTCTCATGCTTTCCTTTCTCAAGTGTGCTGCTCTTACAGCTATTAGAATCTCTTTAAGCTTTTCAATTGTTACACACTGTCTCTGGTTCTGTCAGGCCTGTCTTTAACAAAACTGACTTGTCCTAACATAACTGAGAGAAATCATATGAATGGTTGGAAGCTCCCCTCATTAACCTCTCTTTGGATGTTTCTCCCTGCTTGAATGTATCGCTCCTTCCATCACTCTCCCTCTCAGCATTTAGCCATCTGGCCTGAGGCTAAAAAACCCTTAAGGGCTCATCTAGAAATTAATCACACCACTGCATCTTTATTCTCTCACACACATCTTGATTTTGTATGGATCTGTGTGTGCTATTTAGCGTTTGCCCTGACAGCTCTATTACAGAGACAGAGTGCCGACTGTGTTGTGCCCTGTTGCTGGAACACACATGACTGAACAGGCCCTGCCATTTCCCCACAGACACTCCACTCATTTTCTGTTGCTTGCCTCTGCTTTGACATGGACCTTTCATGTACACCCGACAGATGTCACTTGTCTCTGCTTAACAAGACAAGCAGAGAAAAAGTAGGATTAAACGTATGAGGGACATGAATGTCATGTCTACAAATGTCTCTTGCTCATGGTACCCAATATTGTTATATATGTTTGTCAAATTGATGATCTAGGCAAATGGCAAATGCATAATTTACAATGATTTTGAGTAACAAAAGAAACAAAAGATGCATTGAAGTGTAAATAAATTACAGAGACAAATTATGAGAAGGTATCCTGATTCATGCTTTTTTATGAAGCATTTAAAGCACTGGAAAGCCACTTAGGATATGATGTATCAGAAAAGTCCATTTCAGGAACATAAATGTCTACTAAACTATTAAACTATCAACTCTGCAGCAATTGGCTGCCACTGACATTGGGTGAGGAAGAAACTAACTGAAGTTTAAATAGGTCACGGTTTATGCAATTCTACTCAATTCAGTTGTATTTGTTTTTAACGTTTTTAACGTTTTTAACAACAGATATGGTCACAAAGCAGCTTTACAGAAATCCAAAATTAGATTTGTAGATTTAGATCCCTAATGAGTAAGCCATAGGTGACAAAATGAGCCTGAGACAACATGAGGAAGAAACCTTGGGCCACATTTAAACTTATGTTAACTGAGTGTAGTGAAGAAGTAATACTGAACTTGGTATTCATTCACATTTCACAATTAAATTATTCACAAATTACATGAGTATTTACATCAGTATTTAGATATCAGATGTAAATACAGAATTACACACATCTCAGAAAGTTGTACAGGAAAACAGAGGTGTATGTCAGTAATGCTTAGTTGTGACCTTGAACTTAAGAATTTTGCATTCTCACACAATTCTCACAATTCACAATTCTCACACATACACACAATATTTGATTACAAATTATATTATCGGCAGTGACTTGAATGAAAAGTATAAATATTTCATGAATTTGAAATTTCTTTGTATTTAGAATGTCTCCCTTTTGCCTTTCATGACAGTTGGCACTCGAACTGGCATGGACTCCACAAGTTTGTGCAAAACCTGATGATTTATATTAGATCAAAACTATGAGAGTGTCATCTGAACACTCTCCTCAGTGGAAGGGATAAATCTCAAAGTATATCTGTCCTTTTGTACTAAGGACTTGCAAATGTCACAATGTTATAAATTTTCTTATATTTAAACAGTGACCAACAAATTATGCAGAATTGTGTATATTTAAGATTTTGTACATTTCCTTTTCTTTGTTCTAAATATTACTTCTATGTATTTCCAGTTATAAATGAATAATAAAAAAAAAGTAAAAGCCCCCCATGTAGATATGACATGATCATATTTATCATCTTCATTAACTATTTTACCCATGATGTATTAATTAAGTAATTATACAAATCATCTGTGTAGTGGACAGGAATATTTTTTTTATTTTATTTGATGCACACAGAGGAGATCAGAGGAGACAACATCTTAATCTGAAACAATGCATAACCTGAGGACCAAATTTTACATGGCATATTATATCAGCTGTAAGCATAGCAGATGACTAAATTAAACCTTGGGTACTTTTTCTTTAGAAAAGACCACAGACTAAACAAAACATGGGTGCAATTCACTAAACGTTAAACTCAATATAGCATGATGAAAGTATGAAACAAGTATATATTGAGTATACATTATGATTTCATGACCTCAATTTTTTCCTCTGTCATGTTTGGAGAGGAAATATAATTTGCTTCACAAAAAAACAAACACAATAAAAAACCATGCAGTGCCAGTATTTCCATAAGCAATTAAAATATCCTTAAAAAATAATTACATGATAACTAATATATTAGATAATATTATTATTTTAAATGAAGATAAATTAATTTGTAGCTGTTTGCATCTTACATGTTCACACACATTTACTTTTGGGACAGAACACTGGATGCTGACCCAATTAATGCAGTCCCTTGTGCATTCTTTGTTATAATTTCTACTGCTGTCAGTAAAGAAGAATATTGGGACAAGCTGTATTAGAATGCATGATAGAAATAATAAGAAGAGTATACTATATGTTGATTTGATGATGTCTATGTTCTGAAATATGAGCCTGATTTGTCTGTGTATAATCATTCATTAAGTAAAAAGATCACATACGTACTCACTTGACCTTGATAATGGGAACTATCAAGTTACACCCAGAAATATGCTTAGACATATGTAGGTTTTACATGTTATTTATTTATTTTATTTTATGTATCCTTTATTTAGCCAGGAAAGTCCCATTGATGTACAAGATCTCTTCTTCCAGGGAGTCCTGGACATGATGTTATGACATTCTTGAATCTTTAGTCCAATCCTTGAATTAAAATTCAACATTTCCTTGTAATTTGTTTTTAATTAGAGGCTCAATGCACCAAGAGCCTCATTGGGAAATGGAGTGTAAAGCAAATACATTCACCTCCTGCATGATCCACTGATCTAAAACAAATGACAGTCAGCAGCTGCGTCCCCCAAATACATTGTAGTCAAAAAGCAGAGTCATAAATTATTGCCATTACAAAGCATGTCCATAGCCCAGGTTCAAATATTTTGCTTGGTTAAATCTAAATCAAAAACACAACATGTGACTAATTCAGATAAAAAGGAATAAACATATAATTTCCACCACAAGGTTGTGTTCTTTTTGAAACAAATCATATCAGACAGGTGTTGGTTTTAATCACCCTTCCTATGTTTCACCTTATGAGCATTAATAAGCCATGCACAACAGAGAGAGTTCTCTCTTTTTGTAATTTTGTACTTTTTAGTTTTTGTTGTTGTTTTTTTAATCTTGTTTCAGAACTCTTTCCAAAAACAAAATCAAAATATAATTCAGCATGTATTCATTCATTGTTTTTCCCCCATTTATTTATACTAGCAATATTGAGGGCAGTATAACTTTATTATGGATATACTGCATTTACAAGCAGTTGATACACTTTTAGTCCTGGAGATCACTGGAATATTCCTGAATATTTATGAATGAATAAATCTACTTTTGGACCATCAATCACTGGATAAGTATCAAATATTGAGCAAAACAAACTTACAGTTCCCTCTGAAAGTATTGGCGTTCAGCTTTATACGCTGAAGACATTTGGGTTTGAGATCATAAAATTAATGAGATGATAGATCAGAATTGCAGATTCATTTCTTGATATTTACATCTAGATGTGTTAAGTAATTTACAACATGGCAAATTAGTGGCAGAACACCCAATGTTTAGGTGAGCAAAAGTATTGGAACAGACAGTCTTAAAGTAAATAACACTCAATATTTGGTGGCATATCCCTTGCTTACAATAACTGCATCAAGCTGGCAACTAACTGACATCACCAAACTTTTGTATTGTTCTTTTTGTGATGCTTTTCCAGGCTTGTACTTGCAGTTTCTTTCAGTTGTAGTTTGTTTTGTGGGGTTTCTCCATTCAGTCTCCTCTTCAGGAGGTGAAATACATGCTCAATTGGGTTAAGATCTGGTGATTGACTTGGCAAATCATAAAACCTTCCACTTTTTTCCCCCAATAAAGTCCATTGTTGTGTTGGCAGTATGTTTTGTGTCAATGGCTTGCTGCCTGATGTTCCTCCGATTTATACTGGATGCATTTATCTGTATAATTGCAGAGAGAATGTTTCTGTAGACCTCTGAATTCATTCTGCTACTACCATCATGAGTTACATCATCAATAAAGATTAGTGAGCCCATTCCAGAAGCAGCCATGCAAGCCCAAGCAACGACACTACCTTCAGTGTGCTTGACCAATAAGCTTGTATGTTTTGAATCATGAGCAGATCCTTTGTTTCTCCACACTTTATTCTTTCCATCACTTTGGTAGAGGTTAATCTTATTCCATAATTTTATCTCTGTATTGCTTTGCAAATTATCTGGGCTTCAGATTAGTACTGCTGATAAGTGGTTTGTATCTAGTGGGATGGCCTTCATATTTCTACCTTCAAAGTCTTCCTCGAAGGGTGGATTGTGATACCTTTGCCCTTGCCTGTGGAGGTTGTTGATGTCACTGACAGTTATTTTTCTTCACAGCTCTTACAATGTTTCTGTCATCAACTACTGTTGTTTTCCTTGGCTGACCTGTTTCATGTCTGGTGGTTAGTACACCAATGGTTTCTTTCTTATTCAGGACAATCCAAATTATTGTATTACCTATGCTTGATGCTTGTGCAATGGTTCTGATCGATTTTCCCTCTTTTCTCAGCTTCAAAATGGCTTGCTTTTCTCCCATAGACAGCTCTCTGGTCTACATATTGGTTTTAATTCTAAACAACAAATGCAGTCTTCACAGATGAAACCCAGGGCTCAGCCTAAGAGTAGACATTCAGAGTTATTCATTGTTTAAACATTAAATCTACCAGGGCATACATGGTAACAAGAAACACCTGTCAATCAAGTTTTCCTATATGTTTGATCACTTGAAAAATGGTTGGGTTCAAACTAGAGATGCACCGATGTATCGGCCAATAATAGTTTAAAAACATCCGATGATCAGGGCTGATTATATCCTGTCAATCAAAAGAGGGCAGGAAAACGCATCAATTTTGTGCTGTGTGTAAAGATAATGTCTCTTTTGAGGAATGATGACAAAATTGCAGTTTGTAAACTCTACACTGCTAATATTTTACACAGGAAGTGAGCCGCAGTGAAGTGGGGGCTTCGGCGTCGAGTCTATTTAAAAAAAAATTTTGCCGCTGAATAAAAGGGCCAGTACACCGTTGAAAGATTTAAATGAAGATGAAAAAAAGTATATATTGTACAGAAAAATATATTTGTAGAGTAGTATATTTCATATCCAATTAATGTTAATATATAAAAAAGTTTATATTATATATTACCAGTTTGATGTTCAATGATGAAGTAGAAATGCTTTTATTTGTGGTGAGTGAATGTGAGACTAACAGGAGGTTTTTTTTAGAATTCAGTCAATGTTCCTATGAATTAATAACATTCAATAAGTTAAGAAATCTTAATTTAATCTTCAGAATTTAGTTAATGTGTTAATGTTAATTTGAGTAATGTGTTTTCTGTTTATGAGACCAGTTACTGTGAAACAACCTGAAATGGAGAGAATAATGTTTTTATTTGCATTTCCTTCAGAATTGTGGAATTAATTACTATTAATTTAAAAGAAGGCATAAAAGGCAGAACTATCGGTATCGGTATCCGCCGAATCATTCTGAATAATCTGTTATCGGTATTGGCTGAGAAATTTAGTATCGGTGTGTGACAGAGGGCTCTGTCACGATTGCGGCCACACCACATTTACACGCACATTTACAATCCACTATCCACCCATTTTCAGGTTTTCCCTACCCTTGGGTGCACACTAGAGCAGGTTAAGGCCAGTTGCATACATAACACGCACACATATCCACTCCATTACTGCATCCTTCCCCATATCCCACAATAAAAACACACAGACACCAGATACCAGTAAATGTTTATTGTACTTCGCTGCACGTCATGTTGTGTTTGTAGTTATTTGTGTATGTTGTGTCTTAGTCCAGGTTACCGGAAGCAAATGGCAAACTCCGGAAGCGATTCAGAAAGCCAGATATTGCTTAATTCCCGCGTTGCGCCTGCGCAATCGCTCCAGTAACTGGAGTGTCTTAACTGTTGTTTGTGTGTGTGTGGGGGGGTGGAGTTGGGAATACAAAACCTAATACAAAAGTTAACTCCTATATAAAAGTGAATATTATATATATATATATACATATTATGTTATGTTATATAATGAATATTAGCTCCCTGGGATAGGCTCCAGGCTCCCCGTGACCCTGAAAAGGATAAGCGGTATAGAAGATGGATGGATGGATGGATAATGAATATTAATTAATGTGTATATGTGTTATGATATATGAAGATTTAATTATTATAGATATTTTAATTTATGAAAAGTCATTGTTTTAATACTTACCCCTAAAAGAACATGGAGGATTCCATGTGGGTGGAGCTTCCAGATTAAACGTCAGGCCTGTTCATTTGTGAAAGGTGAGTTGTAGTTTGGAGTTTGTAGTTGTAGTGCGAGTATATGGTGTGTTTACCTTTCTGTGGAAGGCGTTACCTGCTGTAGTGTATATATTTTTGTCTAGTTTTTCTCCATTTTCCCCCATTTCCCCTATTTTGTGTAGTTTTTTTTAATTTTTGCTTTCACGTGGATGTACATATTTTTGTGCACTTTTAGTGGACTGTAAATAGGAGCACTGTCAATAAAACACCTTTGCACAAACGTGCCATTGCAGCTTTGCCATCAATTTTCTTGTGAAGGACCATTTTTCCATCATGCCTCGTCACACGGTGCATCTCTAGTTCAAACAAAAGCTACCAAGTTGTTTAACACATCTAGATATAAATATCACTAAATCAAAGTTGAAATTCTATCATTTCAAATTCATCATTTGATCTCAAAACCAGAGGTCTTTAGACTATGGCAAAAACAAAAGTATCAGCCTTGCTGTTTATACTATACTTGCTGTTTATTGCTGTTTGCTGTTTATGCAATACTTTCAGAGGAGACTGTATATTTACTATCAATTTACTAGAATGTTTAGCAGCTCACTTCATTCACAGTGCAAAAAGTACCTCACAACCCAGTCCTTCCTCAACATGCATCCAAACTGTCTCCCCTTTATTTTGCATAAACACAGAGTGCTGTGAAAAAGTATTTTTTCTGATTTCTTCTCTTTTTGTTTATATATCATTCTAAATTGTTTCAGAAATTAAAACAAAATTTAAGATAAAACAAAGGCAACCTGAGTAAACATAAAATACAGTTTTTAAACTATAATGTTATTTACTGAAGCAAAAAAAGTTATCCAATTCCCACTAGCACTATATTAAAATATATTTTCCCCATAGTTACTAATTCCCCAAATCTATGAAACTGCATTCATAATGTGGTTCAGCTGGACTAGACGCAACCAGGCCTGATGACTGCAAACTCTGTTCAATCAAATCAACACTTTGTGCGAATAAATTTAAGACACAGGAAAAAACAGAGTATGTAACAGAGTATGTAGTTTACTGAGAATCATACACATCATACACTGGGGAGGGAACAGGACTTGTCAGAGAATAATCAGTAGGTGAAGGGTAATATGGTGTGTCTGTAGCAAAGCTACTGTCATCATCAGAGGAAAGAATAAACGGGCCCTCCACAGAGGTTATGGGTGACAGATGAGCCTCAGTTTGAGAAGCATGAGCATAGCTTACTGATGGAATGATATGATAAGCGGGAGGATGAGGAAATCCTGGGGGTAGAGGTGAAGAGCGGAGATGTTCCAGCAGAGCTGTAATGTCCACTACCAAATGTGCCAGCTGATGACGTAGCTATTCACCCAGGCCTGAGAGATTAAGCATCCATGAGAGAGAAGGTCCAGCTGAATGAGGGCATTTGTCAGCTGGACAGAGATCAGAGAGAAAGAACAAAAATGAGATAAAACAGTAGTGGTATCACTTAAAATATATCCACATTTATACATGTACAAGCACATGCAAAGATTGTAGGAAACAAGTATCAATACACTGCATGGAAAGAGCATAAAGTTGAAAACACACACACACAGAATGTTTAAGAAAAACACACACACATATACTCACGAGATGTTTAAGAAGCACCAAAAATGTATAAACTTAAGATTAGAGAGAAAATATGTGTAACAGTAAGCAATGACAAAAATATATCTCACCCATAATAAAGAGATGGTAAAATATCCAAATTGTCCAGGACAACGGTGTGGTGAGATGCGCACAGCTCGGTTACCAGAAGTAGGTATGCCAGTGAGGGACTTGGAAAAAAATTTAAATACCAGAAAGAAAAACATGGAGATAAGGGGATATCCAATGGCTGAAAATGGGTTTTAAGGGGATTCCAAGGTGAAAAGTTGTCAAAAGTTGATTCTAATGGTATTTAAAGATGAGAAAAGTAATCAAAAAATACATTATTAAAGCATATTGGGATTTCAAAAGAATGAGATAATTGGTCGTAACCTTAAAATACGACTGTATAAATAGCGCACTGAGTCTATGCATAGATTCAGATCACTGTGGGACGTCTCACTGATTGCATCTCATGTTGTTTTTTGAACAATAAACTGGATTTTTGCTTCTCTCATCCAACGTGTTCTAGATTTTTACTTTCAGTTGTGCTTTTGAGTATGATCACTTATGGAAAAAGGTTATTAGCACCGCTAGTGGTTTTTGACATGACAACTTAAATAGAACTGCATGAAGTTGGTTAAAAGGTCTTACCCAGTAACACACTATGCCAAAATTTAAAGAAATTCCAGAAATTATGAGGAAGAAGGTTATTGAAATACATCAGTCTGTGAAGGGTTACAAAGCTATTTCAAAGGCTGTGGGACTCCAAAGAACCACAGTGAGAGCCATTATCTCCAAATAGAAAAACTCAGCACAGTAGTAAACCTTCCCAGAATTGGCCGACCTTCCAAAATTCCTCCAAAAGCACAGCAACTACTCATCCAGCAAGTCACAAAAGAGCCAAGGACAACATCAAAGGACCTACAGGCCTCTCTTGCATCAATAAAGATTACTGTTCATGACTCCACTATCAGAAAGACACTGGGCAAAAATGATATCCATGGAAAAGTGGCAAAGCAAAAACCACTACTAACCCAGAAGAATATTAAGACTCATCTAAATTTTTCCAAAAACACACCTTGATGATTCTCAAAACTTTTGGGAGAATGTTCTGTGGATTGATGAGTTAAAAATGGAACTGTTTGGAAGTCCCATTGTATCTGGCATAAACCAAACACAGTATTCCACCAAAAGAACATCATGGTGGTGGAAGTGTGATGGTGTGGGGATGCTTTGCTGTTTCAGGGCCTGGGCAACTTGCAATAATTTGAGGGAAACATGAATTCTGCTCTCTACCAGAAAATCCTAAAGGAGAATGTCTGGTCTTCAGTCCCTAAGTTGAAACTCAGGTGCAACTGAATTATGCAGCAAGACAATCAATACGTTTACATGGACAACAATATTCAGATATTAACCCGATTAAGACAATACTCTGAGAAACTACCATGTAAACAATGATTATTGATCACTTTAACCCGGCTAAAGTCATACAACTCGATGCTGCAGCAAGACAATGATCCAAAGCATAGGAGTAAGTCCTAGTCCTAGAAGTAAGTGAAAGACTGATATCCAGTTATCAGAAGCATTTAGTTGCAGTTATTGCTCCCAAAAGTGGCACAACCAGATTTTAAGTTTAAGGAGGCACTTAGTTTTTCACATTGGTGATAGGTGTTGGATAACCTTTTTTTTCTTTCTTTTTTTTTTTTTTTCTTCAATATATAAATAAAAAAATAAAAACGGTATTATGTGTTTACTCAGGTTGCCTTTGTTTTATGTTGTATTTTGTTTGAAGATCTAAAACAATTTAGTAGGAGAACAGAAGAAATCAATACTTTTTCACAGTACTGTACACAACCAAACACAAGTTTATTTTTGTGTTACAATGTGCAAAGTTTTGTATCCATTAGAAACAAGTTCAATACCTCTAATTACTATACAATACACATAGGTGGAACTCTGTTTGCATATACCTGTCTGGAGAATAACGATAACGCTACAGCTACAGATGATCTGTTCTTCTAATGATGAAAACAGGACAACTGAATGTCCTTGGCTATATTTATCAGTGTTTATGAGCATAATTGTTTCACATGGCAGTGGATACACATTTATTTGTAAACTATGAGAACCAAAAATGAAAATACTGTCAACACACAAAAGGTAGGTAGCTCATTATCGTTCTTTCTTTCTTTCTTTCTTTCTTTTGGTACTGTTAATTACCCAGTTGGTTAACATGGTTATCAGGAGTGATATAGTTAGGTGTTGAGGATTTTTTGTTTAAGTAATAGTATAAAAAGATTAATTAAGAAAAAAAAAAGCTGTTTTGATTGAGTATGACACCTGACCTCATTTATGCTTTAGCCTGATGCCTGTGGCATCAGCCAAAATGAAATAACAAGCACATATTGTAGCAAACACCCATTATCCAATGTTATATGGATTACCATAAAATAATCATTAATAAAGTGAACAAGCTAGATATTTCCAGAAACAGAATGAACCAAGACTAATGGAGGATGTCCTTGATTGTTGTTTTACAGTTAAGTATATGTACTTTTAACTGTGTTTAACTAAGAGTAGTTTACAAACTGAAATGCAAAATTTATTTCTCGTCATGCCCTGTACAAAACAAGTAAATTTTATTTTGTGCAATAAAGTAGCTGCACAATAAAATGAAAATATCATGGTATTTTTTTTTTCAGTTTGACAAAGTAGCTTCAGTATAAGTTAGCTAAAGTTAACTTTTTCCAAAGTAGCTTTCTCAAAACACTTTTTTTTTTTTTTGGTGAAGACATCATCAATTATTGACATAATAATTACTGTTATTACTGGCATAATTATTATCCTGACCTCAACCTAAGTAACCAGTAGGAAATATATAGGTTCATTTAAATAAATAAATAAATAAATGATTGATTGATTAGTTAATTAATTAATTATTAATAATAATACATTTATTTTGTGAAGACTAGGACATTTGACACTATATAATAATTGTGAGGACATTTAATGCTTTCTGGTCTTCACAAAGAGTTTTAAAAAAATGCACATATATGCACATATTAGGTAACAAGTCTCATCCCATCACCCAGTATCTCTGACAGGATTGGAGGCCACTAAAAAGTGATGCCTGTTGACACCAGACAAGGTCACACAGTAACACATGCACACTAAAAAATAACCCTCAATCAGACAGCCTTTCTTTCCATTCTCTTTATCCAGGTTCAGCTTTCCAAGGTTACTTATTAGAATAAATCCATTTCAGGCTCTTGTCTTCCAGGCAATTAGTCATCCTTTGACCACTCATCACCACAGGCAGACACTGTGTGCTCCTTCTTTTTTCACGCTCTTCCTCTCTGTTTGAACATATGCACATTTATCTTCCACAGACACAGAGAGTGACATTCTGCCTTGCAGCTTTGGACTCGGTTGAGGGTTCAGAAGACTGAATTACTTCATTCCTGTCTCTATACACACCACTGTGCTTATGCAATTTCTAATCCCATGATATCTTCAGTTATTTACTCTTTGTGGACCAGTAGTTTTTTAACTGCTGCTATGAATGCAGAGACAGGCATGGCAACCTCACCCACAATTTGTAGGAACTGTAACTGAGAACTATATCACAGGCTTTCATCAAAAGTCTATCACAGAGGACAGATAAATTGTTCCCCATACTGAGCTTTGTTTGATTCCATATATCAGAAACTCTTGATAGCACATAAGTAAGCCTGTTATTATGATGTTTTATAGCTGCATTGAACAATAAATCTGCAAATGCTTTTGAATGGACAGATACTATATACAGTATAAAAGAATAACACTTTGCTTAAGAGTAGTATTTGTAGAGCTAAACAACATAAACCTTTCATGGCAGCTGTAGGGTTATTCCAACAAGCATCATTTAAAGTCTATTCCATTTTATTTAAATTTATAGGTCAAGCTGACATAAACCAAGTCAACTGACCTAGATTTCTGAGAGGCCCAGTGAGTTTCATGTTGAGTTTAGCACACAGCATCTTAAATCACAGTCATTGCTCATCCTTTGTTTTTATGGATAAATGTATTAATTCACTTAAAGTGAGATATAAGTGTAGCAGAAAAGTGCTTGATCAGCGTATCCGTCAAACTGTGGCACATTGGCGTTTTTTGTTTTTTTTTATTAATTTGTCAACATAGCCTACACCGCACGCATACATAATGATTTCATGACCTAGATTTAGTTTCATATAGCTCCATTAAATGTGCATAAATAACACATTATAAAGTGTGCATAAATAACACATTATAAAAATGAAATGGAAAAAAAAAAAAAGATGTGCTGGATCAAGTGCTATTTTATAAGCTGGCAAGAGAGTTGTGGCCATTTTATTAAATTAGGTTAATTAAACCAAATCTGAAGGTGGAGGAGGCGCTTGCCTGCTACCTCTCTCCATCGACGGCAGGTAATTTAGAGGGGCCGGCTTTGCCATCCAAGCCACCGTGTAAGGCCAACATGGCATTGGTGGGCAAGGCCTATGCAGTAGTATTCTTGCTTGTGGGTCACTGCAGACAATGACAGTGTTGCAGGCCTACCAAGCAGACCTACTGAGTGAGCTCGACGTAGGGCGGCATTCAGCCAGTTCCTTCCCTGTTGTGTCGAGTTCACCCGGCCATCCACAAGTGGAGCCCGGGCCAGCACTAGTGTGAGCGAGACAAAGAAGAGAGACAGCCCACCGACCCCGGCAGACAGCCAGGGGAACCGGGTGGCCATATTTGCGGCATGCTACTAGGCCTGATCTGAGAATGGTCATAAAGGCCATGCAGACAAAGAAGAGCGGTCCTGAGGGGCCGTGGAGGGACGCATCAGGGGACATGAGGTTGTTAGGGCAGTTAGCCCCCAATGCTACTGTAGGGCCTCCCCTAGCCAAGACTGTCCCAAGTTTTCAGTGTTCTCTGGTCAGCGAGCTGTCACAGGGCATCGAAAATCTGATGCTATCCCTCCAACAGAATGTGGAATAGTTAACATCACTAAAAGACCTTCTGACAACGTGGAAACTACTGCGAAATGGGTTCTGTCTACTGTAGAAAAGGGTTACTGGGTCCAGTTTAGAGCTCGACCCCCCCCAGTTCAGAGGTGTGCTCACCACAGTAGACAGCACAGACCAGAGCTTGACGATAGCGCAGGAAGTACGATCCCTCTTGGGCAAAGGGGTCATAGAATAGAACGACTGGTTAATTCTAGCATGATCCAGGGAACTGGTTGTTCAACATCGAGATGTTGTTTTCGCCCACATGAGCTTGGGGCTCAGGATGAACCTCAGAAAAGTATGCTTTCTCCAGTGCAGTGGACAACTTTTCTAGGGGTTATAAGGCTTCTACAAGGATGAGGGCGTTTCTATCCCCAACATGCGTAGGGTCAATCCAATCAACATTGAGCAAGATAAATCTGGATCTTAGCATCCCCTCCAGTCTCTATGGGAGACTATTGGAGCTTATGGGCAGCCAACATCATACCATTGGGTCTATTGCACAGGAGACCGTTTAGTGGTGGCTAAGAAGTTGGAGAGTAATCAGTGTCACGCGGCGATGCCTATGTGCTCTGGGAATTTGAGTGTCCCCAGTTTCTAGCCTTGGGTCACACTCTAGGGATGTCTCCTTAACGCAAGATGGTAATGACAGACACCTCCCTCACGGGCTGGAGCGTGGTCTTAGACAGCTGTCCAGCTCACGGTCTCTGGAGCGGCCCTCATCTGGAGCCGCATATAAATTGCCTAGAAATGTGGGCCATATTTCTAGCATTGAAATTCCTTCTTCCTCAATTAAGAGGTCACCATGTGTTTACAGACAACACAGCGGTGGTCTCATATATTGACCACCAGGGAGGATTATGTCCGCACCCCCTGTTCAGGCAGGCTCGACTAATTCTTCTCTGGGCAGAGGGAAAGTTTTTGTCAGTGAGTGCAATGTACATGTGGGGGCAGACATCCTGTTGAGGCAGGGACTGAGGCCCAAGGATTGGTGGCTCCATCCACAAGTGGTGGAGTCTATATGGCGGAGGTTTGGCCAAGCAGGACTGCATGTGTTCACCTCCGAGGAGACAACACACTGTGTTTCACCCTCACTCCTCCTGCACAATTAGGGCTGGACGCCATGGTGCACATGTGGCCGAGGTCACATCTGTACGCTTTTCCCCCGATCGCTCCATGTCTGCTGCTAGTAGCACCTTATTGGCCAGCTCAAATATGGTTCTCAGAGATAATATCCCTGCTAGATGGCACTCTTTGGGAGATTCCCATCCGCAGGGATCCACTGTAGACCCAGTGAACTACGCAATAGCTACAGTCCTGGAGTTCTTACAAGCACGATTCTCAGCGGGGTTGGCTCCTTCTACAATCAGGGTTTAATTGGCCGCCATTTCGGCCAGCCACGCCCCTGTTCATGGAGCCTCTGTGGGGCAACATCCTCTAACTTCGAGGTTTATGCATGGTGTCAGGCAGCTGAGGCCCATCTGCAGG
>JANDJT010000103.1:13320491-13334045 GCA_024331685.1 Stegophilus panzeri
CGCATGTAACCCTGTTCCCTGAGAAGGGAACGAGACCTTGCGTAGCTTTGTCATACCAGGGCAGGCCTGTGAATTGCGTCTTTGCTTCAGATAATAGAGGCTGATGGCGCGTTTCACAGGTGCCATATTTATATTACGCAACGCGCTTAATTGCCACGTCACCTGGTCATGGCAGGCCTATAAATAGTTATGATTTTACACAAGCTTCAGATGCCAGTCACGAATGAGAGGCGCTCCCATAGTGTTATGCTAAACGCAACGTCTCGTTTCCTTCTCAAGGAACAGGTTTACATGCGTAACCCAGACGTTTTTCAACTTTATGCTTTTTCCATGTCATGTATTGATACCTGTTTCCTACATTCTTTGCATGTGCTTGTAGATGTATTTATCTGGATATATTTTAAGTGTTACCACTACTGTTTTATCTAATTTTTGTCCTTTCTCTCTGATCTCTGTCCAGCTGATCAACGCCCACCGGCAGCTGGACTTTCTCTCTCTCGGCTGCTCAATCTCATAGGCTTAGGTGAATATATACGTCATCAGCTGGCTTATTTGGCCATCGATGTTACAGCTCTGCTGGAACATCTCTGCTCTCCACCTGTACCCACAGGGTTTCTGCATCCTCCCGCTTATCGTATCATTCCATCGGTGACCTATGTTCATACTTCCACTCAAACTGAAGCTCAGCTTCTTCCCATAACTTCTGTGGAGGGCCCGTTTACTCTTTTCTCTGATGATGATAGTAGCTTTGCTACAGTCACATCATATGGCCTTTCACCTACAAATTATTTAAGTCCTGTTCCCTCCCGAGAATATTATGTGTATTATAGTGATTCTCAATAAACTACATACTTTGTTACCCTCGTGTTTTCCTATGTCTTAAATTGATTCCCACAGAAGTTCTTCTCCGAGCCGGAAGGCGGAGTGAAGTTCTCAGCCGAGCAGGAGGGCCGAGCGGCTTCCTACGCAGAGAGGAGAAACTGAATGACGTCCTCAGTGGCGCCGGAAAGCAGCAGCTCGAAACCCTCGGGGGAGCTGAAAAGCTCAACACTGGCCTCTCCGGTGAAGGAACACAGAGCAGCAGTTTTAGCAGGGCAGGAAAACATAGGGTGGCCTGGGATCGTGCCGGGACGCGGCGTAAGGTATTCCTCAAACTCTGGTGCGCACTGGAACGTGCCAGGACATGGCGTAAGGTTTTCCTCAAATGCTGGTGCGCACTGGAGCATGCCGTGACGCGGCTCAAGGTATTCCGTAAACAAAGGTGACGGAGCGGCGTCCATGTTTTGGTCTGCTGCTTCCGAATTTTGGTGCAGTATCCTGTTACGAAACGGGACTGGGGCGGAAGCAAGTACGGGTCAATAAACATGAAACAAGGTCTAGACTTGAAACTAGAATCGAGGTCTAAACATGAAACGAAAACAGGACATGAGAACGCGACCGCTTAGCATGAAGGTAACTTATACATATATACAATACTGTGCCAAGTGCACAGGAACACGAGGGGTTTAAATCACACATGTAATCAAGCTTGAATACAGACAGTTGCAAACAATAGTAGATACATCCTCGAACACCAACCAATATCTAAACAGGGAGGAGACAGAACAGAAACCAAAACAAACGCACGTGTCCATAGTCAACACAGTCACAGTCCTCCATACACAATCGAAGAGCGTGCTCTGGCTCATGCACGCACATGCCCTCTGGCCTTCAGTGCACGTCGCATGCCGCAGCGCCATCTAAAGGGGAGATCGTAACACAAGTATTTTACAATGCAGTAAAACTTTATTTTAACAGCAGAATACTGGAAATCTGTAAATTGTTTTTATTTAAGTTACATTAATGATATTGTGACTTAAAAAAGTTTTACAGTCAAAAATGACTACATTTTAAAGTTTAACTGCTGCTGTAACCAAAAATATACTACTTAGAAATTATTGTGTTTTATTTTACACTTTAAACGGTATTACTGCAAAAAAACAAAGCAAAAAATAAAAACAGTATATGGAAATTAGTTTTATTTTACAGTTACATGGTTGATACTGTAAATAAAAACACAGTCAATTATAGTAATTTCTTCTATGGTTAGTTTATTGACACTTGTTGCTAAACAACTGATTTTTTTTTTTTTTTTTTTTACAGTAAGTGACTTGTCAATTTCTGCCAGTTAATTACTGTGAATTTCACAGTTTCTTACAGTTTGGGAACCCAGCATTGCAGTTATTTTAGATGTATTCTCTAACACACCTGCTGTAGTTCAAGCCATTTGTCAGTTGGGTTTTTTGTTTCCCATTCCCCTGATTACAAGGGGCCATCAGCTGGAAAACTGAGAGTCAAAAGAGACTTCACTCCAGCCCATGCCTGAGGAGTGAGTAGGCCTGTTGTGCTGAGTTATAGTACTGTGTTTCACTGCTCCATATAGAGGATGTTTGTAGTCACATGCTAGATGCAGATGTTAGGGCATTCTGCTTATCATAGTGTGTGGTGAAATGCAGGGTTTATTAGCTAAATGCTCCCCCACCAGGTGGTGGAGGCCTTGTGTGTCTGGGCTGTCTGTCTGTCCATCCGTCTGGCCAAGATTCTCATTAACAAACAGCAGATGAACTGATTAGATCCTGAAATTGATCCAAATATATTCAAGGACACAACAAGGTTTTTCTTCAATAACTTCTTTCCTGTTTAAGAATACTTTAAGGTTATTTGAGGTTTACAAATTAGTACAAATGAACTTACAAAGAAGGACTAGACAAGAAGTTATACTCTATTTGTTTTGCAGTGAAGACTGTAACAGGTGTAATAAATAGATACAAGAAGATGCTGATGTACTACAACAAATTGGGTTCAATGAAGAGGGCTTTTGAGCATCTGGGAGTGGACAGAATCACCATATCTCGCACTGCACCCATTGCTGAGCTCAGCATGATTTGCCCACAGGTGTTTTCCAGCCTTCCTCCATGCGATGAAAAAACAGAGAACCTGGCGGAGTTCACAGATAGGTCCCGCTCAGCCCAGACTGCAGAAATTAGAACAGAAATTTCTGTGAAAAAAGCAAAGGGGAGCTCCTCACAAATGTGTATGGCAAGTAAGTCAGTAAAGAGAAGTTCTAGATTAAGGTATTTTTGATAATTTCTTAAAGTGTTCTCTACGAGTTCCTGCGTGGGTTCATTTTGTTTTAATCTTGTTAGAAAATGCCATGGTGCTCCAACTAAATGTCTACACAACTTAGCTGGAGATTGACCCTGACTGGTATAATTGTTGCCATTATGGGTTTTTTATAACTTAAATCAAATAAAATGAATTGTGTAGTTAATTGTGTGTAATTACAGTTGTCAAATTGTAATGGGAAAGTAATAATTTTTTGTAGTTCAATAGTCTCAGAACATCTGTTTTCTGAGCCTATGCCATATTGTAGTACAGGGGAGCTACAATCTGAGTTAAAATGTTTTTTTTTTACTCCTTTTATAGAGCTTTTCTAAAGACCGGTCATAATCATAATTTTTTCATTGTCTATGACAAAAGCATTCAAAAATAAAATCTTGTGTAAAATTCAACTGTTCAATGTCAGAGATCAGCAGCGGTAGCTCGAAAGCGCACGTTCCGGTTTGCCAAACTTTTTTTACTTGGTACACGTGTTTGTTTGGCTTATGTCATGTCTCAGCCCCTGTATTGTTATTGGTTGTGTTCTTAAATAGTCTAATCTATTCTGTGTTTAGTCTTGATTAGTTTATGTATTTAAACTTGTTCCCCATGCAGTATTTTCTCAGTGTTTCACCGCCTATGCATTACAGAGCCACTGGTTCCGTGTTTGTGTCCTCATGTTTTGATCTGGTTTTTGGTTTCTTGATTTATGTTTCTGGATTTCCCCTGTTGTCTCTGTTTGTACATTGCATGGCCCTTGCCTGTTCTGTGGAATGTGGTTTGGATCATGATTTGGATTTGTCTGCCTGCCTCTCTTTAAATAAAGCCTTTTCCAGTACTTGCATCCTGCATCACCTTGTTTATGTGACATTCAAATAAAGAATACATTAACAAATGTATCAGGTTAATGTAACTCATTGTGCATGTAAATCATTCTTAATGTTGGCATACATCACTTTAAATTCATATTACATGGGAATAGTGCTTCGTGACAGAAAATGTTCCATTTGTTAAATAATATAGATAATATAGATAACATATGAGCAAATATGAGCTTGGAATGTGTTGAATTAAGTAATGTAAACTTACCTTTTTTGAACTGTTTACATAATTTATGTAGGAATACTATGCCTCTGAAGGTCCATCCCATTTATAAAACATTTATGAACTCATATATAAGATGCATATATGCCTGTCTATCAATCTTGATGGGCCTTTTATCTCCATTGCTATCTGAGATATTGCATTAAAATATGTCACCTGACCAAAATTTACACAGATCTCTTTATATATATATATATATATATATATATAAATTGTCTAATGCTGCTTAATAAAAGATTTATGCAATGTTTATGAATGTGTTATGAACTGGATATATTTTCTCTCCACTCCCATGGAACATATTGCATAAAACCGGTGATGTCACCAGACATAAGCCTTTCATAAAGCATGTAACACTGTTTTATAAAAGTTTACTGCAATGGTTATGATGTGTTATGAATCTCATATGTAGATGCCCTTCAAATAAAGTCTTACCCATATCTGTGAGTGGCAAAAGTATGTGAACCAGTATCTGGTGTGACTCCCTTGTGCAGCAATAACTGCAACTAAACGGTTCCAGTAAGTGTTGATCAGTTCTGCACATTGGCTTGGAGGAATTTTATCCCATTCCTCAATACAGAAAATTTCTAAATCTCAAAATCACATTCTTTGAGCGAGCAAAATGATTTCTAAAGGTGTAGTGAACATGACATTACTTTACATTGAACAGTTAAATGAATTACTTTATCTTGATTCAAAATATGTTATATTAAAGCTAAGACTCTGTAATTTGACCACTGTTTTATTATAGTGTTAATTTTATAGTGACAATAATTTCATAATTTCATTGAACAGTAACAGTGGCTAGCTGGTACCTCACTCCCCTGGCCTCAAGAGATGCACTAGCGACCTACAGTATGCTATTCTCTTTAGAATTTTCTTTAGCGCGTCTGCCTCCCAATGCTAGTTTGAGCCCTGCTCTGAGCAGGCAGACTGGCTACAGTAACACATTTAAAAAATAAGATACATTTATCATAAGAGCTAACAATATTGTTCAATGTTCTGAAGATGTTCCAATAAAAACAGATAATGATAGTTATGATAATTAATTACAGCCACAAGAGAGGGAGCACTCCTTTACGTGAGACTCAGTTTGGCACTTGAGTCCATGTGCCCCCTGGTGGATATTCTGGGAAGTGTAACAAATATATTTAATTCTAAGAAGCTGGCCTTGCAGCATTCTGTGTAATAGGCTTTCTGATCCTGCATGGAAAAAATTGCATTTTTTAAGGCCACATCTGTAACTGTGTTGAGACATTTGGGAAAACATGTGGACAGTATTAAGGCATGTAGAAATGGGGTGGAGACAGTGTAAGGTCACACACCACATCTTTCTATATGGTTTCTTTCCTATTCATCTAGGATTTTATACAAGATATACAATCTTTTTTAAAATATTAGACCAAATGAAGGCCATTCCAATAATGATGGTACTGTGCTGAACTCTTCAAACAAAATGTGAAACAGAACAGATAGAACCTTATCAGGTCAAGATTTTCTTCTCTTAGGCTACAGAAAAAGAAATTGGTTCTTTTTTCACCTTTCATTGCCAAGCCTGTGTGTCTTGTCCACAGAGAATAAACACTGCTGCTGTTGCATATGTATGACCAGCTTGGTAGCTATAAGCCCTCAGTCCACAAAGCCTTGAGTCAACCAAACCTCTGCTTCCACTGCATAATACACTGAACAGACTCACATTGTTTGTGTTTTCATACATGCATGTGGAAAAGTGGAGGAAAAACGCACACACACAACCTTGCGCTTTTCCCATTGTCTTCTTACATGAGCAAGTAGGTTATTTTGCATTTCAGACAGAGAGCCCTGAATCCTCTCTCCCTTATTCTTTCTCTGTCCGAGCACAAGGACACTGCCATGTCAAGTCTTCGTGGCTAATTGGATTGCCCTTTCCTTTACTCAGCCAAACAAGCTCATGAAATAAATAACTAATGTGCCCCTTGCTAGACTCATTAGTTTAGAGCAAATTTCCACTCATAGCCTTTTATTTAAAAAAAATTCTGTTCCACCCCTATCCCCATTCTTCTTCTAAAAAAAGGCTGTCGGGAGAACACAGCCGTAACTGGAAGGAAAGAGGTCTAGATAGCCGACTCACTTTTCAAGTCAGGGTTAAAATGGGTGAAGCATTCTCCCATAAACTCGGCCAAACAATAGCTGCTTTTGGTTCATTAGCTTCTGGGAGCTTATTGGCCATATGGCTGCCAGGCCTGCCCCCATTTAGATAGAGCAGACACATTTATCTCCATTTCATGAATGCTGGGTTGAAGGGTGCATTTACTGAGCAAAACCACATCATTCTAAATGCCTTTGTCATGCTCTCTACATATCTATCACTCTTTCTACAGTATCTATCTTCCTGGCTCTCTGTGTCTCCTTCTCCTGCACTGACCCTGTGACCCAGTAAGTTAATCTCTAGACATAGGCTTCCCACAAAGGAAATTCTGACTTTGTGACATTTTAAGTTGAATCTTTTTGATTTTATTTTCTGCAGTTAGCAGCACAAAGAGACATGTAATATATCCACTGTCCTGAGAAATACTTTTTAGCTTAACTAACCTTAATATTAAAATAGTCTGGATGAAGACAGAACCTCATAATACTAAGGTCACAATAACAAAATTATCCCTTGTACCATCATAATAATCAAACCAACCCTAACCTTAATCTTTCATAAATTTAAAGTTTTCATACAATTTGTAACCATGAGACCATGTTGTGTTTCAGTATCAGTTACAATAAGGACTTACTATTATATTAGTTCTTAGATTATATTATATCAGTAATATTTCTTTATATGCTTTCATTGTAATACATTATTTGTTCTGTAGTAACAGCTCATTCACAGGGACATTTATGGCAAATAATCCACATAATCTAAGGCTAATAAGAAACAGATTAAAAAAATTTGTAGTTATTTAACAACAAAAAAAACATATAATTTATATAGTGAATGTTACGAAATGTTGGCAGAGACAAACGCGGACGGGCTATTGAGATAATGTGGGACAGACAACAGATGGAACACGGAACGAGAGCAGAGTCAGGATAAATCAGGTAATCAGGTTATAAGGGGCGTAGGCGGAAGCGTAGTCTAAGGGCAAGCGGATATTGACAACCAGGTAAACATATATAACAATAAGGCTTGGTAAACAAACAGAGACGAGGCTGCTGAGTGGTCTTGTTAAAGTGTCCTGTTCTGTTTCCTACCTCGTATCCAGTGTTCAAGTTTAAAGCCAGCTTTGTCTAGACCGCGTTTCCTTGTTTATTGCTTTGATTGTTTGAATAAAGACTTTGATCTGCACCTGCTTCTGCCTTACCTCCTGTTTTGTAACAGAATACTGCGCTCATCATGCGGAAGCAGCAGGTCACCATGAGCGTCGCCAAAGCGGCCGAGTTTGAGGCGTGGCGTCGCTCGTTCTGGGAACAGAGCAAACAGCTAAACGAGGAAATTGCTCAGCTCCACCGCCTTCTGAAGCCACTGCAGCAAGCCGGGCCACATGCCATGTCGCCCTCCACGCAATTTACCCCGCCCCCGCTGCCGGGGAATTACACAATGCCATGCAGCCAGCAGAGCTATCCGAACTCCTGGGGCTTCCCACTGCAGGGGAATTACACAATGCCATGCAGCCAGCAGAGCTACCCGAACTCCTGGGGCTTCCAACTGCAGGGGAATTACACAACGCCATGCAGCCAGCAGAGCTACCCGAACTCCTGGGGCTTCCCACTGCAGGGGAAGTACACAACGCCATGCAGCCAGCAGAACTACTTGAACTCATTGCGCTTCCCACTGTAGGGGAATTACACCACACTGCCCAGTCTGGAACCGAAGGCTGGCCTAGAACTTTTTTTTGGGGGGGGCAACCGCAATGTCAGAGCTCCAGCGTGAGACCTACGGGGAGGCCTCAGCTGTGGAGCTCCAGCCCGAGGTTAACATGGCAATCTCTGGGCCCCCGTCCGAAGTCAACATGGCGGACTCAGAGCTCCAGCGTGAGACCTACGGGGAGGTCTCAGCTGTCGAGGAAGCTGTCCCACTGTCCAGCCCAGCTGAGGAGGCTGTCCCGCTGCCCTGTCCAGCTGAGGAGGCTGTCCCACTGTCCTGTCCTGCCGGGGGCATCGTCCAGCATCCCAGTCCTGCAGGGGGCATCGTCCAGCATCCCAGTCCCACCGGGGGTGGTGCTCTGCCTGTCTTCTGCCTGGCGGAGGCCGCCTCGCTTTCCGTTGCAGCAAGAGACAACTCACACAGGGGCCCTGGACCGCCGTTGGAGGGGGGTTCTGTTACGCTCCTGCCGGCAGAAGTGCAAAGACTGCTGCAGAGAGCACGCATGCACGAGACTCTCACATATGGACATGCGCCTCTTGTTTGTGTTGGTTTTCCTTCTGTTTAGACATTGGTTTACGTTTGAGGGTGTGTCTTAATTTACTCCAGGTGTCTGCATTTTAATTTAAGTATGTTGATTATTTAAACCCCTCGTGTTGCTGTGCACTTCGCGCAGTATTATTCGTAGATGGTTACATGAGTAGCTAAATGAGCGTGAATACGCTTCGCATGCTAAGCAGTCTTGTAAAAGTGTCCTGTTCTGTTTCCTGCCTCATATCCAGTGTTCAAGTTTAAAGCCAGCTTTGTCTAGACCGCGTTTCCTTGTTTATTGCTTTGAGTGTTTGAATAAAGACTTTGATCTGCACCTGCTTCTGCCTTACCTCCCGTTTCATAACAGTGAAGCTTTCTTTTCGGAAATATTTATTTAACATTTAGTCTCGGATGTCACTGCTCTGTAAAGGTCAGTAGGTTTTCAATCATGAAAATGTTTTCACAATGCAAGACTGCATTTTTTTTCTTATCAACTTCAAGAAAGAGAAAAAAGAAAAGCTGATGAGGGAATGACTGTTTATAGAGGCTTTATCATAAGTGATAACAGGAACTAACTTGTCTTGCAGCTGCTCCTTAAACATTAAATGTAACTGTAAATGGTTCAATGATTAGTACGATATGACATTAATTAATAAATAAAAAAATGTAATTGCAGATTGTTGTTTCAAGTAACAAATCACTCTACAATGTGCTGTGACAAGAAAATAATCTATTCTGTACTGTATCACAAAATGTAAATTATTTTCCTATAACTATTTTTCCTTCTAACTTTTATAATTCTAATTATCTTATTATTGTAGAATATTGTTATTCTACCTTTTCTTCTTCTACTTCTTCCTCTTCTTCTTCTTCTTCTGGTTAGGGTGTCTATGGCAGCCCATATAACTGTCTGGTAAAAAGTCAAATTTGGCCCACTGATTGAGGAGGGTCTAATGAACACACTGACCAAATTTGGGCCAAGTGCTGCAACGCTCAAAATTGGACGGGCGGCATTCAATGAGGCCTGGAAGTTGCTCTGTAACTGGCAGGGAGTTCGGTATGGAATCCTGTTTCCAGCCCGTCTCCTCATCACGTTCAACGGAGAGGAAAAGGAGTTCACGGATGCAATCAAAGCGGTGAGCTACATCAAGAAGAATATCATCACTACAGCAGAGGGCTGAGTGAGTACCATTGCCCTGGCTAATTTATCGTCTCTGAACTCTGACTGGATGATAACTGTTTGAACAGACTTTTACTGTAATAAGGAGGATGATCAACACCATCTTATTTTTGTTATATACGGGCTTGCAGGGGAAGAATTCCTGGCCTTAATTTATCCTTATTATTATTATTATTTTTTTTTTTTACGCTGTAATGTATGGACATGCAGTTGTTGTTTTTCATTTATAGGGCTATAAGGCCCTGGCACAGTCTTGGACTTAACTTGGGTGGTACAGTATTTATCTAAACATAATGGTTTCATTCATCTTCTATCTGGGCTAATAGATGTGAATTTTCCAGGCCATATTTCCTATGCAGTAGATTATTTCTGAAGTGATTTTTGTTTATAACTATCCTGATCCATATTATTGGTTCATGTGCTGCAGCTAGTCATCCTTTTTTTTTTTTTTTTTTTTTTTCAAAAAAATATTTTGTTTGCTTATGACAGGGTGTATGATACTACACTGTGATAGGATACACTTTTTTGAATTTACTTTTTATACCAGGGGTTCAGTGGGAGCATGAGCAGTAGGCTCTATAGAGTTCCTCCACACAAGCACTAAATGTGCCGATTTGTTTTGGAAGGGTAAGGTGAGCACCCTGTTCCTGTAGGTGCTGAAGGGGGTGGGATGGGGGCGGGGTTACGGGGAGCGTGTACCAGACTTTGTCGTTTATTGTGCTTAACTTTCCAGACATCTGCTTTATGGCCCATCTGCTGTCATTCTAGGTTCCCTGTAGGGCTCAGATATCCAATCTTTTTTCTCCCATTATGACTGACATCAATATTCCCAGAGGGTCGGATGGCGGTATGGTTAACTGAGCTGAAATGTCAAGGCACTTAATCACCCTGTAAAGTGAAAAAAAGTATTTACACATCTGAAACAGCTTAATATAAATAATGCATTTCTTCAGGAGACACATCTACGGACAACAGACCATTCTAGACTGAGAAGGGAGTGGTCAGGACAGATATCTCATTCTAATTTCCATTCGAAGGCTAGGGGGGCAGCTATATTAATTGATAGAAATACACCATTTACGATAACAAGTGTGGAAGCTGACCACGCTGGGCGCTATGTTATTGTCGTAGGGCAAATTTATACATTTCCGGTCATCTTGGCCAATGTTTATGCACCAAGCTGGGACGATTGAATGTTCTTCACTAATTTTTTTTCCCCAACTACCAAATATGACATCGCATTACCTTATCCTTGGCAGTGACATGAACTGTATGCTCTCCCCTGTGTTAGATCGTAGCTCACCCAGATCATCGTCCCTGTCTAGGTCGGCGCGCTCTAGTGAGCTTTTCCTTGAATCGTACGGAGTGGTGGAACTGTGGCGCTTTCGCAACCCTACTTCCAGGAGATACTCCTTTTTCTCCTCAGTTCATAACATATACTCCCGTATAGACTATTTCTTTTTGGACAAAAGACTACTTCCCCTCATAACTAGATGTGATTATGGACCCATAGTTATTTCAGATCACTGCCCCTTAACTATGAGGATGCACATCCCAGATACACAATCCAATTATCGCCCTTGGAGACTCAACCCTCTGCTTCTGTTGGATGATGCTTTTACTAGATTTATTGCATCTGAAATTTCGTTGTTTTTAGATATTAAACAAACACGTGGAATGTCTTCCTTGACTATTTGGGAGTCACTGAAGGTGTATTTACGAGGTCAGGTCATCTCATACTATGCTAACCAGAGAAAAGTGAGCACTGCTCGACTTAAAGAACTGGAGGAAGAGATTCTTGAGCTAGATAGGGCACATAGCCAACTACCTTCTGCAGATTCTATGAAAAAGCCTTTGTCACTGCAGACAGAGTTTGACCTTTTATCAACAAAACAGACTGAGTATCTTATCTCCAAATCACGATACAGGTCTTATGAGCATGGGGAAAAGGCTGGACGGATTCTCGCTGACCAGTTGAGACAGAGAACCGCTAATCAGACCATCCCTGAAATATATGACGAGGAGGGCTCAAAATGTACAGATAGTGTTAAAATTAACTCCAGTTTTCAAACTTTTTATATGTCACTATACAGCTCCGGCCCAACTGTAGACCTTTCTGTATTGGAAGACTATTTTAAGACCCGGCATGTTCCGTCCCTAGATCCAAAGGAGGCCGCAGGGCTGGAGGAGGACCTCTCAGTCGGGGAGATAGCATCAGCGATTGGCTCTATGCAAAGCGACAAATCCCCTGGAACGGATGGTTATCCAACCGATTTCTATAAAAAGTTTTCAAGACAACTCTCCCCTTTGTTACTGTCGGTTTTCAAGGAGTCGCTCTCCTTGAAAGCCCTACCATCTACTATGCATGAAGCAGTTAGCTGCTTACTCCTTAACAAAGACAAGAGCCCCCTTGAGTGCAGTTCTTACCATCCAATTTCTTTACTAAATACAGATGTTAAAATCCTTGCTAAAACTTTGGCACGTCGCTTGGAGGGGGTTCTTTCATCCATTATATCACCAGACCAAACAGGTTTTTATTAGGGATCATTACTCCTTTTTCAACATCAGACGCTTTTTCAATATCCTCTATAGCCCCTCTCCACCTGGTACCCCAGAAGTAGTGCTCTCACTTGATGCTGAAAAGGCATTTGACCAGGGTGGAGTGGGGCTATCATTTCAGTGCGCTGGAGAAGTTTGGATTTGGTCTCAGGTTCATATCATGGGTCAAACTTTTATATACATCTCCAAGGACTGTTGTTCGTACTAATAATAATCTGTCCACCTACTTTGAGCTCCAGTGGGGTACAAGACAGGGATGTCCTCTGTCGCCACTGCTATTTGCCATTGTAATGGAACCACTTGCAGTGGTGCTAAGACAGAATGCATAAAGTTTCGCTTCATGTGGACGATATGCTTTTATTCATTTCACAACCCCTTCTGAGTTTCCCTAAACTAATGGTCTTAACAAGTTTTTGGCAGAATATCGGGCTATAAGGTCAATATTCAAAAAAGTGAATTGATGCCTGTTGGTGAGGGGGCAGGCCAGGTACCCCTAGACTCATTCCCTTTTAAAATTAGTGCAAAGTAATTCAAGTATCTCAGGGTGTGGGTTACACACAGATCTATACCTAGCTAATTATCAGCCACTGTTATCTAATCTGAAGCAAGATATTGAGCGGTGGGACCCCCTGCCTCTCTCCTTGGGGGGCAGAATCAATACTATAAAGATGAATGTGCTGCCTAAATTTTTATATGCTTTCTAGTGTCTCCCAGTGTTTCTTACTAAATCCTTTTTTTCAAAACTGAATAATCAGATATCAGCCTTTATCTGGAACAAAAAGCCACCACGGATCAAAAGGCATATATTAGAGACCTTGAGCGAAGGGAAGGATGGCACTCCCAAACGTCATGTACTAATACTGGGCATCTAATATAAGAGCGCTGCTGTACTGGATGAGGGAAAGTGCTACAGCCCCTGGATGGACAATTATGGAGGGGGCGTCCATTGCTTCCACCGCTCTAGTAGCCCCACTGTGCTAAATTACCATTCGCACAACCTATGTCCAGCTTTACTTCTAATCTAGTTGTTGTACACTCAATCAAAATTTGGAATCAGTTTAGAAGATCTTTCTCTCTTAGGGACTTGTCACTCAGGGGGCCAATTGCAAATAATCATCTGTTTATTCCATCTTTGATGGATAAGACTTTCGATACTTGGTCTAGAAAGGGGGCTGTCTTACTGTCTGATCTCTATGTTGATGGTGTTTTT
>JANDJT010000103.1:13339767-13351764 GCA_024331685.1 Stegophilus panzeri
ATATATAAACCTGATAAACCTGTGTTGTGTTTGCAATTGTTTGATATCCATGTGAGTAGAGTATTTATGAGAATTTTTATTAACAATATATCAAAAGGTTAAACAATAGACAATTTTTCTTCAAAACAGCCTTCTTTGCTCATATTTACCAAGGGTGCCAATATTAGTGGAGTACCATTTATGCTATTGCTCCTACAAATTCTGTCCAATCTTCAGCAAATTTGGCTTACATTGTCTTGAGACATCTTGAGACAACAATATCAGCTAGATGTAAGTTGGGTGTAAATACTTGCACAAAGTGGGGGAATTTGGTGCAGACTAATGAGAAAAAATACAAAATACCGTAGATGTTTTCAAATTGCAAGACGAAAAACCATTTCAGATCAGAGCAGTAGAAATCCTGACCATAGGTCAAAGTAGCAACAGACAAAACCATAGGTCACAGGAGTAGCGGAAGTGTCACCCTGCTACCCATTTGTTCATCTAGACCTTTTCTCCTATAGTCAGAGAATTCGACCACTGTCCATGGTCAAAACATACACATCATGAGGGAAACTACAAATCACTCTTGAATCCCTTTGCCTAAAGTTATGGCTCTTCTTTTCTGTGATTGCTTAGGCAACAATTGTAGTGCGTCTGTGAAGGAGCAAATTGGCCCATGAAAATGCTGCTTGCAGCTTTAATAATAACAATAATAATAACAATAGTAATAATAATAATAATAATAATAATAATAATAATAATAATAATAATAATAATAATAAAATAATAATAATAAAAATAATTGTAATAATCATGATAATAATAATAAAAACAATAGATTATTATTATTATCATTATTATTTGATATATGACTTATCTGATACTATGACTCATTGCACATAGTGGTTTGTACTTATTACAAAACAATCACCAAAAAATCTGTTTAATAATACAAAAAAAACTACATTTCCTAGTTTTTTTCTTCATTTGAGGAGGTATAGCTGAGATCATATTGTTACATTGTCAGGCCTCTTTGCCATAATAAAGCCATTTGAAATATAATAGAAATAGCAAGGTAGCATGTACTAGCATTCTTTTTTCTTTCACTAATAATGTGTTCCATGCAGAGTCTGTCATGTATTATTACTTTTATAGCAATGTCTTGGATAAAGAACAGTTAGTCATGTCAAATTCTTCAAGTTCTACATTCATTTCCTGCATCACAAAAAAATAAGTGTTTCATGCAGTTTGTTTCCAGTAATTTCTACTCATTTACAGCTGCTGAACATTCTCAACTCTAGCAGAGTCGATTGTGCTTCTATGAGAGATTAATCATGGATATGGCATCATAAGATATCACATTAATCACTGGATGTGGATCGGTCATTAAAGTGTGGAAATGGGTGATGTATCACATTGTCACTATTAGGCCATAGTGACAAATGGAACACTCGTTCAACATGGCCGTAGAGAAGATGTATGGATTGTCACTTAAATATTTGTCAAACTCTTTTGATGTGCTCTGTTGATAATTAGAAATGAAAAGATGTGATGAGTAACTGTGGAGGAAAGGGTATTAATATTTATATTATGTCTGATAATTGTGTATCACCTAGTGAGATCACTTTTGATTGCTAATACTATACTAGGCCAATTGACATTTCCAAATTGTCTGTTGTATGTGAATGGGTGTGCGAATATGTGTGTGTGTGTGTGTGATTGAGCCCTGCAATGGATTGACACCCCATCCAGGATGTCCCATGTATTGTGCCAAGAGTTCTCTGGGATAGACTCCAGGCTCCCCCACAGCCCTGTGTAGGATAAGCAGTATATAAAATGGATGGATGCATTTCAGTAGGTAACTTCAAGCCTGCTGAGGCTTGAGTAGATGACATGGAGTACATGACATAGATTCTTGACAAAATGTTGCTTAAAACAAGATTATAATACATGAGATTGGCTGAGAGTTTATTAGATTAGGGAAGGTTGGTTTACAATTCATCTTTTTTTACCATGCACTGAGGTTAGATACAATATATTGCCAAAAGTATGTGGACACAAGACCAATCAAACTCATATGCGTTTGTTGAACCATTATAGCTTTCACCCCCTTTGCTGTTATAACAAGATCATTAGTCAGGTTGGACATTGATGTCGGACAAGAAAGCACACGGTCAGCATTCATCCCAATCGGGGTTGAGGTCAGGGCTCTGTGGAGGCCATTCAAGTTCTTCCACATCAACCTTGCAAACCATGTCTTCATGGATCTTGCTTTTTGCACAGGGGTATTGTCATGCTAGAACAGGTTTGAAGTAGGCTCCTTAGTTCCAGTGAAGGGAAATCTTAAAGCTACAACATACAAAGACATTCTAGACAATTGTGTGCTTTAAAATTTATGGCAACAGTTTGTGGAAGGCCCACATATTTGTGTGATGGTCAGGTGTCCGTAAACTTTTGGCCATATAGTGTAGAAAATAAGTAAATTGTGGTTTCAGTAGATTGCATTATATGATTAATAACGGTGTGGATGATGTTTAATGTTTAGAAATTCTTGTTTAGTGTGCTGACTTATTTCCAGCCTGGAAACTGGTATTCATTCATTCAACTTCAGTAACCACTTTATCGGGATTTCATTGGATCTGGCGCTTATCCCAAGGACACTGGGTGTGAGGTGAGAATACACCATGGATGGGCAACATGCATACACTTTAACACCTTGAAGCAATTTAGCACAATCAATCCACCTACTGGCATGTTTTTGGGAGGTGGCAGGAAACTGAAGAAACCAGAGGACACCCACATGAACATGGGTAGAACATTGGAAACTTTACACAGACAGTAACCAGAGCTCAGGTTTGACCCAGGGACCCTGAAGCTGTGAGACACAAGATACCATCTGTACCACCATACCACCCAGAGTCTGGACTTCATAAAAAAAAAAAAAAAAAATTAACTCAAGAAGGTGTTTCTAATAATTGCTACAAGACTACTTTCATCTAATTTTCTACAGTACTAACCATTACCTCTATCCCAATCCCTGAAAGTCATGCATAAAATCATGTATTATGTCTATGATGTATTTTGAATATACACATAATCAGCTGTGTGCTTCTGTTTTACATTTGCTGTTTGAAATGTCAAAGACTTGCTTGCCACTATCTGCCTCTTAGCTTTTGAATGTCCAGAATTAGATTAGAATGCAGTTTTTATGCATTCTGAATCTCCATTAGCTCCATTGTAACACCAAATACATCTGACAGCACTCCTAGTAAATCTACTGTAAACTAGTTTTCTTGTAATTAGTTGCCTTTCTCTTCTTGCCTTGCATATACATCAACTTATTATAGCTCTTTTAAATGCTTGTTTTCCTCGCAACTCACTTGTCAGTTTGTCAGAGTAGCTGGTGCTTGTTTCCTTTTTACATTAAACTAAGATTAGCTTCTCTAACCTTGCTGCTGGTTTCAATATCTAATCATACAAGTACTAGCACGAGTAAGTCAAATAAAACTACATATATAACTGGACTAGACTGTGAATTTAATTCCCAGGCCAGAGAATCTATGTTGGGCCTTTGAGCAAGGCTTCAATTACCTTGAGTAAGGCTGTATTCTACCTCAGTTGGATAAAACCACCTTCTAATGCATACATGTAGGGATTTTAATTTGTGGGAGCGAATTAACTGGATTTGTATTGATAAAGTCATAACAAGCCATCCTCTGTGAATACACATCATCAGTGATGTTCCGGGAATTCTTGGGTGTTTCAAATCTATCAGTGTCATACAGCCTCCTCTAGGCGACCCAGCTGCACCTGATCAAAACCAAGCTTTTTTTCCAAGATGGCTAGTTAGCTACTGTCCAAATGGCTTTCCTGACTTGAGTCACAGCCATCTCAAGGGTCTCTCTCTCTGCATCTTCAGTGATACTGTGGATGGCTCTTTGCTCCTCTATGTCCTCAAAGCCCAACCCGCTGGGCACCGGGCACAAATTGGGCAGCAAAACACTGGCTTCCAACTTCTACTGGCAAGTACCTTGCTGGCAAGCCCTCATATTCTTAGCAAGATAATCCTAACCTTAATCATTCATAAATTTAAAGTTTTCATGCAATTTGTAATCATGTTTGTGTCACTAACAGTAATAAAGTTATTATTATAATAATATTTTTCTATTATATCATACAACAGTAGTTTACTATAACAGCACAGCTCAGAAAATAGTGCTGTATATCAAATGATATGTTCATATTAACTCTTTCATTGTAATCTGTTATTTTTTCTATATTTACTGTGGGATATGTATGGCAAATTTACATAATCTAATACTAATAATCAACGGATTAAAAAAAAAAAGTGCTGTTATTTAACAACAAAAATAATAATAAGCCTTTATATGGTGAAGCTCTCTATTGTTAATTAACAATGTTTAATTAACATTTATAGAAATGCAGTTTCTCAGTGACAAAAAAAAGAACCTGCTGAGGGAATTACTGTTTATAGTGTCTTTATTGTAAGTGATAACAGGAATTGTCTTGCAAACATTCCTTAAACATTAAATGTAACTATAAATGGTTAAAAAGGATGACATGTCATTCATTAATAAATTCAAAATTGTATTAGCAGATTACTGTGGTATAAAAGTAACAAAACTTCCCACAATGTGCTATTAAATGAAAATAATCCGCTATATCACACCACCTTGTCGTAGACTATTTTCCTATAACAGAACATTCCAACAAGTTTTTTTGTAATTTCTTCTTCTTCTTCTTCTTCTTCTTATATGATATGCTGTACAACATACAATATCTGTGTTTTGTCTACATCTGAATTTGCACTGAAGTCCACTTCCCACAGTCACAGTCACTCCATTTACTGATTGCACACACCAGGACTCAATGACCTTCACACACATATAAGCACCAACACTTTGTGAAATATGTGTTCTGCACTAACTGATATTCACTTCACCTGATATACTAAGCTTTCAATCTATATTTGCTATTTCTGAATTTGACCCTAGCGTGTTTCATAGTTTGTTGATTCTTGTTTGTGTTCTTATCCTAAGAGAAGATGCTGTCTTCTGCTTTCCTATGACAGACATGCCCCCTCTTCCTCCCCTGCCTTCCTCTGCTACACCCACTCCCCTCCTTTCTTCTCACACCCATCCCCATTTAAGTTGCATTTTTCAAAAAGATTATGAGGTAGACTTGAGCTGAAAAAGGGGGGTTTCATGATCCTTTAATGAGGCCAGCCCTAGGTAATGGGGATCTCTCAGATACATTTAGATTTCTGTCCAGCTGAGTTCCAAAGTAATCAAAGTTACAGGTGCATATGCTTTTTATGGATTTCCAATTAAATGCACAGAGCATGTGAGAAAAAATGAAGATATACTGTATACCAATGTTCCACCCATCTCCTTATCTCTTTATCTCTCTCTCTCTCTCTGATGTAGTTGTAGAAATGTGGATTTTACAGTGAAGGCTGAAATGATGTTTCACTCTTTCAGTTACACTGAGCTGGTGAGTAAAAGTAGTACTGGCAAGATGGCAGAGAAGAGAATTATTTGAGATTTACAAATGCTTACTAGGAGTATGTCTAGATGGTTTAGTATCCAGTATTACAAGAAGCACATTTATCTAACTTGCTTAGCAAAAATTGCTTAATCACAGTTGTGGAAAGTTTATGCATTCTAGCCCATTTTGCGAAGCTATAATCAGATTGATCACCTTTGAAACTATTTTGTCAACAGACTCCAAGGCATGTCTTTCTATGCAAAAATGTAGTTGGGTTTGAATTTTGAAATTGGATTTGAAAAAATTTAGTTTCGTTTGAATTTATATGGATGATGCTGTAATGAACAGTAACCCTGCCACAAATCCTTAACCTTAGCCTTGACATTCATATATTTGTATTTGTTATAAAATTGGTTACAAATTTACAAGTTTGACACCATGCTGATTTACATATACTTTAAGTTTTTGGTGTACATATACAACTACAAGTATAATATATATGCATACATACACAGAAAAATGTGACTGTTTTTGAGCCACCTTATCACTCACTGACCCATCCATTCATTTTTCATACCGCATTATCTTACAAAGGGTCACAGGGGGCCTGGACCCTATCCCAGGGAGCTCAGGGCGGTACACATCACAGGGAACAATCGCACAAACACTACAGACCATTTGGAAATGCCAATCAACCTACAATGCATGCCTTTGGACTGGGGGAGGAAACTGGAGTACTTGGAAACCCCCGAAGCACGCAGGGCAGGGGCAGGATTCGAACCCCCCAACCCTGGAGGTGTGAGACAAATGTGCTAACCACTAAGCCACTGTGCTGCCCTCATACGTAATTCATAATATGTAACTACTTAAGTAATAATCTAGATTGTTAAATTGGTAAAAATTTGATATTCAATTTAGGAACATTGTTATGGTTTGTAATAACCTAAAAAATTGGTCGTTGCCAATGCAATCAACAGATCTAAATAGATTGTTTGGTCTATGCATCTATCTAATTGAAATGGGTGCTCTGCAGTAGGTTACACTTTTCTCAGCTCAATACAATTCATTCATCTTTTAAACTTGATGGTGAAATATGCTAACTTTCTAGAATCAAATGAATACATTATTTATTCGCCGTATAGAGTACTGATATAAGTGGGTTTTAAGATAAGATAAGATCATCAATCTGGGATGTGAAATGTCAAGTTAAATAAAAAACTAATGTTTGGAAATCTAAAATTATTTTGTACTGACTCCATAATAAGTCATAAAATAAAAAAATCTATAACAACGTTTGTACGGTGAGAATAAATTTAGGACACAGGAAAACATAAGGGTAACAGAGTATGTAGTTTATTGAGAATCACTATCATATTCATCATACACTGGGGAGGGGACAGGATTCATAAGAGAATAATCAGTACGTGAAGGATAATATGGTGTTGTGTTCATAGCAAAGCTACTGTCATCATCAGAGGAAAGAAAATATGGGCCTTCCACAGAGGATATGGGAGACAAATGAGCCTCAGTTTGAGTAGACATATGAGCATAGGTCACCGATGGGATCATACGATAAGGGGGAGGATAAGGAAACCCTGGGGGTATAGGTGAAGAGCAGAGTTGTTCCTGCAAAGCAGTAATGTCCACTGCAAAATGTGCCAGCTGATGATGTAGATATTGGTCCAGGCTTGAGAAATTGAGCAGCCGAGAGAGAGAAAGTCCAGCTGATTGATGGTGTTGGCCAGCTGAACAAAGAACAGAGAGAGGACAAAAATGAGAATATTATATATACCAAAACAGTAGTGGCAATATTTACTCATACACATATACAAGTAAAAAAAAACAGGTATCAGTACATAGCTGTTGATAGAATAGTGAGAAACACATTGCAAATCTTCGAAAGACAAACCACTCATATTTGTGTCATTTCACTTTTTTGGAATTTTGAACTGTCATATTGTGTCTATATTTATCTTCACAAACAGTGTTTGGTAATGCTTTACGTAAAGGAAAACTCCACCCGGAAACACATTAAAATGTATTACTGTTGAAATAAATAGGATGTGCTTAGCAATTCTAATGCTAATTTATTGTATTTCCATTATTCCTGTTATGGACAGACTAAAAGACTTAAGCACTGCTGCATTGCTCTTTTGAGCTAGAGATGAAGCAAGAGCTAAAATATATTTTTTTAAATAAACTTTGGACACCACTGAAAATCACATGTTAATTATAAATATTAATATGCAAGTCTTTCAGTGTGGATTTTTCATTTAAGAACATTTTTTTCTATGGCTAGATGGCACCTCACAAGACCTTCAAGACAACATACAGAGAACTACATAAACTACATACATTTATAAAGTTTTGTACCAATAAATATCTAATATAATGAACACTTTTTTTTTTTCCAGTTTTCCCAGATGGCACAATACCTGAATCGTTGTGATGTAAGGTTGTGTTGAAGTAAGTTTGAATTATGACACATTTGAGGCAGATTATCTTAAAATGTCATGACAACTTGAGACAAGTTTTTGCAGTGGCAATCATTACACTGCAACATCAGGGTTGTGTTATTTTTCCTTACCCTTAAGTAAAGTGTGTCTTATTTCTGCTTATAATATGATAACATGACAAGGCCATAACACAGTTATTGGAAAGTTGGAAAATGTCATAACACAATATTATGTCAACAAATATGCCCTTATGTCACTTGACTGGGGTTTTAAGTCAGTGTAAGGTCAAAATTGACACCTATTGCATTGACACCTATGGTATGTGTCACCCTGTGTCATGTAGCCCTATGAACCCTTACATCAATGTTTCACTTAATACTTTAGATAAAGTTTATAATACTTTACTTACAGTATAATGAGGATTCATTTAAAATATTAATTACTTCACCCAAAGCACTTGTTAATGACAATTTAAATGTCCAAAATAATTACATTATTTATAGATTACATAATATATAATATACATAATATATACATATATATAATTACATAACTAATCCTTAATAAATATTAAAGGTGCAGTAGGTTGCAGGACATTATGATAAATAGCAACATTTATGTTGCAACGTGCTTATTAGTTATCAAATAAATGAATTGCAGTATTTTTAGAGCATATCTCCATGCATGCAATACTTAACGTTCTGTTCACACACAGCTGATCTGACACCAAAGCTGTGATGTTGCTGTGCTTAATTGGTGTGAAGCAGGTACATGGCTCTGGTGCTGATGGTTCTGCAAGTGTGTTCTTCAAGCTTTTGTAGGAACCAGATATCAAATTATCATTAATTTTGTAGCTGTGTCTAGATGTAGGACTTGGTAACCTGATATTCATAACAGTTCTGTAATGACAAGGAGACTATGGTAACAGCAGGAGATAATGACATCTTCTTGGATAATGTTTTTGTCTTCTTCTACTTTTTTGCCCTGCACTGGCTAGATACTGTTTTGCTGACATTTTTGGACAAAAAATGGAGCAGTTGACATAAAGTAATGAGAATGCTCACGAAATGTCTATATACTAGCTCGGATGTCAGTGTCTTATCATAAAGTAAGTGTATTCAGAGACTCAATACATAAATGTTGATGTGCATCAGAAATTAAGTTACCTACAAAATAAGTTATGTCATGATTTCTGAATCCTAGAAGATGTGATGATTAAAACACAATATGTTTAATATGTAACAATATATTTAAGGGGAATGGCATACAGGGGCCTCCCCGTCCATGATGTGGCCCTAGGCAAACAAACTAAAATTTAGTAACAATTTTTTTTTTTTAACTAAATTCAAAATAATTGAAAGCACAATCATAATCATGAACCTGTGTGTGTACAGGCGTCAAGTACTGCATTTACAATGTAAATTTATATTTTAATGGCATCATAATGTCAATGGAACAAAAAATATTCAAATAACAGGCACAATGCTGTCTATGAACGCCACATATCACTTTAATGGTGGATTTATTGAAAAGTAAAGCAGGTCGGTCAATGGCTTCCTTATGAAAAAATACTTTTGAATATTTATTATGGTGCTTTTCTAATAGATGAAGAAAATCAGGTTGCGAGTCTCTAATTCTGCACCTATTTGAATGTCTGAACCCAGGCAGTGACAGCAAGCAGTTCTGCCTCACTGATCACATGAAAAGGACCCATCTGTACACACTCCTCTAAACGTATGGAGCAGAGTCCTCTCAAACCCAAGGTTAAACACACTCCAAACAAAGAGTTTTAGTGGGTGGTGAAGGTCACAACACCTGGCAACTGTTGACAAGCCTCATAAGTCACTTTTGGTCAATAAGATGCATCTAATAAAATAAATAAATAAAAATACAAATATCAGGTTAGCCAAGATCTCAATATGCATTAAAGATAAAATGTGCAAAACGTCAACGATTAATATAGATTGAATGACAAAGCTCTTCGGTCATGCTCTGTAAAGAGCACATTTTCTCACTTAGCTTTGTTTCTCACCATAATTTCTGTAAAATAAAAAAGGTATGATAAATTACACAGTCTAGACCTGCAATTAGAACAAGAACTAGAGACAGTTGACAAATTAAAGGAAAGGTGGTGACTCTGTTATTCTGTGAAGGCACTTTGCTGGCATGGTTTGGGTGCACTTGAAAATTCAATGTAAATCAATACAAAGTTATTGTGACTGACCACCTTTGTTTTATGATGAATCAATTTAATCCTGATAGTAGCAGTTTTTTCCAGGATGACCCCGCCCCCATACACAGAGACAGAGGGCTTATTGAATGGGTTGCTGTGTATGAAAATTATGTAAATTATATGTTATGGCCTTTCACAGTCATACTGTTGGAGAGCGCTCTCCAACACCATCATAAAAAGAAAAAAGTTGAAGGAACATATTTTGCAAGAATAATGTTCACTCCAGTATAGTTTCAGAAATTTGTAGAATTTATGCCCAGATGCATTGAAGCTGTTCTGGCGGCTCTTGCTGGCCTAACACCTTACTAAAATGCTTTGTGTTGTTTTTCCTTTAATTTCTCACTTACCTGTATATTTAGTACTTTGATACCTAAGCACAATAAATGCCAAATTCTTAGTGTATGTTTGTATTAATAGAACTGAATGTGTATAAGCCACAACATACTAATTATGTCTGATCACTTTACAAGCAAACACCTGTTGTTTAAAGGTTTAAAAGATGAGTTTCTTGAAACATAATATCTGCCATGTCTGTTTTTCAACAAATTGCTACATATTGTTGGAAAATTATGGGAAGCCTTGTGCCCATCTGTTCCAACAGCAAAAAAAGAACAACAACAACAACAAAAAAAAAAAAAAAACAATTTCACACTGAAAGGAAATTCTCTTATATCATGTACTCTCTTATATCATGAACTGCTGTTAAGACACCTTAGATACAGGGGATACTGGGTTATAGTTTCTGTTTGTGTGTCTCTGTGCTATCAAATACCTATGATGAATGCATTCATTTAATTACCTCTTTGAATAAGCTGATCAACTGCCATCCTTTACTATAACTGACACATGTAGACTTATTTTGTAGTATGACCCTGTGTGCTGTGTGTTTTGTCTAAATCTGTCCAGCACCTGCAGAAGCAGAAACCCGCCTACTAAGCAATGCTGTTATCAATATGTATAAATACTCCTGTTCTAGACGAAATAAACTGGACGTCTCTGTGAGCATGCATGTGTCAGTGTGTGTTCATTTAGACTCCCCAGATCTGAAACGCTCTGAGGAAAACCACACTTTCTCGCTTCATAGCACAGAACTAAGAGTTAATAGAAATAATAAGGCTGGAAAGGGCTGATGGAGGACTGAAAGACATAATCTGAGATTCCTGAGATACATGGAAATCTAACACACACTTTTACAGTTTCATATATAGGAGAATATAACATTTCAAAAGTGGACCTAAGCATAGCACATGGAAGAGAAAGAAAGTGACTATTAGTATTGATAATACTGTTGATAAATGAAGCAAATAATAATGTTATTTTTAAATGGATTTGGATGGATTTCTATAGAGTCTCACAGCTGAGTAGAAATGCATAAAATAGGAGCTTATGCACAACTAAATAGCATGTCATAAGAGCTTTTGGGGTTATTTAATCTTTAGTAGCCATACCTGAGTGGCTTATTGTTCCCTTTCAAAGGGAAGTCAGCATTGCTTAAGCTTCACGCCACAGGAAGCACCCTCGCACAGGACCAGTATCTGAAGCCTATTTAAAATCATGCCTATATATTGGCCTGCCATGGTCAGGTGATGGGGCATTTTGCGTGTCGCATGACTATAAAACGGTGCTTGGAAGCCATGTCATTAGCTTCAGCAAAGCCGCATGTCGGTTGTCTGTATGAACATTCCTAAAACTCTTCACTTCTCACTATTTTCAAAATATATATATCCATCCATATCCATATATCCATCTTCTATACCGCTTAATCCTTTTCAGGGTCACGGGGAAACCTGGAGCCTATCCCAGGAAGCATCAGGCACA
>JANDJT010000103.1:13358799-13378229 GCA_024331685.1 Stegophilus panzeri
GCTTTGCTACAAACACATCATATGACCTCTCACCTACAAATTATTCTCCTACAAGCCCTATTCCCTCCCCAGAATATTTGTATGATAGTGATTCTCAATAAACCACATACTCTATTACCCTTGTGTTTTCCTGTGTCTTAAATTTATTCCCACAGTTACCAGGTCCAGATCATAGCTCAACCTCCCATTTCAGAGGTGTGCTCACCACAGTAGTCAGCACAGATCAGAGCCTGACGTTAGCACAGGCAGTAAGATCTCTCTTAGACAAAGGGGCCATAGAACATGTGTCTCTTTCTCTGAGGTAGGAAGGTTTTTACAGCCATTCCTGGTCAACAGAAAAGATGGGAGTATGCGTCCAATTTTAGATCTGCAACATCTGAACCATACTCTTCGGACATACAGGTTCAGGATGTTGACGCTCAAACTTATCGTTCCACAGATTCAGTTCGAGGAATGTTACAATAGATCTAAAAAAGATGCATATTCCATTGCCCAATCAGGCAGTTCCTGATATTCGCGTTTGGATGCGTATCAATATCGGTTTTTGCTTTTGGTCTGGCTTTATCCCCTCGCACCTTCACTAAGTGCATGGATGCTGTGCTGGCTCCATTTCGACTCCAGGGCATCAGTGTACTAAACTACCTGGACAAATGGTTAATTCTAGTGGGTCCAGGAAGTTGGGGCTCAGGTTGAACCTCAGGGAAAGTTGCCTCTCCAGTCAATGGATGACTTTTCTAGGGGTTATATGGGATTCAAATATGATGAGGGCATGTCAATCCTATCAACATTGTGCAAGGTAAAGTTAGGTCTGGGCATCCCCTCCAATGTCTACAGGTGGCAGCAGCCAACATCATACTGTTGGGTTTATTGCACATGATACCATTCATTGGTGGCTGAAAGTCAAGGGTTTCTTCCAAGGATTAAACTCCTGAAAGTAATCAGTCTCACACAGCGATGCCTATGTGCTCTGAGAACTTGGGGGTGTCCCCGGTTTCTAGCCTCGGGTCACACTCTAGGGGCGTCTCTTTATGACAAGACAGTAATGTCAAAGACAGCTCCCTCATGGGCTGGGGCGCGGTCTAAGACGGTTGTGCAGCTCATGGTCTCTGGAGCGGCCCTCATCTAATGGTGCATATAAATCACCTAGAAATGTGGGCCGTACTCCTAGCATGGAAATTCTTCTCCTCAGTTGAGTGGTCACCATGTGTTAGTTATGATAGACAACACAGCGGTGATCTCATATGTCATCCACCAGGGAGGGTTATGTTCACGTAGGGTTCAGACAGGCTTAACTAATTCTTCTCTGGTGGAGGGGATATTTTATCAGTGAGTGCAATGTACATTCCAGGCAACCGGAATGTGGGAGCAGATATCCTGTCGAGGCAGGGGCTGAGGCCTGGGTATTGGTGGCTCCATCCACAAGTGTTGAAGGTTCAGCCGAGCAGAAGTGGATGTGTTCTCCTCCGAGGGGACAACACACTGCCCGCTGTGTTTCAACCTCACCAAAGAAAAACATTACGGCTGGAGGCCATGGTACACATATGGCCGAGGTCACATCTATACGCCTTTCCCCTAATTGCTCTGCTCTAGCAAGAGTTCACCAAGATGGTCTACATTTGCTGCTAGTAGCATGTTATTGGCCAGCTCAAATATGGTTGTCAGAGATAATATCTCTGCTGGACAGCACCCCCTGAGAAATCCCGTTCACAGGGATCTATTGTCTCAGGCCAGAGGGTACAACCAAGGTTGTAGAGACCATGCTAAATGCTAGAGCACCATCCATGAGAAAATTGTATGCATTCAAGTGGCGACTTTTTGTATCATGGTGTGAGTAATGTCAGTTAGACCCAGTAAACTGCACAATAGTTACAGACCTGGAGTTCTTACAAAAACATTTCTCAGCAGGGTTGGCCCCTTCTACAATTAGGGTCTACGTGGCCACAATTTTGGCCTGCCATGCCCCAATTGATGGAGCCTCTTTTGGGCAACATCCTCTAACTTTGTGGTTTATGTGTTGTGTCAGACAGCTGAGGCCCATCTGCAGACCAGACCTTTGCCCCTGGATTAGCCAAGGCCTCCCCATATTCTAGGGTAGATTATTTCCTAAGTGCCTATGTCTGCTGCCCAGCCAGTAGTTTTTGCAGGTTTTTTCCATTCCTTACACCAGAATGAGAAGAATTAGACCTACTGTGTCCAGTAAGGGCTCTTTGTACTTACGCTTCAGCCAGTGGCATAGGTCAGAGCAGTTGCTTAGCTGCTTGGCAGTGACGGTAGAGGTGATGTCAAAGCAGCACATGTTTATTTGGATAGTGGAATCAATCTCAATTGCTTAGGAGGCACTCGGTCTCACCACGCCTCTGGGCACAAGTGTTCATTCCACTAGGGGGTTGCCTCCTCAAAGACTTTATCTAAGGGGTACCCTTACATGATGTGTGTGCTGTGGCAGCCGAGGTCTACACCGCACACACTCATTTGGTATTACAGTTTGGTCAAGGATCTTGCAGTGACCCTCAGTCTCAGACCTTTCTGGACAGGCCACACCCTCAGAGTGATGGACTGGGTATACTCATTCCCACAGCATGAAAAAGCTATGCAATGTTGAGTTTCCTTTGAAAGGGAACATCTGGGTTACGCATGTAACCCTGTTCCCTTAGAAGGGAACGAGACATTGCATAGCTTTTTCATATTGCAGTATGCCTGTAAATTGCATCTTCGCTTCAGATAAAAAGAAGCTAATGATGTGGTTTACAGGTGCCGTTTTATTGTCACGTGACGTGCGAAATGCCATGTCACCTGACCACGGCAGGCCTATAAATAGGCATGATTTTACACAGACTTCCGATACCGGATTAACGCTGAGGTCATGTCCCACAGCATGAAGCTCACGTAACGTCTCGTTCCCCTTTCAGAGAACAGGGTTACATGCATAACCCAAACATTGTTTGTTACAATTAAAATATGTAATATTTTTCCTATTTAATTAGTATTCAAATTAAGTAGCCTAAGTAGCATGCCCGTATTTTAAATGTCACTCTCCATATTAAACTGCTCCAGGCACATCAGAGAATGAACATGAAAAAATTTGTGACCTACAAACATAGTACAAATTTTGGCATTAACCAGCAAATTACACTTACACTAACAGAAAAATAGAGTAAAAATGTACGAAGTTGACAACTACAGTGCTATGAAAAAGTATTTGCCTCATTCTGATTTCTTCTGTTTTTGTGCATCTCAAACTAAATAGTTTTAGATCTTCAAATGAAATACAACATGAAACAAAGGCAACCTGACCGCACACCTCATAAGCGATAGAGATTGCTTCCACTATACAATTAGAGATGCGCTGCTTTGACACAGCATCACCTCTACTGTCGCAGCTGCTCCGACTTACGCCACTGGCCGGAGTGGTGGACGTAAGCTCAGAGAGCCTTTACTGGACACAGCTGGTGCATTCTCTCCTTTTCCGGTGTGAGGAGTGGAGGAGGGCAGAAATCCTGCAACACTACAGGCTGGGCATCAGATGTAGGCACTTTAGGAATATAATCTGGCCTAGGATACAGGAAGGCCTTGGCTAGTCCAGGGGTAAAGTCAAGGCAGGAAGGGGGAACAGAGAGAACTTGTAGATCTCCTACTCGCTTGAGAGATGTCAGGGCCAGCAGAAGAGCTCCCTTCAGAGTCAGAAGCTTCTCAGAGGCTGACTCTAAGGGCTTAAATGGGGCACCTGACAGACCTTCCAGGACCACAGAAAGGTCCCAGGAAGGTATGCATGGTCTGCAGATGGGCATCAGCCACGCATAAACCTCGAAGTTAGAGGATGTTGCCCCACAGAGGCTCCATCAATAGGTGCGTGGCTGTAGAAGGAGCCAACCCCGCTGACAAATGTCCTTGTAAGAACTCCATGACTGTAGCTATTGCACAGTTCACTGGGTCTTGCTTACGTTCCTCACACCACAAGACAAAAAGTCACCACTTGAGTGCATACAATTTCCTCATGGATGGTGCTCTAGCATTCAACATGGTCTCTACAAACTCAGTTGTGCCCCTCAGTGGCCAGACCCACAGTTTCCATAGTTCTGGCCGAGGGTGAAAAATCAACTCTCCGGCTTGGGACAGTAGATCCCTGTGGATGGGAATCTCCCAAGGAGTGCCGTCTATCAGGGATATTATCTCTGAGAACCATATTTGAGCTGGCCAATAAGGTGCTATTAGCAGCAGACGTAGACAGTCTTGGTGAACTCTCACTAGAACTTGTGGGAGCAGAGCGATCGGGGGGAAAGCATATAGATGCGACCTCGGCCACATGTGCACCATGGCATCCAGGCCTAATGGTGCGAGAGGAGTGAGGGCAAACCACAGCAGGCAGTGTGTTGTAACCTCAGAGGCGAACACATCCACCTCTGCTTGTCCAAACCTCCGCCATATGGATTCCAGCACTTATGGATGGAGCCTCCAACCCCCAGGCCTCAGCCCCTGCCTCGACAGGATGTCTGCCTCCACATTCTGGATGCCCGGAATGTGCATTGCACTCTCTGAGAAGAACCATTGCTCTGCCCAGAGAAGAATTAGTTGCTCCTGCCTGAACAGGGGGCGTGAACGTAACCCTCCCTGGTGGTTGATATATGAGACCACTGCTGTGTTGTCTGTCACAACTAACACATGGTGACCTCTTAATTGAGGAAGAAAGAACTTCAGTGCTAGAAATATGGCCCAAATCTCTAGGCGATATATATGCCACGCCAGATAAGGGCCACTCCAAAGACTGTGAGCTGGACAGCCATCTAAGACCACACCACAGCCCATGAGGGAGGTGTCTGTCATTACCATCTTGCAATAAGGAGATGTCCCTAGAGTGTGACATGAAACTAGAAACTGGGGAAACCTCCAAATTCTTAGAACACATAGGCATCGCCATGTGACACTTACTCTCACAATTACTCTCAGAGGTTTCGTCCCCGGACGAAACCCCTGAATTTTCTGCCACCACTGAAACGGGTCCAATGGTATGACGTCAGCTGCTGCTGCCATAAGGCCCAACAGTTTCTCGTAGAGACCGGAGGGGATGCCCAGACCCTGCTTTATCTTGCTCAGTGTTGATGGGATTGACCCTGTGAATGTTGGGGATAAAAATGCCCTCATCGTAGTCGAATCCTTATAACCTCTAGAAAAGTTGTCATCTGCACTGGAGAAAGCATACTTTACTTGAGGTTGAACCTGAGCCCCAAGCTCCTCATGTGGGCAATATATCGATGTTGAAGCACCAGTTCCCTGGATCATGCTAGAATTAACCAGTCGTCCAGGTAGTTTAGTACACGGATGCCCTGGAGTCGCACAGGAGCCAGAGCAGCATCCATGCAATTTGTGAAGGTGCGAGGGGGTAAAGCTAGCCTGAAGGGAAGAACCCAATATTGGTATGTGTCGCCTTCAAGCGCAAACCTCAGGAACTTCCTGTGACTGGGCAATATTCCTATGTAGAAATATACATCTTTCAGATCTACCATCACAAACCAGTCCTCAAACTGAATCTGTGGAAGAACAAGTTTGAGCGTCAGCATCTTGAACCAATATGTCCGAAGAGTTCAGATGACGCAGATCTAAAATTGGCCGCATACTCCCATCTTTTTTGCTGACCAGGAAATAACGGTTGTAAAAACCTCCCTTACTTAGGGAACAGGGTACATGTTCTATGGCCCCTTTGTTCAACAGGGATCTTACTTCCTGTGCTAACATCGGGCTCTGCTCTGTGCTGACTACTGTGGTGAGCACACCTCTGAATCAGGGGGGGTCGAGCTCTGGACCCGGTAACCCTTTTCTATGGTAGACAGAACCCATGGATACACATTTGGCAATAGTTTCTACGTTGCCACATGGTCTTTTAGTGATGTTAACTATTCCACATTCTATTGGAGGGAAAGCATCAGATTTTCATTGCCCTGTGACAACTTGCTGACCAGAGAACACTGAAAACTTGGGACAGCCTTGGCTAGGGGAGGCCCTACAGTAGCACTGGGGGCTAACTGCCCTAACAACCTCATGTCACCTGATACATATCTCCGTGGCCCATCAGCACTGATCATTCCTTGCCTGTTTGGCCTTTATGATCATTCTCATGTCAGGCCTTTTAGCAGGCTGCCAATGTGGCTGCTCGGTCCCCTGGCTCTCTGCGGGGGGAGGCGGGCCGCCACACTTGCCTTCTGTGCCTGCCTCGCACTAGTGCTGGCCTGGGCACAACTCATGGATGCCAGGGCGAACACGACACGACGGGGAAGGAACTGGCTGAATGCCGCCGTTTGCTGTTTTGCTTCGCGAAACCTCCGAACAGGTGCCACCAAACAGGTGAGAAGGTTTAACAGGAGCATCCAGCAAGGAGACCTTATCTTTGTCTCCCATCCCTGAGAGGTTGAGCCATAGGTGCCCCTCTGCCGCAAACAAGGTACCCATCGAACGGCCGATATGAAAGGCTGTTTGCTTGGTTGCCCGGAGAAACAAATCGGTGGCGCTGATACATACATGAAACTCCCCAGTATCGAGCTCATTCAGCAGGTCTGGTTGGTAGGCCTGCAACACCGTCATTGTAACCAGTGAGCCACAAGCTAGACCCACTGCCACATAGGCTTTGCCCACCAACGCCAAGGTGGCCTAACATGGATTGGAAGGCAAAGCCCTAAATTACCTGCCGTCAATGGAGAGAGGTGGCTCATAAGCGCCCCCTCCACCTTCGGCATAGCTAAATACCCATGCTGTTCACGCCCCATGATGGCCAAATAATCAGACGTCACGGGGTTATAAACATGGCTAGTGTATGATTTTCCCCAGCAGTGTGATATTTCATCATGCACTTCTGGAAAAAAAGGGGTTTTCTGTGGTGTGAGGGAGATTTATTTTCACTATGGAAGAGTGCTCATCCAGCCTGCTATGAGCCACTTCCTCTTCCCTGGGCCAGTCTAGATTTAGTTTTTCAACTGCCCTAGTAATCACCTCAAGCAGCTCTTGATATGCTTGAGAGCGTTTGATGCTTGAGAGTTTGTGGTGCAATGGCACCCCCTACTGGCTCCTCGGAGTCAGAGAGGGTGTTTAGGCTTCCATAGTGGTAGGAGGAGTCCCAACGCGTTCGCCAAGCTCTTCTGCTCCTTATCCAGATCCATACGAGATACCCAGGACATGAGATCCAGATCCGCGAGGCGCGAGAAGACAGCGAGTCGTGAGTGAAGCTGCCTAATTGTAAGGCGTTCACTAAACACTTCACACAGAAAGTGTGTCCGTCTGTCCCCATGATGAAATGGGAGCAAGGCGCAACATACTACCAGAATTCTCTCTTGCGCATTCTCTTTTTTTCTTCTTTTTTTTTTTTAAAGGGACAGAACAGTAAAGAGACTTTTCTTTCTTTTTTTTGTTGAAAAAATAGAGAGGAAATGAAGCGTCTTTTTGCGAGCGTTACACAAACGACTGACATGCAGACTTGCTGAAGATAATAAGGCTGACGGCACGGTTCACGGGTGGCGTATATATATCATGCGACACGCTTTATTGCCATGTCAATAAATGTTACACAACAGTTAATCTATGTCTTGTGTGGTATGTATGTGTTCATGGAATAAATTTCTGATAGATAAAAGTAAGGAAATTTAGATAGGACATCATTATATGTACATGTTAGCATTTCGGACAAAGTTTAATCCACACATCATGAAAAAGTGTGGAACCACCCACCTACAGAGACAATAGACTGATTAAATATCATGGGCAGATGATATGGCTTACACCCTACTCTAAGACAATCTCTGGTTGGTTGGAACCCTTAGGGGGTGGGGCTAGCCAGAAAGCATTAAAATCCAACTCTTCCATTCACTCTCGCTCTGTTCTCTCATCTGGCTAAAATCAATTCATCTCACCTCATCGGCAGTGGCAGGAGTCTTCAATCAACATCTGCTGGCAGACCCAGCCTAGAGCTCCCCAGCTTTTCAAAACTCCCACCACTAGCTCTCCAAAAAACTAGACACAGTTCCATTCAGCATTTCAGTGCCTTCTTTCTTGTGTATTCTCACTTTCTCTCTTCTTAACAATCGTAACTTGGAAATTCTCTATTTTCAAATCCTAACAGTTTTTTGGGGGGCTCGTCTCGGGATATTCATTCACCAATCCTAACAGAGACTTTACCTATTTTGAGGTCAATTTATATTGACTAGTGTCATAATAACATTGTAGTGTTATCATTTTCTAATTTAGTAAGTAATGTTGCAGAACACTTCCAGGGCATTTTCTTGTCCATGGTGGTTCAACTTAGAATGACTCTGATTTGCTAACATCAGTAGTATTAAAATCAATAACAAAACCTCTGATAACCCCTTACAAATTCTTCGATTTTATATTAGAGGTGAAGTGTGCAGGGTACAGGCTTTTCATTACTTAGCCAGTGGCTGGTAAAGTTCAAATCCACATTTCGCCCTTCCACTCCAAACCAAGATTACAAGCAGACTTCTGAGGATTGGATGAAAAACAAAAAAAAGAACAATTTGATGCCTAAAATAATTTTTTTTAAATCCCAAATATGGTCAGTTATTCCACTTCTTGGTCAGGTTTCCTTTTCAAAATAGATTATATAGATCTCAATGAGATTATCCTGTTAAAATAAGGTCAAATGCATACATGAAACTTCTTCTGATGGGTGGTAGGATCTAGAAAGTTTAGTTCCTATTAAATGTCAGCTGAACAGAATATGCATTAAATATGCTGTTTCAGTGGCCCAATTTAGTCTCAGCCTCAAAAGGTTTACTTCTGATTGGCTCCTGAACACCATGACACAAAAAACTTTTTATAGCCACATATAGTCACTGGACTGAAAAACTTTCAGTAAGTGAGGTAATCTTGTCTGTTTGCAGATGGGATACATTTTGGAGTGATCAAGATTCACTCTTTTATGGTCAAGCAGCTGCTCTGCTGCTAAATGACTCCTTTTCTAGGATACAGATTGGTGATCCATACCCTGCCCTGTGGGCACTTAAATCATTCGCACTTAAAGGACACCCTTGCAACCAAGTATGAAGACATACTTCCTAGGAGGAGATCTGTGGTTGCACATCATCAAATTGCCCAATGCTTTGAAAGCAGGCAGTATTTGGAGATTTGGTTATTTGATTACTGATTAACCCAATTAGACTTTGTGGTGGCTCAAAATTTAAGGCTTTGTGTTCCTAATCAGATGGTTGGGGGTTCAAGCCTCATCAAGCTGCCACTGTAGACCCCTTGAGCAAGGCCTTACATTTGATCTGCTCCAGAGGTGCTGTATCATGGCACTGATATCAACTTCCAAACAAGCTTGGATATGTGAAGAGAAGAATTTCACTCTTATAAAGAATTTCACTCTTATAATGTACTGTATATGTGGAAAATAAAGGCTTCTTGTTTCTAGTGAATTAGCACAACTTTACACCTTTCCACGACATCACTAATACAGTATGTCTGGACATTTTATGTACATTTTATATGACTGTGCGATCTCTGTGTAACTTACTATTTAGCATAGTATTGAAAATTGAAACACAACAATTAAAATAAGGTGGGTGAGCTGATGCCTACTAATGAAGTGTTCTGTGGCAGATGCCAAGACCTGAGAGAGAGAGAGAGAGAGAGAGCGAGCAAAAATAGCTGACAATAAGCAATACACTCTAAAACATTCTTAGTCATATATTCATAGAGAGCAATGTCATTTTCAGCCTTCATAACTCTTAATTACCACCTTAATGTGCAGGAACCAGTGTGCTTCCGCAGAATTGAAATGTGTGTGAGAGAGAGGAAGTTGATCAATAGCTCATGATGGGCCTGTCGATAACGTAACTGGGCTATGTGGGATGCCATGTTGGAGCTCAGCAGGTGTCTTTGGGCTGATTAGCAGAACTCTTTTATCTATAAGTGTGTGTGTGTGTGTGTGTGTGTGTGTGTGTGTGTATGTGTGTGTTGGAGGAGAGAGAGAGAGAAAGAGAGAGAAAGAGAGAGAAAGAGAGAGAGATGACAGTTGAGATAAGGTAAGGCAGAGGAGCAGCGAACATTTATTTATCTGAAGCAGACGATTCCTCTCTGGCAAAATAGGTTGCTTAGTGAGATTGAAATACATGCAGACTCTTTGTAACACATTTTTGCAAACACACCCAAATGCACATGGAGACTGCAAAAGCAAGGACACACACAGAGACATAAATGAATAAATGAGGACTGATTGGACAGGTGGTATCATTAATGACACTGTGAAATGCAGCTTCTAGCCTACAATCAAACATACACGCACAGACACACACACACACACATACACAGAGAGAGAGAGAGAGAGAGAGAGAGAGATTGATTTCACTACAGCCAAGGTTATTTCAAGTATAAACTCATATCCACCCATCAAAGTGAACAGCACATTTCAATTAAATTAACCTGAGTGGATTTGAGCATTCATGGTCATAACTTTTAATTTTCCTCCTAAATTCAATCAATTAAGGCATCTACTGCTGGGATTGAGAAATAGCCTATATCATATCCTGCCTAATTAGAGATGTCATGAGAGCAACAAGCATTTCTTTTCAAATTTCTCATCCCCAACCCTCAACACATGGACACATATGCACACACACAGACACACACAGACATACACACACGCCCACACACACGCACACAAATGCAGTTAGCAAACTGCACGATTGCAAACTGGTCACGATTTCCCAGTCACACAAGTCCAACCTCTTCTAGGCGATTTAATTTATGAAACAAAATGAAAAACAAGGGAATGGTCCTTTCGGTTGTACCTTTCCCACTTTTCATTTCTTTTCTTTGTTTCTTTCTTTCTTTTCTTTTTAACACCCCCCTTCCCTCCAAAACACCTATCACCCCCACCCGCTTGTCCGTTTGAAGAAGGTACAATAACTTAGGATGGATGGCTGAGAGAAAAAGACCCCGGAACACAGTGGCCCTGAGCAGTCAGCCAGAAAGGCGGGATGACACTCATTCATTCTGGCTAAGGAAGAAAGGATGGCACTCATTTGTTTCTCCCTGGAAGGAGGTGCTCAGAGTGATAATGAAATCATAAGGGGAGATGACACTACAGTCGAATGAGGACTAGCATCTCTCATCCTGCTGCTGTGGAGAACACTACATCATGGTGTGTGTGTGTGTGTGTATGTGTGTGCGTGCATGTACTATGTTGGTTTAAAAGTCTTTGTGTACAGTTAACATATCTATTTTTGTCTTTTAAAAGGAAAAAAAGCAAAAAAAAATAATTCACAACAACCTCATAATTTTTCTAAGATAAAAAATTTCATGAACATCATTGCTGACCATAATGTGGTTATTTTGGGATTATTTGCACTCATCATCAATCCAATACAAGTATATGAAATTTAAAATTTGAAATATAAATTCCCCACTGTTCTAACTAGGGAAGCCTTGAAACAAACACTGATATTGGGTATTGATCCAATGCCGAGCTCATTTACTCAAGGCTAGTGTATGCTTTCATGCTAATGAATAGATGTCATGAAATAAGAGCAATCTGGATGTATTTCACAATTAATGATCAAAGCAAAGCTTTGTAAAATTCTGGTCTAAAGGATCAAAAGAAGGAAGTACAGCATTTTCATACAGTACATGTAACAAGTAATGAGGAGTTCATTGCTGGAAGCACACAGCAGCAAGTGCACAGGTTAGACAAGAATAAATGTCTACAGACAAGGCTCCTGTTGGTGAATGAAAATAACAGGCCTTACCCAGTAAGTTGTTCTTGACGATCAGCCACTATCGGACATTGACAACAAGGGATTTTCATACAATAAAACCAATGAAACATACTTTATGTACAGCGACACAGAAGTGTTTTTTTCCCCCAAAGTGAAACAAAACCCGCTCTTCTCCACTGAAAATGTCTGGGTTACACATATAACCCTGCTCCCTGAAAAAGGAACGAGATGTTGCATGAGCTACACGCTGTGTGAACACCCTCGCGCATGACCAGTATCCGAAGCTTGTGTAACATCATGCCTATTTATAGGCCTGCCATGATCAGATGACATGGTAATTGAGCGTGTGGTGTGATTTAAAAACAGCACCTGTGAACTGCACCGTCAGCCTCTATTATCTGAAGCGAAGACGCAATTCACAGGCATGACCCAGTATGTCAATGCTACACAACATCTCGTTCCCTTCTCAGGGAACAGGGTTAAGTTCCCTTTTAAAAGGAACTCAATGTTGCATGAGCTCCACTCTGTGGGAACGACAATACCCACTCTGTCATACTGAGGGTACGGCCTGTATAAAAAGATCCAAGCCCGAGGGTCACTGCAAGACACTTGAGCCTGGGGTGGAATGTATATCCAGGCTGTAATATCAAATTAATGTGTGTGGCGTAGACCACCCTGCTGCAGCACACACATCCTGTAAGGGTACCCCTTTGGACAAAGAGGTGACACCCCTAGTGGAACGTGCCCTTATGCCCCGAGGCGTAGTGAGACCGTGCGGCTCATAAGTGATAGAGATTGCTTCCACTATCCAATTTGAGATGCGCTGCATCGACACAGCATCACCTCTACTGTCACTGCCAGAGCAGACCAGCAGCTGCTCTGACTTACGTCACTGGCCGGAGCGGTCGATGTAAGAACAGAGAGCCCTTACTGGACACAGTAGGTGCAATTTCTCTTGTTCCGGTGTGAAGAACAGAGGAGGGCAGAAAGCCTGCAACACTACTGGCAGTGCAGCAGACATAGGCACTTTAGGAATATAATCTGGCCTAGGATACAGGAAGACCTTTGCTAATCCAGGGGCAAAGTCAAGCCAGGAAGGGGCAACAGAGAGAGCTTGTAGATCTCCTACTTACTTGAACGATGCCAGGGCCAGCTTCTCTGAGGCTGACTCTAAGGGCTCAAATGGGGCACCTGACAGACCTTCCAGGACCACAGAAACATCCCAGGAAGGTATACGTGGTCTGCAGATGGGACTCAGCCACCTGATATCACACATAAACCTCGAAGTTAGTGGATATTGCACCACAGAGGCTCCATCAATAGGGGCTTGGCTGGCCAAAATGGTGGCCACATAGGCCCTGATATAGAAGGAGCCAACCCTGCTGAGAAACGTCCTCATAAGAACTCCAGTATTGTAGCTATTGCGCAGTTCACTGGGTCTAGCTGACATTCCTCACACCACAAGACAAAAAGTCGTCACTTGAGCACATACAATGCTGGATGGTGCTCTACCATTCAACATGGTCCCTACAACCTCAGTTGTGAGGCCAGAATCTACAAACCACAGTTTCCATAGTTCCGGCCATGGGTGATAAATCAGCCCTCTGGCTTGAGACAGTAGATCCCTGTGGATGGGAATCTCCCAAGGAGCGCTGTCCAGTAGGGATATTATCTCTGAGAACCATATTCCAGCTGGCCAATGAGGTGCTACTAGCATCAGACGTAGACAGTCTTGGCAAACTCTTGCTAGAACTTGTGGGAGCAGAGCAATCACGGGCAGAGCAATCATATTCTGTTCCAGACAGCTAGGGATGGTTAGAAAGACCAGTCATCTGAGAAGTAATGAAATGTTCAGTCTTGTGGTGGCAGTAGCCCTTAAAGCTACAGTGTGTTGGATTTTTTATGAAGAAAAATCATGATTATTGGGTTGGGGGAAATATTTTATATTATGATTTTGAGCTGGTGGGGAACACACAGCCGGCAGAAGCACACACGGCTGGCAGCTACTGAGTGGAGTGGCCACTCTTCACCCTCATGCAGGAGCCAGGAGGATATATCCAGCATGGCACATCCAGCATGCTAAGGTGAGCAAGTCTGCCGTTACTCTCTCAAGTAACCCATCTCTCTCTCTCCCTCAGAAGAGAATGTAGAAGACAACAAAGACGAAGACAATGCTCCCTGGCCTCCCCGCACTCTCCGCTGTGCACCCACACTCCATTCCCATTGCTCTGGACACCACCTCGATGCTGCTGCAACTCGCACGCCGCTCCCCATGCCAGGAAGGCTGCACCACACACATGCACTCTTCATATTTGCACCCATTACCTCCATACACTGATTTTTATTGAAAATAAAAGAGAACTTTTCCCCACATCTGCCTATTGTGTGTCTGTGTTCTGCCCTGCCTCAGCTCTGAGTAGCCACACTGGGGGAGAATGTGGGCAAAAGTACACAGACCCAGCAGAACAGCAAGATGGATCCTATGCTACAGAATCTTTTGGAGATGAACATCCAGAAGCAAGTGTTGACCCAGGAGCTAGCCCAGAGCCTCCGCACTGCCACACAAGAGTCCCTTAAGAAAAAGCCCTGCTCCGGTACCATGGAGCCTATGGAGGCCAACCAAAGAGACCAACAAAGGGCCTACAACCGGCTGGGCCAGCCCCAGAAATTCCAGCCAGGTGACCAGGTGCTCCTCCTACTCAGTCGAAGCCGACTTTCGGTCACTTTATTGATCATCATTTTCCACGCTTTCCTATCTTGGGCCGCTTTATTCAGTTCTTTCATGTGCATATTTGTGTCGGCTTATTCGTGTCAGCCAACGGGCTTTTTGACGCCCTCTTCTTCTTGACCCACTGACTATGCCAAACATTATCGTTGTTTCCAGGGAATTAGCTCGGTTGAGATGACCAAAGCATGAGAGCCGCTGCTTGGTGATCTTTCCCTCTAGCGATATTTTCAGTTTGACATGCTCTAGAATTGACTTGTTTGTGGCCATCTCCGTCCACGGTATGCGCAGCATACGCCTCCAACACCACAGTTCAAAAGCAACGATTCTCCTTCTATCTGCCTTCTTGAGTGTCCAGCTTTCACATGTGTATGTGAAGATTGGAAAGACGATTGCATTAATCATTTGGATCTTTGTTCTAATGCTAATATCTTTATTTTTCCATATTTTTGTCATTCCTTGCATTGCACTGTGGCCAAGTGCGATTCTTCGTCTGATTTCTGGCCCCAATTCGCCACTGCGGTCTATCTTGGATCCGAGGAAGATGAAATCTTGAACTGATTCGATTTCTTCATTGTCGATGTTTATGTGAACTTACCGTTTCTTGCTGTTGTCATTACCTTTGTTTTCTTGATGTTGAGATACAGTCCCATGCGCTCACTTTCTTCTTTGACTCTATGGATAAGATATTCCAGGTCCTTTTCATTTTTTGCAAGTAAAGTTGTATCATCGGTATATCGAAGGTTATTTATATTTCTTCCGTCGATTTTGACTCCAATTGGTGATTCATGATCGTTTCGGCATTCAGATTAAACAGGGCCGGTGATAGTATCCAGCCTTGTCGAACGCCTTTTCCGATCTCAAACCAATCTGTGTTGCCGAATGCTGTCCTGACTGTGGCTGCTTGATTCTCATAGAGCGATCATATCAGTTCTTCCAGATGCTCTGGAATACCCATTTGCCTCAGGCATTTCCACAGTTTGTCATGTTCAATGCAGTCGAATGCTTTGCTGTAGTCTATGAAGCTCATATAAACATCCTTTTGATATTCGTGCATCTTTTCCATGATCCATCGCAGGTTCGCCATTTGGTTTCTGGTTCCACATCCTTTGCGAAAACTGGCTTGGATGTCAGGGAGCTCCCTCTCGACTACTGAGGCATTTTTTAATAATCTTCAGCAGGATTTTGCTTGTATGCGATATAAGTGCGATGGTCCTATAGTTGCAGCACTCTTGTGAATCGCCTTTTTTCAGAAGTGGAACAAAGACTGATCTTCTCCAATCTTGGGGCCATGATTTGGTCTTCCAGATTTGTCAGCAGAGCTTTGCAATCGTTGAAATCGGTATTGGCTTGAGTAATTCGACTGGTATGCAGTCAATGCCTGGAGCTTTCCTATTTGGTAGTTGCTTCAGAGCCCAAGCTACTTCTTCATCCAAAATATCTGGCTCAAGTCCAATCAGATATTTCTGTCCGGCTGGTTGACTTGGCCTATTGCCTGAGTATAGCTCTGATGTGTACTCTTGCCATCTTTGTTTAATTTGATCTTTGCTCTGTAGTGCTTTGCCAGTTCGATCCTTGACAGTCGCTGTTTTGCGGGGTGCAAACGGTACCCGTGCCTGTTTCACATAGCCAAAGTGTTCACGAATGTGACCTTGCTTGTTGGCGTCTTCCAATTTTGCACATTGCCCATTCCAGTAATGCTCCTTATCTCTTCTTGCTTCTCTCTGAAATTCCGCGTTTAGCAACCTGAACTCAGTGGTCTTGCCAGTTGCTTTGGCTGTACGTTTCTTCTTGGCGATATCAATTGTCGCATCAGAGAGCCATTTCGGTCTTCTTTCTGTTTTTTTTTTGTATGGGATGAATTGTTCCGCCGTATTCATTATGATCGATTTCATTTCTTCCCATTATTCATCCGGATCTTTTCCAGCTGTGATGAGCGGCTCGAATCAATTTTTTACCTCGACCGTGTATTGTACTGGGATGTTACTGGTGTCAAAACAACGCGCTTTAGGTGACTTTTTGATGGTGGTGAAATGGAGCTTGACCTTCAAAACAAGTAGCTGATGGTCAGAACCACAATCAGCACCTGGAAGTGTTTTAACTGCTTGTACCGAGTTGTTCCAATTTTGTTGGCAGAGGAAATAGTCAATCTGGTTACGATGCTGTCCGTTTGGAGTTGTCCACATGTATAAGCGCTGTTTTGGCTGCTTAAACCACGTATATGTGATCGATAACCTATTTTCATGACAACGTTGAACCAAGTGGTGACCAGCTGCATTCCGCTCTCCTAATCCAAATTTGCCTACGACCGGTGGTTCTTCTCCAGTGTCTACTTTTGCGTTGAAATCTCCCGCAATAAGGATGATGTCCTTGGCAGGGACTTGCTCGATTGCTTGTTGGAGTTCGCCATAAAATTTTTCGATGTCCTCTTCTCTTGCATCGGTGGTGGGTGCATAAACCTGCAGGATCGTGAGAGAACGAGGCTTTCCATTAATGCGGACGGATATGATTCTGTCGCTGATGGCATTGAAACACTGAACGGCATTAGCGATTTTCTTGTTTGTGAGGAGGGCTACTCCACTGCGTCTGATGTTGTCATTACCGGAGTAGTAAACCATGTAATTATCTCTGTTTAAATATCCGCTGCCTGTCCAGTGAAGCTCACTAATACTAAGGATATCAAATTTTAGCCGTTCCATTTCGGTTTTGATGATGTCTAGTTTGCCTGTATTCATGCCGTGGACGTTCCAAGTCCCGATGTTTGAATCTTTGTAAAACGTAGATGATTTCTTTCACATGGGGCAGCATCAGCTGACCGGCGTCCTGACGGATTTGACCGGCCCACGTCATAAATCCCTGAGCTATTTGAAATTTGTCCTTGTTCTTCCAAATGCCTTCTGAAAATTCCTGGAATGCTGGCTAGGCTCGTACACAGTCCTGGAGAGGGTAGGCCTAGTAAACTACCACCTACAACAGCCCAGTAAGTGTGCAGACACCTAACTATACCATGTTAACCTGTTGAAGAAGTGGATCTAGCCTTCTCCTGTACTCTCTGCATTTACCACTGTCTCCCGAGGTCCCCTCGAGCGTACCTTGGTCCTGTGGGGTGAAGATCTGAGCCTGAGCAAAGACAGGAGCTGACAGAATTAGTGGACCATCACGTGGACATATATTCCACCACGCCAGGACTGATACACCTGATGCAGCATGAGCCTGGTTTATATCAACCCTCAATCTGACCAAGTGGTACTGGCAAGTCCCCCCAGCCCCAGACGTATGGGCCAAAACCACCTTCAGTACCACCAGTGACTACTGGAAGTACTGGGTTCTCCCCTTTGCCCTGCATGGAGCTCCAGCAACCTTCCAATGCCTGATGGACATCGTCCTGAGGCCGCACTGGCCATATGTGGTGGCCTATCTGGATGATGTCATCATTCACTCCTTCACCTGGGCAGACCACCTCCATCATCTCAGGGAGGTACTCAGGAGCCTCTGGAAAGCCAGGGTTACTGGCAATCAATGGAAATGCCACCTGGGCCTGACAGAGGCACAGGACCTGGGGTACCGTATCAGCCGGGGCCTGCTGAAGCCCCAGGAGAAAAAAAATAATGGCAGTGAAAACTATCCCTCTTCCAAAAAATAGGTACGTGCCTTTTTGGGGCTGGCGGGGTACTATGGAAGGTTTGTGTATAATTTCTCCTCTCTAGCTTCCCTCCTCTCAGATCTCACCAAAAAGGTCCAACTGGACCGGGTGTGGTGGACCGACAAAGTGGAGCAGGCATTCCAGGCCCTCAAAAGGGCTCTCACCAGCTCCCCAGTCCTCAGGAACCCCAACTTTGACCTGCACTTCATGGTCCACACGGATGTCTCGGGGACAGGGCTGGGAGCTTTCCTGCCCAAGATATTCAACAGAGAGGAGCACCCGGTCCTCTATGTCAGCAGGACGCTAATGCATGCCAAGCAGAAGTACTCCACTGTGGAACGAGAATCCCTCATGATAAAATGGGCCATAAAGGAGCTCTGGTACTACCTGGCAGGGTGCCACTTCACCCTGATCACCGACCATGCCCCTCTACAATGGATGGCCCGGGCTAACGACACAAACGCCAGAGTAACCCTGTGGTTCCTCTCATTAAAGGGCTTCTTATTCCAGGTCCAACACCAAGTGGGGGCCCAGCACAGAAACGCTGATGGCCTCTCGAGAAGGCATGCCCTCTGGGCTCAACTCTCACTGGCAGTGGGCTCGAAGCTAAATGAAAGAAATCTGAGTACGCAGTGACAGGTGCTAGTTCATAATCAATCAGGACACAGAGAGAAAAAATGTACTATAAGAGACTGAATTATTCAGGCCTGACAGATGTTTTTTTTCCTTTTATAACTAGGCTTTTTTTTCTAATTGAGTGGGACTAGTGAGAAAGAGTCAGGCTCAATGTTGAACTTATATCGGTATCTAGTTGTGGTTTACCTTCATTTATAGCAATTCATGATAGCTGGCTAATAACTAATTTGAGATATTTGTGTGTTTCTTGTATTTTTGTTTCTTTGTATTTTAATCTCAGTTATATTGGATGTAAGTGACTCTGGAGTATGCATATATTTTTGTATTTATGTTTGTCCTTGCATTTGTCTTTTAGCTAACACTATCTGCATCATACATAATGTTTTTGACAGGCTTTATTTGTAACTTGGAAGGAAACTGGGTTCTTGTGAACAGAAAGCTAGTATATATACAGATTGGCATTACTTCCAAGTGGATAAATCACATTCGGTCTACAACAGAAGCTTGATCATTAAAATAAAGATAATATGAACACAACAAAAACACAGCACTGGCAATAATGGTAAATAAAAGCTTTAATTTAGCCATATACAGTGGGGGAAATAAGTATTGGACGGGTCAACATCTTTTTAGGTAAACATACAGTATCTCACAAAAGTGAGTACACCCCTCACATTTTTGTAAATATTTGATTATATCTTTTAATGTGACA
>JANDJT010000103.1:13393594-13408247 GCA_024331685.1 Stegophilus panzeri
TGCCACGTCACCTGATCATGGCAGGCCTATAAATAGGCATGATTTTACACAAGCTTCAGATGCCGGTCGCGTGCGAGGGGCGCTCCCATAGTGCTATGCTAAACGCAACGTCTCGTTCCCTTCTCAGGGAACAGGGTTACATGCGTAACCCAGTCGTTTTACTCTTCAATATGAAGTTAATGACTCTAAAGACTTTTCAACCTTACTTCAGTAACTGATCTGCCCAAAGAGATGGCGACGCTGAAGATCCTATTCAGTCTCTCTGATATATAAGTTTGGACACTGCAATATTGCATCATACTCTCCATCAACTTTGTCTCAAGTAAACACCTGTATCTTAGAGTCACCTCAGAGTCGTTCACATCCATGGCCTGCTCACTTTATCATTCCCACCTTCTCATATGAGGTTGAGCTGAGATTAAAGCATGGTACCAAGGCTTACAGCAGTGATGGAACTCTTTTGACAATGTCCCGAAACATGCAGACCGAAATACTGGAGAAACTTGCTGAAGCAATGTTTGCTTACAAAGCCTACCCAGATAAAGAGGAAATCAAGAGTGTGGCCATTGCGCTAGTTGGTAAACACCCCTGTCTGAAAGAAGGAGGATCATCAGGTGGGTGGTATGGGTGGAAATTAAGTTTGATATGGAAGATGGAAAACTACAGATCCAAACTAAGAGATGCAGGTTGTGAAGAACTTGAAGTGAATTATGCAAAGAGAAGTGCAGAGGAGAGGCAAGGAAAGTGAAACAAAGTGAAAAAGCTTAAATGGTCTGAAACAAACTTTCTCCCAGACCTCCCCCAGGAAAAGACCAGAAAACACTAGAAGACAAAAGAGAACTGATGTCTCAGGAGAAGAAAAAGAGAAATCCAGACATCGGTTTTGTGGATGCAGCCAAGAGCAGTACATATTCTCTCCGGAGACAGGAGATAGTTGAAGATGAGCCCCCAGTGTCTGAAATAATATAATAATTGCTTGTATTTTCTCATTTGTAAGTCGCTTTGGATAAAAGCGTCTGCTAAATGAATAAATGTAAATGTAAATAAATGTAAATAAAAGTGAGGTGGCCAGATCTTTTTAATGAGAGACAGGTAAAGATCTGTTATACTTTTATTAAATCATCACTTCTTAGTACCTGTTACCTATACTGACATGGCAAACAATCACATTGTAATACATTACCTGTCAACAGTTTGGAGACTGAAATGTTTCACATGATCTTAAAAACCTTTTGATCTGAAGGTGTATGATTAAATGTTTGAAATCAGTGTTGTAGACAAAAATATATTTGTACCAACATATTAATTTCTTTCATTAGAAAACTAACATTTTATTTAAATTTTTTTTTTTTTTTAAATGGACGGCATGGAGTGAAATATTCTGAAAAGCAGACAATAAGTGTCCAGCGTAGGTGGGAAATTCTTTAATACTGTTTAAAATTATATCAGGGAAATTCCTCAAGAAATCTGTTGAGAAAATGCCAAGAATACATTTCTGGAAATTCTAGGCAAAAAGCGTGTCTACTTTGAAGATGCTAAAATCTGAAATTATGTTGATTTATTTTGGATTTTTTTATCACAACATAATTCCCATAGTTCCATATGTGTTACTCCAGAGTTTTGATGACTTTATTATTACTCTAAAATGCGGACAAAAATAAAGAATGAGTGTGTGTAAAGTTTTGACGTGTAGTACATGTCTAAAACAATATTTACTTGTGCTTATCTGATGACTAATATGTAGGCACAGTTTAGTGTGGCAAATGAACTGGTGTCTTATAGCAAGGTTCCACAGTATTTGGACAGTGATCACTGATATAACTTTGTCTTTTTTGTCATATCCAATATGAAAAAATTATTACACTTGCATTTTTTGTTCTTTTACCTAAAGTAAAGTGTAACTTTTTGGACTTGGCTACATTGTGCAGCAGTGATGTAGTACTTTGGAATGGAACCTTATTACATTTGACCTGTACTGTAATGACTGAAGAGGAACGTAGAATTCACCAGACTTGTGTCAATGGACCTGAGCAAGTCCTTTTATAAGGGTCTTGACAAACATGTCTCAAAGCTGCTGCATTTGTACCGCTCAAGGCGCTATGCAGACATCGCAGATATGACTGCCATACTGGAGAGCCTGGATAAAAATGTGAGTAGATTTATTTCAAGTGTACTTGTTTTGTAAACACTGTAGTCATTTCATTTCTTGCTATTTCTCTTGTCCTGAATAATTTGAATGTAAAACATTTGTACTTTTGAGGCATCAAATCAACGGAAGAGGGTTGCAATACTGCTGGGGCTGCCATTGTACATGCGGGAGAATCCATCTCAGTTCTTAAAGTCCATGTATTGATATTTCCAACTATTTTGATGGAGTTTACCTTGTTTTATTTTCATGAGAGATGATGATTTATTTGGTTGAACTTGCTAATGTAAGTTAGGAAAATAAGCCACATTAAGTTAAATGAACTCGAAAAAGTTAAGTTCACCTTACTTTTATAACAGTATTTCAACTGAACTTGGGAAGTCTACATTACTTGAACAAGTAGTTGGGTCAATTATTTAATTATGTCAACAAAACTTTTTAAGTTGAAACTACTTATTATTTTAAGTAAATACAACTTAACTGAGTCAAAGCAAAAAGACAACTCAATAAGTTAAATTGAGTGAGCAAAAAATATTTTACAGTGTAGGAGAACCATATGGAATTAAAACTACAAAAAGAACAAATCATTGCCAAAGGCGTATATTTTTCAATTTAATATGCCTCCATGGTTTTATTTAAACTTAAAGTGGATTAAATAATAATGTTTTTTAACTTTTAAAAGTATAACACCATGAAAACATTAAATAATATATTATACATATGTATTTGCATTTTTGTAAGTATCCATACTTCTCAGTCCCCTATCTCTTTGTGAAGTATGTGTGTAACTAAAAAGAGAACACAAAAAGACTTTATGTACACTGGGCCATATTCAGAGTTGGGCTATGTGTGTGTGTAGTGAGAAGGAAATTAAGATTTAAGTTTGAACTCCAGTCTGTACCTATAAACAATGGCCAAATGTTAAACTGATAAAGACACAAATAGCACATTGATCATAACACATAAGAGACCTAAAACTGACACCCAATCCCACCTGTCACAATGTTGTCTTCAGCTAATCTTCATTTACTGAAACACTAGAACAGTGGGACTGAGTCAGAGATGACGGAATGGAAGAGCATGCCATTCCTGTACCCTATCTCTGTCCTTTATTTAGAGCTCTACCCAACATCAAAAACGGCTTTGATTCTTCTCCTCCGAGACCCAGCAGCTCTCTCACTCTCTCTGCATTTTCTCAATAATGTGGAGAGATAAAAAGAGGTTCCGTCTTAAGGAAAACCATCGGTCGATCAAAGGCAGCCAGGCAGAACCAAGAACGCTCTGAGCCAATTTGCAAATTCTCTACTGTCAGTTGAGGACAGGGCAGAGTGATCAACCTCAGCCCACTGTGGAGCAGTTCTGATCTTGATTTTGTTCCTTATAATCATTTTAATTAGCATTAATTAGCATATAACCAAGTTTCCAGTTTTCTATTAGTTTGGAATACGCAATATTTAGAACTACTATTACAAATTTCAGTGCAACAGCATGGTAGTGGTGAATTTCCCAATACACTATGGGAATAATTGAAGAACATATTACTAATCTAAATGAAATAATTTAAAACATAATTTTAGAGCTACTTACGGTTTAATGCAATGAAGGTTTAATTGTGTATATCTTAGCATTTTAAAATGCACAACAAATAAAAAGTCAGTTGGACATAGTACATTTCTTTATTTGGTCATATCAGAGAATCACATTTAGTTCACAGGACAGGGAAAGCCAACTCCCATAGGTGAATCCAGAGTGCAACACAGTTTGGTGATGTCCTGGTTTACAGACACCCAATAAATAACTTAACTCATTAATGTCACGATTTCCCCTCGTGCAAAGCACTCAAGCACGCAGTGTGCTCTGAAACCCGAAGCACGAACCCAAAGCACAACGGCATGTTTCAGGGTTTTACAGTGACATTGACTTTGTTTACTTTTGACACGTGTGCATTTGTTATTATTTCTGTCCTGTCTCCGCCCCTCTATTGTCATTGATTGTTTCTGAAACGTGACATCATTGTTCTCAGCTGTTTTGTGTTTCACTCCCGATTATGTTTGTTATTTAAATCCCTCGTGTGTTTATTTTCAGTGTGAAGTATTACGTGAGTGTTTTCTGAATACCAAACCTTTGTTCCTTGTTTCTGTGCCATAGTTTTGATCCTGTTCTCGTTCTTTGATTCTAGTTTAGCCTCATTTGTGCCTGTTTGCAGATCACCTGACCCATTGCCTGTTTTTGACTACCCTGCTGATTCATGTTTTGGATTTGTCTGCTTGCCTCTTTTCAATAAAGCTCTTAACTGCACTTTTATCCATCGTAACCCTCAATTACGTGACAACTAATAACTTAGTAATAGACTATTATCTTCTCTTCCAGTAGTAGACAAGGTTATCACTTGAGCAGTCATGGAATTTATTTATTTATTGTATTATTATTATTATTATTAGTATTATTATTATTTATTTATTGTATTATTATTGTTGTTGTTGTTGTATCTTAGTATTATGTCACTGTAAGTTGGTGGCATAATGTTCATAATAGTTCATAATGTTCATAACAATCAAGATACATTGACATTAATTTTTGCAGCCCAAAATTGTAACATATGACATAATCCTACTCTAGTTAATGTTTTTTGTTTGTTTGTATCCAAAACAGTCTACCATTGATGAGAATAAGCATACAGTTAATGCTGAAGCATTACACCTACCTGAGATCTGATCACAATGTAAGCCAGACTTTTGAGATGATATGGCTGGTTTGGCCTGGTGTCCCAAATGCATTGTAAAGTTAAGATCATGTTAACTGATAGATTATTCAGTATGGTGCACACTCTGCTGTTTAATAATGATCTTTGTGCTGTGATGCTTTCAGAAAAGCCTCTTTAAAGTGTCCTAAGAATTATTTAATTGTGCGTTCTCACACTTGCTTATTAAAAAATTCCTGGAGGGACTGAAAATGTTCAGACATTTAACCAAAATCCAAAATAACGCATTCTCATTTTTATGCACAAAAAACAACAAAAAACAAACAAGAAACAAGTAAGTGCAATGAAATGTGAATCCATCTTAACAGCCTTCCCTGGTGTCAGAAAGAAAATATTGCTCAATTTAAATTTAATGGCTGGTTCTATCCATGAGCACAGAGTGACTGGGCTTGCTGCCGGAATCATAATAACAGTAATGGACTGTTTTATGGGATGCCCTTCACACTGGAGCGTGTGGCCCAGACAAACAGCGCATTAAGACTCGAGTTTAAGTGGCACACTCCAGATCATGGAGGGAAAGGCAATAAAATGCTCTCATCTTTTTGGTGTCTAGAACAGACTAAATTTGGGGCAAAAGGTATTACACTGAATTTCATATGTATGAAATATAACTTTTCTTATGTAAAATCCATTTATCAACTGATGACCACCCCTGTTAAAATTTTAATTAAAGTGCATGTCACATAATTTCATGAGTTTACACTTACACAATTGGGAAAGCAGACCAAGAAAGAGGCACATTGAAAACTGGCAAAAATGCTGGAACTATAGTCCTTGTTATGTAATGAAGGCTGAGACAGATGCAGATGCAGATAAGCGATTTATTTAAAGAGGAGACAGACAAATCCTAAACATGAATCAAAATCAGGAGCAGTACACATGTAAAGGTCAGACAATGAGCATATGACAGTAAGTGTCACATTTGCTAATGATTTGTTAGAAATGAGGAAGCTGGAGGCAGGCTTGGAAAAACTTAAAAGGCGCTTTATTATTTCTTTCACTTTTCAGCTTATTTATTCACACACATGTATGCAAGCACACACAAGGCTTTGTGCAGGTTTCTCTCTCTCTCTCTCTCTCTCTCTCTCTCTCTCTCTCTCTCTCTCTCAAGGCGCATGTCTCTCTCCCTCCTATACTCGCATCTCCTCAGTGCAACACAGAATATTCATTAATAGAATTCCCCACAGATGTACCTCAACTGCCTGACTGGATGGAGAGCCATACAGCCTGCCACCGTCCATTTGATGGTGAGACACTCGTTTTCTATCATGGGTGCTCCACCCCCTCTACTACCTAGGACAAAACAGCTCCCAACCCTCTGTCTGACGTGTCTGTCTGTAAAACAAAAGGGAGGGAGTAGTCAGGAGAATGCAAGAGTTGTCCAGCACAAAGTGCAGCTTTCACCTTAGTGAAAGCTTGCTGGCATGTCTCCATCCACTGGACCAGAACTGGTGTTCCCTTTTTAGTGAGATCAGTCAGCGGGCTGGTGACATCCGAATAATTAGGCACAAACCTCCGATAATAGCCAGTCAGCCCCAGAAATTGTCTCACCTCCTTTTTGGTCTTGGGTCTTAGGTAGGCCACAATCGGAAGTAGAAGCCCAGATTTCGTACTTCCACCCATACGATTGCACACTTCTTTGGGTTTGCCGTGAGTCCCGTGAGTCTCAGCAATCTCAGAACAGACATTAGAAGCTGCATGTGCCACTGCCAATCATTACTGTAGATAAAAATGTCATCTAAATAGGCAACTGCTTAAGCAGTGTGGAAACAGATGATTCTGTCCATGAGTCACTGGAACATCATGGGGGCTTTGAACAACCCAAACGGAAGGACCTGCCAACATCACTTTGTTAAATCCAGCGTTGAATAAAAGCAAGCTGCACATAACAGATCAAGCAGTTTGTCAATGCGAGGCATTGAGTATGTGTCACATTTAGACACCATGTTGACTTTTCTAAAGTGCACACAAAAATGAACCATCCCATTGGCTTTGGCAACTAAAATCACTGGGCTGCTCCAGTCACTGTGGGACTCCTCAATGACTCCCATGTCAAGCATAGCCTTGAGTTCCTCCCGAACCACATTTTTTTTGTTTGGGCAGACGATATGGGCAGCTGCATACAAGGACCCCTGGGGTTGTCTCTATGTGGTGCTCTATGAGATTAGTGTGACCAGGTAGAGGCAAGAACACGTCGGAAAACTGCGCCTGCAATTTAGCAATGTCTGTGATTTGGGACAGAGAGATGTGGTCTCCATAAGTAGGCTTTAGATTTACCTCTGGTCCTAACTCCTCCCATCTCATGGTGCAAACTCTAGAAGGTGGAATTGAACCCGTTTCCCTGGAGCACGGACAGGAGGGGTAGAGGTACGAGAGCGAGAGAGAGAGAAACAGGAAGAAGAGAGGGCCTCGCCTGGCCCTGGATATACTGCCAAGTGGTCCTCTGCAAACTGGATCACCTCGTCACGCGATGCTTGACCCACTCCGCCGCCCCTTCTGGAAGTTGGGCGACGAATTGCTCTAGCACCACGAGGTCGATCCTATCTTCTGTGCTGCATCCCTCAGTCAGCAAGCACCTCCAGCAAGTGTCCCAGAACTTATAGGCGAATGCAAATGGGTGGTTTAGTTCGTGAAAGGTCAGCAAAGAGAAGCAATGACAGTGTTGTTCTGGGGTGTGGCCAAATTGTTGCAAAATCACCCATTTCAGGTCTGGGTAGTCCAGCATGGTGGCAACCGGTAGCTGCTGAGCCACGAGTTGGGCTTTACTGGTCAGGAGCAGCAACAGGTGGACCACCCAGTGACCCTGGGGCCAGCCCCATGCTGGCCAGTGGTGAGGACTCCATGTCAGCGTCTTACTCAGATCTTGGGTTTTGGCACCAGTGTCACACTTGCTAATGGTTCAGTATAAATGAGGAAGCCGGAGGCACATATGATGTACTCTAGGAATTCTTAGGAAATCTTTGGGTGGTTGTATTTCTAACTTTTGAAAACAGGCTGTTCTTGAAACCTTTTCCAAAATTGAAACATTCTTGTGTATTGTTGTACACAGGAACAAACTAAATGACCCCTCAGGGTGCTAGAAGCAACTTTTTTTATGAATGTAGGGCCAAAAAATAGTAAATATTTAATTAAACTTTCTCTGCAAACTAAGGATGTGGAGACATCATTGCAATGTCAGACTGTGATTGAGTTGGTTTGTGTGTGTGTGTGTGTGTGTGTGTGTGTGTGTGTGTGTGTGTGTGTGTGTTTGAGTAGGGTGGGTTGCAATAGTTGCCTCTTGTTTTCATGTTCTGGGTGAGCATCTGACAGTTGAAAAACCTCTCACCACCTTGAGGAAGAGGGGTAAACAAAAACAGAGTGCCTTTTCTTCTGAATTTCGCTAATCAGCCTGGTACTGTTTTATACCTACTCCTCTAAGGCACTAGCTTAAGAATGAATGCTTTAATGCTTGCAAGATTTATATGGAATTATCATTGTAACGAGCAGCTCAGAACAGATTAGAGTTGGGAACTGATCCAAACAGGGTCAAGGTCAAAAGCACGACAATGAATCATTGAGCAATGCATTATATCATGTTGTCTCATAGATGGCATAATAAAAATTATGTGAGACAAACTATTACACACATACACACACTTACAGACAAATAGGCAGCTGCATTTGTGTTTTTGATTTATTTTGTTTTATTTTCAATGTTCAACTGGGTTCATGGCATGTTTCCTCCAAATACCAAACACTATACTTATGGTTCTACCATCTGTTATTTTGTGTAACTTGTACTTTGAATTGAACAGTATGAGCTTAGTCTATCTAATTATATATTACTAGATTCTTGTCCAAAGGCATTTTGAGGAATAAAGGATGATAGAAAAAAATACACCTTATTCACATTCATTTCACCTGCAACTGTATTTCACATGCACCTTCTCAGTCAGTGCTGATGCCCTGTTACATGTTAGATGTTTCAGTGAAGCAGCCTAAGAAATCTCAGTCCAAAATTATCCAGACATTTGTTAACAGCAAATAATATGATATGGATGACAAAAATGAAACCTTCTATTGATCTTTGAAAGACATGGGTGACTTAGTCCTGCTAGATCATTTATATCAGCCACCCATGATCAATAATATGATGTTCAATGTCTTCATATTACTATAAAAGGGCACAGGCAAGAACGTTTATCTGACTGTTTTATACTGAAAGCAAGTGTGTAAGTATGTGGTTCTCTCCTATTGTTTATATGCCTAGTGACATGTCTAGAGCCCTTACCTGCTGGTTATTTAGTAAAAGAGAGAGAGAGAGAGAGAGAGAAAGAGATTGAAACCTTTGATCCCTGCTACCTCTTCTACTTCTTCAGTGTAATAAATAATTGAGATAAAGAAAACACAATGAAAAAAGTGGAGCAGACAGAATAGGAAGAGAGGAAATATACAGGGAAATTGATGGAAATGGAAGAATATACATATATGCATACATGTGAACATTATGAGGGTGTTGGGGAATGTAGGGTGCTTGATTGGTGTGGTGTGATTCCACTAAAAGCAGTCATCTTTAAATAAATGGACTTTTTTTTGCAAAGGCTCATTCACTCGAGTCACAAGTCACACACACTCATGAGCTAATCTCACCCAGAGTGTTCTTAAACAGGGAGTGTGACCAGGAATACAGATCACCCAATCCCCCCTCTTTCTACTTCTCTGTACCTCTCTCTTTATATCTACCTTTATTCCTTTATTCTCTCTCTCTCTGTCTGTCTGCACACATTTGCAATCTCAGACATGCAATCTCATCTTGTGAACTTCTTCCCTCAGTCCGTCTGTGTCTGTCATTTCTCTGCACTCAGAATCACATGCAATCTATCTCTCCCTCCCACTCTCCCTCTCCTTCAAACATATGCTGATTGTTTTTAAACCTATATTTCTTGAGTGTAGCCTCTCCGGTTAGCAGCTGTGGGCAGCAGCCAACAAATTGAGCTTTTGATGAGTTTCCTAAAAAGGCTGAGTTACCTCTAAACACCAGGTTTTAATTCATGCTCAGTATTTTTTTTTTCTTTATTTCTTCATGCCTGTCAGCCTCTGAAGCACATGTCTAATGCTGTTATAGTATTACTTACATGATGTGAGTGAAATCAGTATGATTTGGACATTTTCACTTAGGGGTGTACTCACTTTTGTTGCCAGCGGTTTAGACATTAATGGCTGTGTGTGGAGTTATTTTGAGGGGACAGCAAATTTACACTGTTACACAAGCTGTACACTCACTACTTTACACTGTAGCAAAGTGTCATTTCTTCAGTGTTGTCACATTAAAAGATATAATCAAATATTTACAAAAACCTGAGGGGTGTACTCACTTTTCTGAGATACTGTGTATATATAATTTTATTTTATAATAGATTTTTATTTTCATATATAACGTGCAGTGAGAAGAAGACTGTGAATGTCAACCAACTGTGTTCTAGATCTGTATGCACAGCTCAGAATGACACATACACAATGTCATGAATAGGGGTAAATTCACACATTTAAAAATATGTAACCTGTGTTTATATGTTTCTGTAAAGCTGCTTTGAGACAATGTCCATTATTAAAAGTGCTATACAAATAAAATTGAATTGAATTGAATTGAATAATTTGCTGTAGGGAGCTCTGGACTTCAGTTACCAGCAGCCACTGCACCTCTGCATCACAGTCACATGACCACCTGCACCTGATCCTTTTTCCTGTTAACGAGCAATTGTGTGTATATAATCACTGTTTGCACCGCATTCTTTGTCTTGCTTTGTTTTGTTTCTGTTGTCAGGTTCTGTGCTCTCACTGTGTATGTATTGTCTTTTTATGTTTTGTCCTCATTGTTATTAAAACTTCAAATCTGCACATGCATCTCTCTCTGACTCTCCATAACCATGACACCCAAGTTGTCATTACACTATCTTATGCTGTCTTCATAGGAACCCCAAGAACAGTTAAAAATTGTATTGGATTTCATAGGCAAAAGCATAATGGATAACATAAAATAAACTGTTTGATAAGCATTTAATAGTGAATAACAAATTATTAGGTACTCAGAATTTAAAATTAACAAATGTTGATAAATGACATTTCAAGTAGCTTCTCGTGTGTATACATTATGAAAGTTACCATGTGGTATAACATAACAGCCACCACTGCTATTCTGAATAAATAACTAAATAAATACAAGCAAAACAAATAAGTAGGAAAGAAAGGAAGCAAGCTCACAAAACATATAATACTAATTTTATCTGAAAATACTGAAATGTTGAATCTCATCAGAGCTTACTTGGAAAGGGAAAATCATATTTTGTATGTCAATCATATCATATGTTCTTTTCCACCACAATTGAATAAAACATGCTTAAGTGCATAAATAGTATATTCTAAGCATATTATCTGTGTCCTAGACTAAACTTGTATACATGCTGATCTTTGTCCACAAACTTGATTAGAACACAAGGCTACTTTTGACTTTATTTAGACAATGTTATAGCCTGATGGGATTAAAGAGCTGTCAAAACTGTTACTTACTGGTTACTGTTCTTTCTAGGATACTCCTGCATTTATGATTTATTTTATGTTATCCATTATCCATTCATTGATGCAGTTCAATTAACCACATCATGACTCACTAAATAGCAATATAGTGAGTTAAATAACACTATACAATGACAATTATAACAACTTTACATTTACATTTATTCATTTAGAAGACTCTTTTATCCAGAGTGACTTACAAATGAAGAAATACAAGCAAAGCGATGTCAAGCGAAGGACAATACAAGTAGTGCTACAATACAAGATTTTTAATTAAGTTCTAGAGAAGCAAAGTGTGCAGAGTAGAGGTGTATGAGCCAGTGCATTTATTATTATTTTTTAATAATGTGGGGGTTGGCAGGTTAGAAGTTAAATGCTCATGGAAGGGGTGGGTTTTTAGTTGTTTTTTGAAAACAGTGACAGATTCTGCTGTCCGTATTGAAGTTGGAAGTTCATTCCACCACTGAGGGACAGTTAGATTGAAGGTTCTGGAAAGTGACCTTGAGCCACGCTGAGTAGGCACTACTAAGTGTCGGTCATTAACCGATTGCAGATTGCATGAAGGAACGTAAACCTCATGGAGAGTGTTGAGGTAGGGGGGTGCTGTTCCAGACAAGGTCTTGTACATGAACATCAAGGCCTTGAATTTGATGCTACAGGAAGCCAGTGGAGGGAGATGAAGTGGGGTGTGTCCTTTTGGGCTGGTTGAAAACAAGGAATGCTGCTGCATTCTGAATCATCTGAAGGGGTTTGATGGAGCTGGCTGGGAGACCCGGGAGTTAACAAGAGCCTGGACTAGTAGCTGTGTAGCTTGTTTGGTGAGATAGGGTTAGATTTTCTTGATGTTGTACAGAATGACCTACAGGTTCATGCAGTGGTTGAAATGTGGTCTGTGAAGGTCAAGTTGTCATCAAAAGTCACCCCAAGGTTCCTGGCTGTCCTGGTTGGCTTGAGTGTGGTTGAGCCGAGCTGTACAGGGAGGCTGTGGTTTATTGAGGGGCAGGCAGGGATGACGAGAAGCTCAGTTTTTGCCAAGTTGAGCTTAAGGTGGTGTTCCCTCATCCAGTTTGAGATTTCAGAAAGGCAAGCAGAGATTCTGATGGATTTGACTGATGGATCATCAGGCTGGAAGGACAAATAGAGCTGGGTGTCATCAGCATAGCAATGATATGAGAAGCCATGAGACTCAATCACAGGCCCCAGAGATGTAGTATTAATAGAAAAGAGCAGTGGACTCAGAACAGACCCCTGCTGAACCCCAGTTGTGAGTTGCTGAGTTTCAGAAGCTCCTCCTCTCCACAATACCTTGAAGGATCTGCCTGTAAAATATGATTCCACCCAGCGCAGAGCTGTTCCGGTGATGCCTAGGCTGGAGATAGTTCACAGGAGGATCTGATGATTCACAATGTCGAAAGCAGCAGAGAGGTTAATTAGGATGAGGACGGATGATTTTGAGGTTGATCTTGCTAGTCATAAGGCTTCAGTGACCGAAAGCAGAGCAGTCTCCATGGAGTGACTGCTTTTGAAGCCAGACTGCTTGGTGTCTAGGAGTTTGTTCTGTGTGAGAAAATAGAGAGTTGATTAAAAACAGCTCTTTCAAGGATTTTGGAAAGAAAAAGGGAGGAGAGAAACAGGTCTGTAGTTATCAACTGCAGCAGGGTTAAGTGTCGGTGTTTTAAGCAGCAGTGTAACCTGGGCCTTCTTAAATGAGGTAGGGGTCAGAGGTCAGAGATGTGGAGAGGAGTAATGAAAAGATTTTGTGTAGTGCAGTTACGTGTGAGGATGAGGTCGAGCTGTTTACCCGCCTGTTTTTCCCAGTTGCTGGGGTGGCGAGCTGCTTGAGGTCAAACGTGGGCAGGAGTGCAAGAAAATCAGCTGCATGCAGCTTGTCTAGGTGAATGTTGAAGTCACCGAGGACCACAAGAGGAGTTCAATCATCCAGGAAGGTGGACAGTAGCATGTCAAACTCTTCGTTGAACTTACCCAGTTGACATGGAGGATGATAAACAACAAGAAAGTGCATTTTGGCAGGGTCAATAACTGTAATATCATGAAATTCAAAGGAAGTGTAGGAGCAAGGGGGATAAAGACATGTAAATTTCCATGTTTTGGAGAGAAGCAAACCTGTACCACCCCCGTGTCTGTTGGGGCGCGTGGTATGGGAGAAGTTGAAGTTGGAGACTAGTGCAACGGGTGTTGCAGTGTACTCAGTATGGTACTCAGTGTACTCAGTATCCAGGTCTCAGTCAGCAGATTGGCAGTTTCAAAGCCCGATTCAGAATGAGAAGGAATCTGCAGAGGCCCCATGCAGAGAGTGTAGCTTGTCTGAATTGTGTACTTTTCTAGGAGTGGGCCTTGGTATGCGCCTGTGGTAAATAACAGGAATAAATTGATGACACATGTTGGTGTGTAAACAGATAAACAGCGAGAGGAAAAGAGAAGAGGAAAAGGTGGCGAGAGGGAGAAAAATTATACTTAGCAGCGTAAGTGGTGTCTTGTCGTTGTCCTTGCTCGGTGGACTCACACAGGTAGACTCCCAGGTCTTTACACAAGCTCAGTCTTCACATGACGAGGGCTGATGCTTCCGCTGACACTTCCGCCTCAGCGTTTCCTAGTTCTTAAGTACTGAGGTGGGGGTGCTTCCCAGCTGAGCACGCCTCTTTAATTAGCCAAACAAAGTGAAATCGCATGAACGAGCAACTCCCGACCATAACTGAATATGAATACCTGAATTAGCGCTAATCTAGCAACATGTAAACAGCTCGTTTCAACAAGGAAGCGCAGTTACAGCTTTTATCTGACAGTCGATGCTAAAACTAGTTTCAACTAAAAATCAAGAAAGAAACACTTACCAGCTAATGTTCGCTTTGGGTGAATCATCGCTTTTGCTGTTATAGTACAGCAAAACTAACTTTAGTAGTTATAATAGAACAGCATTTTATTGTCTACTTCTGATAGGATGATAGAATGGTCTTTTGAAACATTTTGCTAAGTATGTAACAGGCAGCTACTATAATTTAATAGCATGAGAGTTGTATGGACAGTATGGAGCTAGAAATTCTGTTGTGATGTACAGTTGGGAAAATAAGTATTGAACGCATCAACATTTTTTTTAGTAAATACAGTGGCAAGAAAAAGTATGTGAACCTTTTGGAATTTCATGGTTTTCTGAATAAATTTGTCATAAAATGTGA
>JANDJT010000103.1:13422036-13436958 GCA_024331685.1 Stegophilus panzeri
CAGCAAATTTACACTGTTACACAAGCTGTACACTCACTACTTTACATTGTAGCAAAGTGTCATTTCTTCAGTGTTGACACATGAAAAGATATAATCAAATATTTACAAAAATGTGAGGGGTGTACTCACTTTTGTGAGATACTGTATCTCACTCATTTGTTCAGGTGTGGATATGCAATTCTCAAGCCATTCCTTTATGGACAGCAAGCTAATTTGTTTACTTTGAAACCTATATAGGACTGACATTCATTCCCTGCCTTCAAATTCAAATGTTTTTTTAATGGAAATTGTATTGGTTTTCATGGAAGCAATTAAAACAATGCAATTATAATGGTATTTGTTGTGGAATTTCTATTCGACACATCATCTCAAAATGTATTCATAAGACAACTGTGCCTCAAGTAACATCGAGCAACAATCAGCAACACATTTATAGCATTTATACATCAGCACTTTCTCATTATTTTCTAAGCATACTACAATAATACCATTAAGCTAAGTAAATAAATGAAATATAAAATAAATGCAGAACAAAAAGTGAACTTCAGAAATATTATCAATTCATAAATAATTAAGCATATAAATTAATAAATTAATGTAACCAAAGTAAAAAAAAAAGCCTTATTCTTCAAAAGTCAGACCTGTCCCATCATCCCTGTCACCATGTTGCCGCTGCTGTGGAGCCTGTCTCTGGTCTTGCTGCTGAAAATGAAAATTATATTTTAGTTTTACAGAAATTAACTACACATTAGGGTAGATATGACACTTACAATTTTTTAAGGATCACTTGTGCTCATAATCACAAAAACTTTAGAGCAATATAAAAATTTTAGGAGCACAGTTTAGGTTTTTATAGGAACCGCACTAATGGCAAAATGCACATCAAGAAAGGTAACTGAATTACTAATTTAATGTGGGTGGGGTAAACAGGCTGAGGTAAATTCGTTGCTGTTAGCTTGGCCGGCTAAGGCATGATGGAGATCACAAAAAAGGTTTAAAACTCTGTGACAACAGTTTTCTTGTTTAAACCTTCAACAAGTTAACAGTGTATTCAGGAATTATTAAACAAGTCCTATTTAACCAAGATTTAATACTTAAAAAGAGACATATTTTTCTGAGCTTGTCCGCACCAGTCATACTACCCTTCTGGCGCACTGCTTTTCACCTACTATGTAGTAGGGTTGTACGTGATTTGGACCACAGCCCCGTTTTATGACAGGGTGATTCAACCAACCTGCCCTCACACCAGCATACACGTCATCGGAGAAGAATCATTGCGAGAGGATGTGCACGTTAATGTTTTTATTTAAAGATTATGAGGACATACCTTTTTAAATATTTATTTGTAGGCATAAATCATTTATAAAAAACACTGTGACATTCCATAAAAAAAGACTTGTTGATTTTGGTGACTATAATCATGCTCGCTTAAAAAAACGGGCTGGAATGTAATTTGGTTCGTCGTTGTGACGAATATGGTCCGGTCCGGTTCGGTCGTCTTTACAATGCAACTGTGTTAACTGGGAAGACCGACACATATGCATAAGCTCGTGTGAGTGTCATAGATCAAGCGCCAGCAGCAGTCATAATGTAAAATTAACAATCGACTAGTGTTGAAGTTTAGAAAATGTGATAATAGTTTAGTTTATCGTGTTAAGAGGCCAATTTAAAACTAAAAGGGAAGTAAAAATCTATCTCAGATTTTACCTCAGGCCACCTCACAAGCAGGGCCGGCTCCACGAGGGGACGTGAGGGAGCGATGACCCCTCACTCAGACTGTCCTGCCCCCTCAGTTAAGATGAATGTTAAAAAGGATTTTAATTAAATTTGAAAAAAAAATGTGTTGGCTGTTCACAAATGTGTTGGCTTTTTAGTGTGAATATTAGAATAGCAATATTTTAGTTAAGGGCAGTGTGTTATTTGTTGTCTGGTTAAGCTCACTCCCTACATCATCCTAGACTCACAATTTACCTGCTCAAAAAGAAGAAGAAGCAGAAGCAAGCTGTTATTTTCTGCCACTTTCAACATTCGCAAATGGATTAAAACGACTAAACCTCTTACTGCAATCACCTCTGGTCCTGCCTCCACTCAGCCTATCAGCAGCAAGGACTTGCCATCTAGTGTGCCAGAGGATCTCGGCGATGACAAGCCAGTCCAGGTTCATCTCAAGCAGTTTCCAAAGAAATAACAGCGTAAAAATAACTGCAAACGATAATTTTCGGCGAATTTGTACAACGAGAGGGACTGGCTTAAATATTCAGAGCAGATTTGGCCTTTTGTTTTCCTTGTAGGAAATTTGGAGGGAGTGATTCAGTTTTCACAAGCACTGGTTTTAGCAATTGGAAGCATGCTACTGATAAGTCAAAGGGATTTAGCAGACATGCTAACAGTAAAGACCATCGCACATGCATGATTATGTTCCACAGGCAAGGAGAGTTCAGCCCTGGTTAATTCCGACCAGCTTTCTCAAAATTGCTTGTATGTGTCTGCAATTGTAGACATTATTGAATTCCTCATCTTAAATGAACTGCCATTGAGGGGTTCAATTGATTCCGTTGATAACAGAAGTCAAGTGGACAGTGTATTATTTCTTTCTCTATTTTATTACACGCTGAGACAAAACCAAGAGCTAGCACAGGCTTTCAGTACAGTTCCAAAAAAATGCTACATACACATCACATGATATTCAAAATGATATCATTGAACTGTTGAGTACGATTGTGACAGAACAAATTGTTAAAGATGTTGGGGAGTTGTGGTTTACAATTAAGGTGGATGGGAAGCAAGAACCCCACAGGCACTGAGAACGTCGCTATAGTTGTTTGTTATGTAGACCAGAACTGCACAGTGCATGAGAGGCTGTTGTCTATGTTGACCACAAACAAGTGTGATGCCCTGTCACTCGCTAACTTGGTGCTTGAAGAGCTGTCGAAAATTAGTCTTGACACAAACAAAATACTAAGTCTGTGTTATGACGGGGCCAGCATCATGTTTGGAAAGGAAGGAGGCATGCAGAAACTTATTCAAAATAAATTAAACAGAGACGTGCCTTACATTCATTATTTTCACCACCAATTACATTTAGTGGTCGTGCATGCTATCTCATCAGAGAGCACAGTTGGGGATTTTTTTGACATGTGCAATTCACTTTATACATTTCTGAGAAAGCCCACTATAGCTGCACAGTATAATGGAGAGAATCTTAAAAGGCTACTGAATCAACAGTGGACTGGACATCTTGACACTGTGTCCATGTTGCTGAAATCACACACCACACTTGTAGAGTTCCTGAAAGAATTTAGAACCACAAGAATAAGTGCTGATGTGAAAATTGAAGCTGTTGGACTTCACAAGGTCATCAGATTTCTTACCTGTGTAATGTACAAAGTATTGGAGCTGATGGACCCACCTAATAGGATGCTGCAAGCCGAACAAACGGATCTAATTACTGCAGTTCGGCTCATTCAAAGTGTCTCTTTTTGCATTGAAAATCTACGATCGGACGCTGAATTTGCGAAACTGACAGTGTAGGTGCAGTTGATGCAGTTGCTGCTTCTCCAAAATGGCAGCAACAGGCCAGCAAAGACTACATGGTGGATGAGAGTCTTGGTCAGTGCGAAGTGAACATTGAACAGGAATGCAAGTGGCTGTTTTTTGGCATTATTGACTCTATTCTCAGTGAAATGGCCGTGAGTTTCACCGAACGTAATAGCAAGTACATGGTAGATTTGGATTCATTGCACCCTAGCAGTGAGAATTTTTTAGATGCCGGAAAAGTGAAACCACTACTAGATTTAACGAAGACCGAAATGGTTGAGTCACAGTTCACTGTTGCAAGTCAGTTTTTGCAAACTCGGTGCACAGGCCAGGATGACGAGTGAGTTTGAGCCGACTTGTTTAAAAATACTCCAGCGTTTTCGATGCCATGCAAGTGGTGCTCACTGCGTTCAAACATGCACTGACATTTGGGCCTCAACTGCTATGTGCAAGAACTCTTTCTCCACATTGAAGAAAGTATTTTCTGAGCACAGATGCAGCATGTTGCATAGAACGCATCTGGAAAGCCCATCTGATCCATCTGGGATTTGCGAATGACCTGAGTAGAAAATTCAAAGAATTTTCAAAGAGGAAATATTGCTGAGTAGGTTCAACTCATCGATGAGAAGACTGCTACTCTATTGAATAAAGGTAGGGTGAAATATTTTCCCATGCTTTTGAGGGCTAAATAATTGGTGAAAACTGCTGAAGTGGTGTATCCAAGACGTAATTTATATTTGTGGTGGTGGCTACTTTAAAAGACAGGCTACATATCTATTTTGTATGTATAAATGTATTTTGCTTTTTATTTTATGTAGTAATATTTTCATATTAATATTAGGCTACTCTGTGTTTGAACGTCAGAATTTAAAAAAATAATAAAATTCTTCGGTAGCCAATTTTTTAAATTACAAAGTCTATGGCAGCCACATTTATCATGCCCAGTGACCACAGCCTATGAGAAAGCAAAATAATTCTGCTCTCTAAAAATGTATTGGCTTGTATCATGTGATGCAAATCATTGTGGGATCAAGGGGATCCTGGTGTTTTATGTGTGTGCATTTGTTTTATGTGTGTGTAGGGCAGGCCAGTGTTGCGAGTACTGCCTGATGGGCCTGACCAATTTCAAATGCATTGTCCATGAGATACGGGTTGTATATTCTTGTCACTGTACTTCCGGTAGCATGACTCAACACGGTAGCATAGACCGAGCAGACTAGCCTATAAATTTGTGCTACGGTAGGATGTTTCGATGAACAAAAACGCATATTCTGGGCTGCATTTGTTTTTTTAGTTGAGAAAACTTTGCGTTACGTCATCGCCCCCTTTTGGTATTGCAAACACCCCCTCTTCGGTATGCTGCTGGTGCCGGGCCTGCTCACAAGTATCTCATTCATGCGCAAATTAACAAAACGGGGCATTCAACACCTTGAGTGACACTGAATGTTACATGGGCAAAATTAATGAATAAAGATATGTTTATAGCACTTTCCTTTTCCTCAGAGTCTGTCTATCATTGGAAATTACTGGCAAAATTAGGTGCATGCGCACTACTCCAAAAATCTGATTCTACGAGCTTCTAACTGCTAACGAACATATAATATTATGAATAATCACCCTTTACTAAGCAAAATGTTTGGTAATTGTTGTAAATTGCCATTTTGCTGGCAGATATTTGCCATCGACATATGACAAATTATATCAAAAGATAATAAAATTCAGACGTCGATTCATTTAGGCTACTTAAGTAAAATGATACATTTAGTAAATTTCAAATATTATATCTAAATGGCATCTCAACAAAGATAAAATGACAGAAAGTTGTCTGGATACCAAGGTACCACGTCTTCACAACATTCTTACAGGGACTAGTTAATGACGTTTATTGAGGACGTTGTCACAACATTTCTGGACAGTTAGCCAATATTTTCTATATATATATATAAAAAAGGAATGTTACCAAGTCATGGTAACAACATTGTCATAAAATAATATCACGCTTACTAAAAGAGACTAACTGGCGATGTCATCAGAACATACTCTGTTTGCTGAATAACAGAAAGTTATCTGGATACCAGGGTACCATATCTCCACAACGTTCTCGATGGGACTAATTAATGAAGTTTTTTTGAGGAGGTGGTCATGGCATTTCTGGACCGTTAGCCAGAATTATCAAAAAATGGAACTTTACCAAGATGTAGGCACATTGTTGTCATAAAGTAATGTCATGCTGAAGAAAATACGACTAACTGACGATGTCATCAGAATGAATTGTGTTTTCTGGGAACAAGAATGTTTGCATTTGCCAGGCAACATCCAGAGAGGTCTCAAGTGGTCAGCCAGCAGTGCACTAAGGAAAGCAGAGGAGTGGCTGCATTGTGCTGACATTATTGTGCCAGTGAACCAGGGTAGGCTTGAACTGGGCTGCATTTCTAGGGTGACTGGGAGATGCAGGTGGACATCAGAAGGCAACTCAAATTCCCAGATGAAATTGCGGTCACAAGCTTTTAACCAGACATCATCCCCAGGTCAAAAGGCATGAAGCAAGTAATTATCATTGAGATGGCAGTGTCTTGGGAAGAGAGGATGAAAGAAGCACATGAGTAAAAACATAGAAACTACCAGTTTATAATCCACGAGAGCCAGCAGATCAGTTGGAAGTCCTGGAATCTCCCAGTTGAGGTTGGCTGCATGGGTTTTCCAGGGCAATCACTCTGGAGGTCATTAGGAGTACAAGGACCAGCTCTGAATTAGTTGGTAGCTGACATCAGTAAGCAGGTGGAAACTGCATCCCTGACTGTGGTTGAAGAATGGTGTGAATGGAATGGAATGAAGAGTGGTGGCAAAATCAAAATGGCAGCAAGGAGACAGGGCAGAGCTGAACAGTGAAGTGACTGGTGTGATGGAGGGGGTAGTTCCAGCACACTGGTTTTGCTGTTGAGGCCTTCTGATGTGTCATGAGTTTAATGCTGTGAGGCCCACTGTTATAATAGTACAACATGAATTTTAGCTCTACTAAAATAAACCTGCACATGTTTTTTTTTTCTCTCTCTAAGACCACATTTACACAACTAATAGGTCCTACTGTTCAGTCTTGCAATACTATTAGATGGTAGATTTTGTAAATAGGCCTGTTCATCTGGCCATGAACTCACACAACCTGCAAATGTGCCTTGAAGAACATCATCTTGTTTTAGTGGACTGGATAAATCAACATTCAAGTAAGTAAAAAGCCTATAATATTTTTTTCTGTGATTAGTAATATGTCTAGATCATGCAGATATTAAGGTAGTGTTGAATGGTTTGATTAGATTTTGAGCTTGTTATGTCAATGTTGTAATTTTACAACACTGGGTGAAAGGGGTAGCAAAATTTGCCTGTGCACCTTGCACATTACATGGATGAATTGTATTTCTCACCTGTTCCATGTGAAAAAAATACTAATAGAAACATACTGTTTTTGTTCATTCACAAGTTTTAAATGTCTTCCTTGTTACCATTTTGAGTTTCAATCAAAATTTAATGATTATTAAATGAAAAGTTCAAGTTGAATTAAGGAACAAATTATTTATTAGAGAATTTGAAAGTATTTGTGGAGCAATATTTGAAACTATCTGTGTCTTATCATTTATAAAATATACTTAACTGGTCCTGTTTTCTTTTCTGGGCTTTGCTTGTTTGCCCAAATATCTGCTTGCTACATGAGGGACAGGTGATAATGTTCTGGAATGTGGGGGTATAAGTGCTATTAGTATGATAAGTAGAGGGCACAATAAGGTAGCCAGACAGTATTGTGTGAATTCTGTGGAATGGGTAAATTCTTTAAAACGTGTAAGTATTATTGGGATTGAGTTGCATTGAGATTATTTAGCCTGGAAAATAATCTTTTTTTTTTTTTCAATTTCAGAATGCCACCAGCCAGAAAAGACCATCTTATCTACAATGTGAATGTCATTGATGCCGTCCAAACTGGGAACAGTGACTTTGAGATGGACTCTGATACAAGTGATGAAGAGGAATGTGGAGATGCCTGTGAACTGGAAAAGGAAAATAAAAAACCCAATGACCGCCCATCTGATGATTATATGGACATCACACCAACAAAACCAAGCCATTCAAGAACAGAGACCATGTCCTGTGACAGGTATCACTGGTTGAAAAATGGTCAATCCCTGGCTGCTGTACAAACTGCCTTTGGGACTATCATAATTAGTAAATAATTATCAGTAAATAATTATCATAATTAGTAAATAATCAACAGAAGGGTCATCAGAAGGGTACCCATTTGAAAACCCAAAGAGCTTCAAAAAGTTGTTGATGTGCAACACTGTGTAGGGGAGTGCCTGAAGAGAGAAAGTGTAGAGCGGGCTGTCGCTGTTGACTGCGGAAACACTGGCTTTCAAACACATTAACTATTTCACATTTCCGCTAAAAAGATGTGGGGGCACAAACTAATGTACTGGATTCATACACACAAACAGTTACACCCCATCTATAACCAAGGAGGAGGCACTCTTGGAAAAATTTTACATTTCCCCAGATACCTACCACCAGCCTTTCCATGCCACCGCCATTCCTGCTGGAGAGTCACCAACGTACCATTGGCTGAGGAACCATCAGTGGGTGAGGCCAGAACTGCATTCCAAGGAGGAGATGGAGGCTGTGGTCCTGGAGCAGCTGCTTTGCATTCTGCCATATGACATCCATACCTGGGTAAAGGAATGGGAGCCAGAGACAGGAGTAGCAGCTGCCAATCATGAGAAATGTCATTGTAAATTGAGTGTGAAAAAAACAAGTACACCCCATGGGAATTTTATATTATATATATATATATATATATATATATATATATATATTTGGACCAGCAAACATTTGATCCTCTTTGAATCAGTGCCTATTAATAGAGGTAATACACTCTGTCAAATGACACATAAAACTGACATTTTGTAGTAATTTAAATTAATTAAAAAAAAAGATCAGTCACATGGAAAAAAGTAAGTACACCCCTACCTTTATCACACCTTCAAATCCATAAAATGAGAATCAGGTGTTCAAGTCCAGTGATTAGAACCTGTTTAAGGACTGCAGATGGAACCTGTCTTATTTATACCTCTCTCATATCTAGTGTCTGGTGTTCCCTTTGTTATTCAGGTGTGTGGTGTCATCATGCCAAGATCTAAAGCGTTCTATAGGGCCTTCAGAAAAAAAGGTTGTGGATGCTTGTTAGACTGGCAAGGGATTTTAAAAAAAGACAATGATTAAGTGAAGTTACAAGTCTTACAATTCCATTGTAATTAAATTCATTTAAATCAGATTTCCACTGTATTAATAATTAGAACTTCCTGTAATTTTATATTATTGTATTATTGGCACCTAGGAAAGAAGTGCTCCCAATTTTAAGTGCTTCTTAGAATGTCATCTCTACAACAGAAGTGACTGTTTTTTCTTAAATAATAATTCATGCATTTCTTAGAATTGTGCTGCCAATTTAGTATTATTTTCTATAAAGCAGCAAGCCAAAAGTCAGTGTCAAATGAGAGAAATCAGCCTGCCATTACTCTTTGTGTACTGTATTACTTAAAGCATTCAGTTTTATAAACCAATGTGAAGAGTACTCAGCAGTTTTTGAGGAGGAGGAAAACTGGTTATTTCTAAAGTGTTACTTTTAGAATAGAAAAAAAATACATATGATTTATTTGGCCATGCTTAAAATCAAGGACTCGTGGCATTTATTTTGGGTTTATAGACCGTTCAGGAGTTCAAATAAACTGCCTCAAGCTTGCCGTTGTCAAGAACCCTTACATTTACATATAAATTGGGAAAGTGGAAGAACTAGTCAGAGAAACAGACAAAGCAAGGTGTTTAGTAGTGTGAGAAGGCACCAGTGGTGAGGTTGATGAATGCATACTCTTATGTTTCAGGGCTTAAATCTGGCTTTCCCACCAGCCTTTGTTCCTCTCCGAAACAGCTATAGTATGTGTGTCTCTCTGTGCTGCCAAAAAGAATATAGCTAAATCTCTTTCAGATGAATACAGTGCTGTTCTCAGTCAAGTGAGGAGTGCTGCACTGATAAGCACATCTAAACGCACTCAAGACCTGCAGGACCATGGCATGCTTTCATTTACATAAACTGTTGTTAGCTTGTCATCTTCATGGTATTGTTGTTTTGGTATTTATTCATTTGTATTTAACTATTTAGACAGTTGGGTGCAAATGGAAGCATGGAATGAAAAGCTGGTTATATTAATCCGTAATTTTCCTTCATTATAAAAAATGTCCTTCATCACAAGCTTACATATTTATCCTTTAAGTAAAAAAATACTCAAATGTATAAAACTGATAATGTATGCTATATAGTACTAAACAGAGGTGGGTAGTAACATACCACGTTTACTTCGCTACATTTACTTGAGTATCTTTTTGAAAGAAATTTACTTTTAAGAGATTGTTTAACTGGCCATACTTATACTCTTCCTCAAGTAAATTTTTAATCACAGAAATGTACTTTTACTTTGCTACATTTTATTTATTTTTATATATTTAACCTTTATTTAACCAAGAATTCCCTTGATATTAAATCTCTTTTCTGAGGGAGACCTGGCCAATAAGGCATGCCATCACAGAGTAACAAACTTAAAAGTCAAAATCACAAAAACAAACATAAAAATATAAACAAAAAATAATAATGCATAATACAAAATGTGAATAGCAATTACACTCTTCAATTACCTTTTTTTTTATTTTTTTTATCAGACCTTTAAACTCACCTATTGTAACAAAGTGATTAAGCTGTAATGTGTTCTGAAAATTATTCCATGTCCAGGGTGCAAAATAAGCAAAAGCCTTTTTTCCTAGTTCTAAACAAATCCTGGGTACCCTATAGAGCAACCATCTGGAAGAGTGAAAATCATAACTGCTGCTCATAGGTAATAGAAGATTACACAAATAAGAATGGAGTTTTCCCAGTGTACAGTAGTTCTGTAAATAAATATATACCAATGTTGCTGTCTCCTTAAACTTAATGAAGGCCAAGAGACCAAATCATAAAGAATACAATGATGTGTTAGACAACAAATTGGTTATAAAATGTAAAGAGCTATGATACACGGAGTCTAGACAGCAAAGTATAGAGGAAGCAGCATGCATATAAATAATTTCTCCATAATCAAGAATGCTTAAAAAGTGGCCTGAACAAGAGTTTTCCTAACTTAAATTAAAACATGCCCATGACAATAATAAAATCCCAACCTAACCTTCAGCTTCTTCATTAAATGTGCAATATGCACTATAAAAGTAACCCTATCTTCCAGCCAAATATCCAAGTATTTGTAAGATGATACTTTATCAATTGAGTCACCTCCTGAAGAATGAATACTTACAATACCTGTGATCTTGGCATGATCTCTAGAAAAGAGTAGTTTTCTTAGCATTAAATACCAACTTAAGCTCATATAATGAAGCTTGCAGCTTTTGAAAAGCAATCTGGAGCTCATCAATAGCCCGACTCAGAGAAGAGGCAACTGTGTAAATTGCAGTATCATCAGCAAAAAGATGTCCTTTAGCTGTAGGCATATCCTTACCAATGTGGCTTATAAAAATAGAAAATAAAACAGGGGTTAAAATTGAACCTTGGGGATCTCCCATAAAGATAAAAAAAAAACTTGATGATCTCAATATATATATATATATATATACAGTCTTGACACCCATCACAATTTCACAAAGTCTGCCTAACAGCGTCTCATTGTCACGGTTTCCCCTTTAGGCAGCACGCTTGGAGAGATGGAGGGCGCGTGCGTGCACGAGCAAGGTGCGCGAGCGCCCGCTCTTCGAATGTTGACAACCGTGACATTGTTTACTATGGACTATGTTTACTATGGTGCTGTTGTTGTTCGGGGGGGTGCCTTTATTGTTTTCAGCTGCCAGCACTTAACGCTGATTATGTTCGGGATATATCCCGCTTACTTCCCTGTACACCTCACAGAGTATTATAGTTAGTATAGTTGAAATAGTTAGATAGTAAATGTTACATACCTTGGTAGATTTAGTTAGTTTAAACTTTAGATTAGTTCACTTGGACCACGCTGGTGTTTTCCACTCCCAGTTCCCTGTCATAGCTTCATGTTTCTTGTTTTGTGTTTGGACCCTGTTTTCTGTGACTGCGACTTCGATTCCTGCTTTGCCCCGTTTATGCCTGTTTGCCGATCGCCCGACCCATTACCTGTTTTTGACTATACCTCTGCTTCAAGATATGGATTTATCTGCCTGTCTCCTTTAAATAAAAACGTGTTTACCTGCACCTGATTCCGTATTCAACTCCCTTATGTCTCGGAACGTGACACTCATGATCAACAGAATCAAATGCCTTGGACAAATCAATAAACAGGGCCACACAATGCTGTTTTCTATCCAAGGTATTAATGATATCATTTGTTATCAACAAAGCTGCAGATATAGTACTATGAACTGCTCTAAAACCAGACTGTATTTCACTTAACATGTTATTGTCAGACAAAAATTACTTCAATTGAGAATTTAACTGAGATTCAAAAATCTGGGCGAGAGTAAAAAGTTTGGATATGGGGCGATAATTATGTAAATCTGAAGGCTCCCCATTCTTCAATAAAAGGATAACATAGGCTGCTTTCCAAATCTTAGGAATAGTATTTGTCTGAAGACTCAAACTGACAATGACAATAAATTAATCTGTTTCCAAAATTTAGTATGATTGTTTAAATTTGCGCAATAGGCTCAGCAATAAAATTATTTGCAAGCTTCAGAAGATACGGATCCAAATTTTCAGGTCCAGGAGAATGCTTTAGATCAATAGCCTTTAAAGCGTTACATCTAAATACAAAAGGGTTCATAAATACATCACTACCTGAAGACGTAGAAATGAAGTTAAAATTAGAGCTCGCTGACCCTGAGACATAAGTATTAAAAAGAAACCCCGCTGATATAAAATGCTCATTGAAGTGCCCAACCAAAATACACTCTGGAATGGTAAATGGTCTTTAACCTTAACAGTTCCAAAGCTCTTTACACTGGTTCCCATTCACACACACACACACCAATGATAGCAGAGCTGCCATGCAAGGTGCTAGCTTGCCATTGGGAGCAACTTGGGGTTCAGTGTCTTTCCCAAGTATACTTTGGCATGTGGTGTCATGTTGGCTGGGAATCGAACCGCCAACCATACGATTAGTGGACAACCCACTCTACCACCTGAGCCACAGCTGCCAAGTAAGTGGAAGGCCTAAAGTAGATTTAGAACATGACAATAAATTAATCTGTTTCCAAAATTTACTATGATTATGTTTAAATTATCCGAAATAGATTTTGAATAATATTCTGACTTAGATGTCATAACTTTAGTTGTACATATATTTCTCTGCTAACATCACTATTATACAGTTCATGCTAAAATACTTGTTCTTCAAATCTTTTAAAATACCTTTTAAAAACATACAGAGGTTTCAGCTTGGCTAATTTTAAATTTCTTAAACAGGCAATAGCAAAATGATCACTAATATCATGACAAAATACTGCAGTTGAGGTATATTTATGAGGCACATTTGTAAGAATAAGATCCAATAATGTGGATTTACTTAGATCTTTTGGGTTGAGCCTAGTAGGAGTATCAATAAATTGCATAAGATTTAACAAATCACATAAATCCTTAAAGCAAGATGCAAAAGAAAGCCAATCCCAATTCAAATCACCCATAAAAATAAATTCAGAATCATTTAAACTATGTAAAGCATTAGAAAGAGAAGGCTTCTTTTGCAGCTAATGGTGCCCTATAACAGCCAATGACAGTAAGGTGAAAATCCTTAGATATATTCATCTTAACAGCAAGCAGCTCAAACTGTCTGGCTTTAATTATAGACTGTGACATAAAGCTAGAAAATTTGGATTTAACATAAATCGCAACCTTTACCAACTCTGTCAGATCTGTAAATGTTGTTATCGGATATTGATTGTTTTAACCAAGTTATTGATCACATCATAATGTCCATATCCATTGTAACAACCCAAAGCTTTATCAAATCCATTTCAGGAAGAAGACTTCTATGCACAAGACTTCTATGCCCAGATTTATTTTTTAAGTCTTCCGGCATAATTACATTTTGCATAGGACCTGAGTTTGGTTGTACATTCCCTGATAACAACAGCTGCAAAAAAAACCACTAACTTCCCCGAACATGTTAATAACATAGTCAACATCTTTGGCAGGAAAGTGCAGGATGTCCTTTTGCACACTGAAAACATCATTCAGAACTTTCAAATACTAAGTACAGCAGAATACTCATTTGTGATTTTGCTTTTGCTGTATCATGGAGTGAATATCAGCTCACAGGCCTCCTCTTGTTTGCAGGCCTCCTCCAACTTGCATAGATCTTCTTGAGCTTTTGGATTATTTAAAAGACCCGAAAAAGAGTTCAATTATGACACCACCCTTGAAGAAGTGTAAAAATATCACTATCCTTGACAAGCAAGGATGAATATTAATATAAAACACAAAAGACAAAAACAAATTTAAGAAAATTATTTAAATTCATACACAGGCACACAAACAAAGATGGGCGACGATCTTGGATTTAACATTCGGTGGTGTTCCTCTGTTACTGTTAAATATTAACAAATATATGTAGTTTTAATAATTATTTTATATCACATATAATGAGATCACGATACACTGTAGTGCGCTTAATGCAGTTGCAACAACTGCTCACTTTTTTAACGGGGTCAGTCCTGGAAGATATTGGCCGAAGAGGGGGAATTAGCAAGCATGTCGACAGAGGCAGGACACACACACACACACACACACAAATGAATATACTGACACACACAAACACTCTCTCTCTCTCTCTCTCCATAGTCTGTTACTTTGTTCTCTGTTGTCTTGTTTAAATGCAGATGCTGACAAGTTTGTGCTGTTAACATGTTGTGAAAATAAAAACAGTCAACTGTTGGGAAAATGTTTGTTCCCTTTCAAAGGGAACTTCGACGTTGCATTTAGCATAACAGTATGGGAAAGGCAACTTTACCTTCTAAGCCATGTAAGGCCACCTCAGCGTTGGTGGGCAAAGCCTATGCGGCAGCAGGTCTTGCTTGTGGGTCCCTGTATACAGTGGCAGTGTTGCAGGCCTACCAAGCAGACCTGCTGAGTGAGCTCGATACTGGGGAGGGAATTGGGCAGTGGTAGAGCTGCGCTGCGCCACAGATTTATCTCTCTGGGCAACCAAATAAACGGCCCGTCATATCGGCCATTCAATGGGTAGCCTGGTTGTGGCAGAGAGGCTCCTATGGCTCAACCTCTCAGGGATGGGGGACAAAGATAAGGTCTCCTTGCTGAACGCCCCTGTTAAACCTTCCGGCCTG
>JANDJT010000103.1:13447661-13460219 GCA_024331685.1 Stegophilus panzeri
GTCTGGGACAGTTTTAAACTGGTTTAAATCCTATTTTACTGACCGTTCCCAGTTTATTTCTATGGGTGGTTACAGGTGTAGGGAATCTAGCCAGTGGGGGATGGAGCACAGACACACAGGAGGCTGTTTCGGTGTCACTCGTGGAGAAAATCTTAAAAAATTGTTCGTGAGAGGATGTGGGTGCACGTGTGTGTGTCGACGTGGGGGTGTGAGGTGAAATGCTTAGTCACCGTGGGGTTGCCGAGGGCATGCTAGGGGTTTCCCGAGTAGTGGGGATCCCGGTTTGCCGTCAGGAAAAACCGCCGGTGCAGTCTTTGCTCGCATCTGGATTGCCTGGAAAACACACAGCATAGGTTAGCGCATACACACTGAGAGTCTTCTCTCTCCTTCCAAGCGGAATATCACCCTTTTATATTCTCCCCTCACCTGCTGGATGGTGGAATTCTTCCGTGCCGCGCACCATTCACAGGCCGTGTGTGTGTCGGCGGCCCCACCCCGCTGCCACGTGCTCTCCGGTCATCCAAAACATTGGTGGTGCTGAAGCGGTGCTGTCTCTACAGCACCACCGTGGCAGTCGCGGGAGGAGCAATCTTTGTTTCTTGTGCACCAGCTGCCTGCCCGTCGCCACAGTACTCCCGCCTCAGCTCTGAGCCTACTGCCGCCGTGTGTCTGGCTCAAAGTGCATCCCGTCGCGAGAGGCCATCTGCATTCCCATGGTGGGTCCCTGCCCGTTGTTGGACCTGGAAAGAGAAATCCTGCAACGAGAGGAACCATTGGGTTACCCTGGAATTAGTGTCCTTGGCTTTGGCCATCCACTGTAGTGGGGCGTGGTCTGTCACCAAGACAAAGTGCCGACTGGCCAGGTAGTATCGCAGCTTTTTGATGGCCCACTTTATTGCCAGGGCCTCTCTTTCCTCTCAGCTGGGGATAACTTTCGATTGATGAAGAGGACCGGGTGTTCTTCTCCACTGAAGGTCTGTGAGAGAACAGTGCCCAGCCCGGTTTTGGATGCATCTGTGTGCACGGTGAATGGAATGGCAAGGTCTGGGTTGCGTAGCACTGGGGCGCTGGTGAGGGCTTCCTTCACGGCTTGGAAGGCCCACTCCGCCTCTGCAGACAACGTCACCCGGTCTGGCTGGCCCTTCTTCGTAAGATCTGAGAGGGGGGAGGCTACAGAGGAGAAGTTAGGCACAAATCTGCGGAAGTACCCCGCCAACCCCAAGAAGGCACGTACCTGTTTTTTTGATGTAGGCCAGGGATAGTCTCTTACTGCCTCGATTTTCTTCGTCTGGGGCTTTAGTAGGCCCCGGCCAATACAGTACCCGAGGTACTGTGCCTCAGTCAGCCCCAGGTGGCACTTTTTGGGGTTGGCTGTCAGCCTGGCCTTCCGGAGCTCTTTCAGGACCTCCCCCAGGTGGAACAGGTGGTCCGACCAGGTGGAGAAATGGATGACCACATCGTCCAGGTAGGCAGCTGCGAAGGCATGATGGGGACACAAGACAATGTCCATCAGTTGCTGGAACATTGCAGGCACCCCATGGAGCCCGAAGGGGAGAACCCACTATTGCCAGTGACCGTTCGCTGTGCTGAAGGCTGTCTTCGGTCTCGCCTCTGGGGCCAGGGCCACTTGCCAGTATCCTTTGGTTAGGTCCAGCATGGATATGAACCGGGTACTCCCCAATCACTCCACTAGGTCGTCCACTCGGGGAAGGGGATAACTGTCAAACTCTGAGACCTGGTTCAGCTTCCAGAAGTCATTGCATAGGTGCATACTCCCATCGGGCTTTGGCACGACTATAACGGGGCTGGACCAGGGGCTGTTGGACTCCTCGATGATGTTGTCCCACAGCATTCGGCCGATCTCCTCCTCGATAGCCTTGCGGCAGGCCTCCAGGACACAATAGGGCCACTGTCGCACCACCACTCCCGGCCGGGTCTTGATCTTGTGGTGGACCAGCTGCATCATCCCTGGGGAGGTAGAGAACACATCCGTGAACTGACCCACCAACTCAGATAGCTCCTGTCTTTGTCCGGGAGTGAGGTCTTCCCCAAGCTGGACCAAGGTACCGTCGTCGTGACCTGTGTCACGAATGCAGACATTACTGGTGCCGGCTCTACCCATTTCTTTAGCAGGTTCATGTGGTACGTTTGTGTCTCCGCTTGCTTACCGGGCTGTTGCAGGCGATAGTTTACGGCCCCCTTCCACTCGAGGACTGTGTATGGTCCTTGCCACCGGGGTAGGAATTTGCAGGAGCTGTTCGGCACCAATAGGAGCACCCAATTGCCAGGTTGGAACTCCCGTGGTTGCGCCGGCTGGTTGTACACTCGTTTATGCTCCTCCTGGGCAGCTCTCATATGCTCCTGGACGATCGGGGTCACTCGGTCAACTCTCCCTTGCATTTCCTGCACATAATCGATGACTGAGCGGAACGGGGAGGGCTGTTCCTTCCAGGCTTCCTGGGCCATGTCCAGCAGTCCTCGAGGTCGCCGTCCGAAGAGGAGTTCGAAGAGGGTGAAGCCCGTGGAGGCTTGGGGGCACTCCCAGATGGCAAAGAGAACGTAGGGTAGGAGGAGGTCCCAATCTCTCTCCTCTTCGTCTACCACCTGTCATAGTATCTGCTTCAAGGTTTGGTTGAACCTCTTGATGAGCCCGTCAGTCTGTGGGTGGTAGACTCCTTTAGGTGCTTAACCTGCAACAGCCGACACAGATCAGACATTAGTTTGGATATAAAAGGCATACCTTGGTCGGTTAAGATGTCCTTCGGTATCCCCACACGACTGAACAGGAGCATCAGTTCTCTCGCAATGTTACGGGAGGTGGCTTTGCATAGCGACACCGCCTCGGGGTATCGGGTGCCGTAATCCAGAATGACGAGTATGTACTCATGGCTCCGGGCGGATTTGGGAAGTGGCCCCACGAGGTCCATGCTGACCCTCTCGAAGGGGACGCCTATAATGGGCAGAGGGATAAGGGGGGCAGGCGGGGGCCTCCGTGGGGCGGTGCGCTGGCACTAGGGGCACTGTTGGCAGAAGCCCCGGACCTCTGCATCCATCCCTGGCCAGACAAAGCAGTCTTTTAGATTTTCTATGGTGTTTCGTGCCCCCAGGTGGCCCTTGAGCAGGTTGGCGTGGGTCAGGTTCTTCAGCATCTGTGTCTTGGTCTTGGGGACTACCAGGAGGTCTACGATTTCCCCTCGGTGGCTGGCCCGTTGATACAGGAGGCCTCCCCTGATTAGGAAGTAGGAGGAGGGGAGCGTCTGGTTCAGACTCTGGTCGACCCCTTCTATCTGACGCACCTGGGCCCAGCAGTGTTTCAGGCGGTCGTCCTCCTTCTGTTGCCACCCGAAGTTCCCCTGCCGGTTTACCTGTTGGAACACAGATGAGAGCGGGTTAGAGGGTGTGTGCAGCTTACCTTCTGTCCCGGCGTCCTCCTTGCCTCGGGCCATGTAGGCCTGCCTCACTCGGGCTTCTTTCACTCGCTGGGGCGGTTGCGGCGGGTCCGGTGTGGGGAGGACACACCCTGCTGGCCAGGTTTTCTGGGCCTTCTTTGGCGTTCCCTGGTCCTGGGCTCGTCCTTGGGTGTCCTGTAGTCCGGGCGGCTTTGTTGGTGCTGTCCATCCTCACTGAGCGCCAGGGTGGTCAGGGTGCGTTCCAGTGCAGTCAGTAGTTCTCTTGGTGTCCTGGGGCCTTGCATTCCCACGGCCTGATGTTCTGTGGGCAGCAGAGTCCTCAGGAACCGGTCTACGGCCACCCTCTCTAGAACCTCAGGATATGGGTGCACGTGTGTGCGTGTGTGTCAAAGTGGGGGTGTGAGGTGAAATGCTTAGTCGCCGCAAGGTTGCCAAGGGCGTGCTAGGGATTTCCCGAGTAGCGGGGATCCCGGTTTGCCGTCAAGAAAAGCTGCCGGTGAAGTCAGGGGGCGGAGTCTTTGCTCGCATCTGGATTGCCTGGAAAACACACAGCATAGGTTAGCGCATACACCCCGAGAGTCTTCTCTCTCCTTAAAATATCGCCCTTTTATATTCTCCCCTCGCCTGCTGGATGGTGGAATTCTTCCGTGCTGCACACCATTCACAGGCCGTGTGTGTGTTGGCGGCCCCACCCTGCCGCCACATGCTCTCCAGCCATCCAAAACATCTGTGGTGCTGAAGCGGAGCTGTCTCTTCAGCACCACTGTGGCAATCGCGGGAGGAGCAATCTTTGTTTCTTGTGCGCCGGCTGCCGGCCCGTCGCCAAACAGGTCTGACACTAGCTCTGTGCTCACTGGTGTTCCTCAGGGTTCAGTTTTAGGCCCTCTTCTCTAAAATATTTATCTATCTACACTTGGGCAGCTGCTGCGATCACTCAGCCTCCATTATCACTTTTATGCTGACGATACCCAAATCTACATTCACTCAAAACCTGGTGAAAACCTTGATGTTTGTTTACTTTCTGACTGTATTTCTGAGATAAAAATATGGATGAATAATAACTTTCTGTGCCTGAACAGCAGGAAAACCGAAGTTATGCTTATAGGTTCTCGTCATCAAATTCTTAAAGCTGGTCCACTGTCTCTGTTGGTTGATGGCTCTGTTCTAGAGACCCAAAGTAAAATGAGGAACCTTGGAGTAATTTTTGACACCAGCCTTACATTTGATTCTTTCATTCAGAGCACTGTTAAAGCATCCTTTTTTCACCTCAGAAATATAGCTAGACTGCACCCAATGCTAAACTTCTCTGTGGCTGAAAAGTTGATTAACTCATTTATTGTCACTCAGTTGAACTACTGTAATGCCGTTTTAGCCGGAGTTTCTAAATCCAAAATCAAAACATTGCAATATGTTCAAAATTCTGCCGCCAGGATCCTGACGGGAACCAGGAAATGTGAACATATTACTCCTGTTTTGGAGTCCTTGCACTGGCTCCCCATCAGGTTCTGTGTTGATTTTAAGATCATGATATTGACATACAAGGCATTACATGGCTTGACTCCTTATTACTTATCTGGTTTATTAATCCCTTACACCCCAAATCACAGACTGCGCTCCTCATAATGCAATTTGTTAACTGTTCCACAAACCTGCCTAAAATCTATGGGTGACAGGGATGTTTCTGTCTATGCTCCTTCCCTTTGGAACTCTCCTCCTCCTGAACTCAGGGAAGCTCAGACCTTTGGCATTTTTAAAGCTCAACTTAAGACACACTTTTGTAAACTTGCATTTGACTACTGATGTCTACTTTTATTATTATTATTATTATTATTATTACTATTATTATTAACATTGTTATTCTTATTAACTTTTATATGTTTGATTGTTCTGTGTACTGCTTATTTGTGTACAGCACTTTGAGAAGCTGCTTTTAAAGGGTCTTTATAAAATAAAGTTTATTATTATATATTTTTTGGATAAACCTTTGTTGTGATTGCAATTGTTTGATATCTATGAGTATTTTGTGAATTCTTTTAACAAAAAAAATCAAAAGGTTAAACAATAAAGACAATTTTTCACAGCCTTCTTTACTCATATTTACCAAGGGTGCCATTATTAGTGAAAGGCATGCTATGTCAAATTGCTTCACATTGTTATTAACTTTAAATATTTTAATGCTCAAACAAGTTACTTTGAATAACTTTCAGCATATAGTTCAGTGATATTTAGAGTGGTAAGATATTGAACAACAATTGTAAGCCTGTGTTAATCATGATGACTAGGTACATCCTTGAAAGAAAATGTATCGTGCGTGTGCATTACTCGCACTGGTAATGAATGTTGAATGGTCTTAACTGAGTTAGGCTTACCTGTACAGATCTGATGTTGCAAACACCGCTGCATCATGGACACTTCCAGGAGTGCCAACACAAATATCTTGTATCATGCACCTATCATTGGCAATTGCCCTGGAGAACAATAGACGGCCACCTATTGTGATCACTGTAATCACGGTAGCCATTTGTCCGGAGAAGAATAGGGTTGTGCATGCCATCCAGCACACTGTAAACCTGTGGCACAAGAAACACCAAGGAATCACAGTATGCAATTTTATTCATTCGACTCCGAAAGTTTCCCCCACTATTCTGTACTCTGCACACGTTGCCTTGAACCACACGATAGCTATCCACTTTCGAGTTGGAACCGGCAACCTGCCATAGGCACAACATCAGTCACAATTAATTGGCACAGCATCTCAAACATGAACCATGACATTCTAAAATGTTGCATCCAGAGACTTTCTGTGAAGTGTCTCTCCACCACTACCTCCCAGAATGCCATATTGCATGGTCTCTCACAGATCCATGGGCTTTGTCACATAAGAGCAATTACTTCTACTACTCTCAATACTCTGTCCAGTTTACAAAGATTTGCGGATATATGGGATGCAAAAGGTACACAATTCGTGATATACACAAAATTATGTATGGAAATGGCTTAAGGGCAGATTTCTTTTGCGATACACCAAAATTTATGTGGCAGTTGTTTTTAAAGGACGACTTCATCACGCACAAGAGGCCAACTTGATGGAAACGGGCAGGAGAAAGCAAATTTCGCAAACCTTTTCTATTTTCACTTTGATGATGACAGAACAAATCACAAAGTGGATGGAAGCTTGGGTAATGTGAACTGTTACCTAGAGTTCAGTTGTACACATATCAAGGAGTTAATACTGAAGTTGCTCTCAAATGCTCTCAGACATAACTAACAACTTAGGGTGGAGTTTGCCAAACTCCTTCTTCTGAAGCCATTACTTTGTTGACTTTGGTTTATGCTTTGAGTTGTTATTGTGCTGGAAGGTGAAATGTTTCTTCATCTTCAGTGCTTAACAGAGATCTGTAGGTTTTGTGACAAACTAGATTCGAATGATATTTGGCACTATATGATTTCCTCTCTTTTGATGACAGCCCCGGTCCTGGCTGAAGAGAAGTCACACCATAGCATGATTCTGCAACCATCATGCTTCACCATGGGTGTAGTGTTCTTTGGGTGATAACATGTCCTGTTATTGCACCAAACATATATATTAGAATTATAATCTAAAAGTTCTACCTTGGTCTCATCAGAAAATGAACATGAGTTTGAACTTGACTGAGTAATTCTGAGCACAGTCACAACCAGGTTCTGGGATGTTTTGTTTTTAATTTTTTCCCCTACTAACATGTTTCTATTTGTTTTTCACTTGAAATTTGTTGATTGCCATGTCACATTAAAGGTGGAAAAAGATCTAACTTGATTTGATCTTTTTTGTTTTTGCTTTTTTTTTTTTTTATTACATCAATAAAACCTGCTATTTAAACAGAGGCTTTTAGTGGTGTAAAACCTGAACAGACTCTCACTCTACTACCCTTGCTTACTTAATATGAGCTATAACCATAGCAGAGGAACAACCTTTTAGTTTATGCTTTAAACTAGGGATGCATGGGTGGAAAATTTTACTACATTTTTAAACTATTTATTAAACAGTATTATTAATATGGGTCATGAGGGCAGCTAACCTGAATGTGCAGAGCAATATCTGCAATGGTGGTCATTTAAAAATGAGACCAAGGTGCTGTCTATTGCTGTAGATTCTGGTGAGGACACATCTCAGTGCCAGGGCTCTCATGGGTGACAGTTCCTCTGCATGTTTGCTACACTGATTCATGCTTATGAATGCATTTGTGTTCAGGCAATTCACTATTATTCTTAATGACCCTCTTGTGGCTACTACACTGCACGCTTAGGATGGTTGACCTCTAAAGATGTTTTATAAGGTTATTGATATTGTAGGGAAATGTTGTAGTACCTCCTTCTAGTAAACTTAAACAGTGGGTAAGGAGGAGGCAAATGTCAACATAATATTTAATAATAAACGTAACATAAAACACAACTGTCTAATATAAGTCAAACATATAGTGCACATGCATCTCTCACGCGCTTCCAGCCGCTCCTTTATTGCTTGTTCCCACTGGTTAGACAACTCAGTGCCAGGGGCGCGTCCTCACAGCCGGGCCCTTCCCTCCTCATTACACGCTTCTGGATATTTTAGCAGAGCACAGGTAGCAGTCAGCTTTGCTTTGATTACCACTGTAAATCATAAAGACATTTCATCTTCTGTAATTAGTGTGACGACATACACTAAGCTTACATCACATTATTACATGGTATTATATGTTGGTATTGATGCATTTTATGAGTACAAGTAAATTAAAAGTAACAAAAGAAGACCTGCTCCAGCATTGCATCTGTGAAAATTCCAAGCCTTCCTTATCTGGTCCCTGTTTACTCATTTAGTATTGTCTAGTTTATGCCTGCTTGCTGATTTCCTGACCATTTGTCTGCCTCACATTTCTGAGTACTCCTTAGCCTTTTGGTGTTCTTAAAACCAGAAAACCTGCATTTATGTCTGTCTGTCCTCTTCATGACACACAATCAAGAATCTTGACATAAACAAAAATGTCTAAATCTGTAATTTGCATCAGGTTGCATCTAACTATCAAAGCTAGTGCACAAGTTGATGTAGATGAGCCTGAATGAGAAATATGAATAAAATGGAACAAAGGTTTAAAAAAACCAGAAAGGGAAAATCATAGGAGCCCATAGAGAAAAGGATAGGAGCCAATTAGCCTGAAGGAGGAGAAGAAAGTGGAAGAGGCTGGTGGTTTTCGAGAAGATGGTAAAAGATATTAAAATATCAGACCAGCAACTGGTTGTGGTGAAAGTGATTCATGCTCAGAAGCAAAGTAGTATGTACATGTATCATTTCTACTGAACTGAGTAGAGTAAATGAGATTTCTCTGGATTTTTCTGCAAATAATAGATCTGCTGTTGAGTTATTTTCTAGCATACACCACAAGGACACTCAATATGAAACTCACCTGCATGATTGTTGTTTTTATAGCTCAGAATTTTCAACACAGCAAGGTGATGGTGATCACAATGAATGGAAGGTGGAAGAAGAACAGTTTGTGTAAGAACAGTACATCATGGAAAAATAATTATTACTTTATTACTAAACTATTACACGTGTAAATGCTTATTCTTGTAATGTTGCTTACTGGATATTGTCTTTTCTGTTTCAGCTCTTGGACGTGCTGCAGTGTGAAATAACGGTCATTTTGAAGAAAACCACAATTAAGAGAAAATAAGTATGAATAAGCCAAATAAGGTATAATGATATTTATTAATCTTAAACAGATGATCAAACTTACATAATTATTGAGTTTAACACTGATATGTTGATATATGTGTTGTTTCCACTGATCTCTGTCCTCATTAGGATCTAAACCAACAGGAAGTGAGAGCCAGTGTGATTCAGTCTGGCACTTAGCTTGAGTACTGTAACGTGGCGATACTGATGATGGTGAAGAAGAAAGGAACAAAAACTTTCAAAGAAGGATGGTATGTCATGTGATGCTCTTTGAGGAACAAAAGGATGTATCATCTGTTTTGTTTTGCAGGTCTCTCCGTGACTCTTATCTGCCATCTGTCCTCAAACCTGGCAATGATTTGCCAGTTGAGCTTTGTCGTACCCTGTTGCATCCATGATCCTCAACCAAGAAAGTCAATTACATAAGGTAGCTGAAAGCTGTTAAGATCAGATTTAATCATTTTGATGGCCAGGGTCTAGATTCTGTGAGCTCTGAGCATGAAGAGATTGGTACAATGAATGAATACATGCTGGTTGCTGACAATTTTCTGGAAAGAGGGGGTAACATGGTTATCAATAACATCCTACTAATCAACACCTAGATTCAGTAGAAGGGGAACAGTGATTAGGCCTAGTCTGTTATAAAAAATTTAATATAAATCCAAAAATAAAATGCACATTTATCACCTAAGGTGCGTTAAACACTCAACATGGGAAACATTCAGCTTGTTCACTGTGTTGAGTGCAGGATATTTATTCACTCTTCCTCGGTCATTAGTAATAGCTTTATTTGCGATAAGTGTATATTTGTTAGCTCTCAAATGGAGAAGATTGCAGCATTAGAGGTGTGATTCTAGACTCTAGAGAGGATTAGTGAGAGCATTAGAATCCTCACAGTGGGGCAAGTGGATGATGACTCTGTGGCAAAATCACAAAACCAAAGCTAACGCTAAGTCTCACCCTTGGGAGCACCACTACTCTCCACTTCACGTGTCTAACAGGTTTGCTCTCCTAGAAGTCTCTATCTTAAGGCATGTGAAATTAGCTAGGCCTTTAGGGCACCTGCAGCTTTAATTAGGTGTATACCAGGAGCCAGTGTGCTGGACTGGTAATCTTAGGGTCTTAGGCAAGCATAGGTTTTCAAAGGTAGTTTTTCCCACATAGGAGCTAATGATATATGCCTTTGTCAGTCAGAGGTTACTAAAAGTAACATTGTAGAGGTGTAAATTAGTGAAGGCGATGTCCAATGCAGTAATATGCTCTGGCCCCATCACAGTGTGGCGTGGCAATGTTCCTAACAGTAGGTTATGGTCAATGAACTTCTGGATGTCCAGGTGGTGCTCCAAAAGCAATGTGGACTTTATAGATAACTGGAGTAGTTTTGAGGGCAAGTCTGGCCTGTTAGGGCAGGACTGTATCCATCCCACTTTGGAAGGTGCTGCTCTCATTTTTTGCAGCATAGCACATATTCTCAGAACAGGCCTAGTTAATCTGTGACAATGCAGAGCTAAGGCCAGCTAGCAGACAAGCAGGTTAAACCGACCAACTGCTAGCTGCACTAAGTCGTCACTCTGGTTCCAATATATTGACACTGTGTCTGTTCCCCAAGCTAAAAGAAAATGTAGAAATACTCAGAAAGCTTGTTTTAGTAACCTAAATCACATAAAAGTACATCATATTGACTGCACAGACAGAACATTTGATCTGAAGCTGGGACTGTTAAATATTAGATCTTGTAAGAAATTACAGACTGCCTCTCAGCAGATTCCACCCCAAACTGTGTTAGGATAAGCTTGTTCCCCAAAAAGGCAGAATTATCAAAGGGACAATTTATCTCAGTCTCAGCAATATGTATATAATACCACCTAAAATGACATTCACACAGTTATAGCATAGGAGTGGCAGAGGGACATCAAGAACCATTCCTGAACAAAGGGCTACATGATTATAATTAGCATTCAGAAAGATATCTGTAGGGTAGATAACCCTACCACCTCATCATTTGGGGTCACACCTGTAACAACATCTGTACTGTGAGAAGGGAAAGTGATCACATCAAATGCTATCCTTAATTTACATTTAGAATGAAAATTCATTTACATTACATAAACCTGGTTTGAAACACAGTAAGGAATGTCTGTGCTGATATTGTTCGGGGTTCATTTTGACCCAAAGAGCTTCATGTATTTGTCACTGGCATGCTGCAATAAAGTTATTCTTCATTGAGATCTTTGACATCCTCATCATTTTTTCTTACAATCTCTTTCATCTAAAACCCTAAATGAAACTATTACTGGTCAGGAGTTTAATGTATTGTGTTTAACAGAAAGATGGATTAAACTAAATGAGTATCTAGCATTAAATGCAGCTAGTGCTCCGGGAAACAGTTATATACACCAGCCCTGTCTAACTGGCAGAAGTGGAGGTGTCACAGCTATTTATAATTATAATCTAGGTGTCACAACAAAATCTATTCATAAATTCAATGCATTTGAAGTTTTTTATTGTAACATAACATATGTAGCCACAATAAAACAAGTCTACCAAGTCGATTCCGCAAATGATTATATACAGACGCCAGGACTATATTCCGGATTCCTTTGTGAATTTGCGGATTTCATCTTAAATCTGGTTGTTTCTTTTGAAAAAGCATTCATTGTTGGAGACTTTAATGTTCAGTTTGATAATCCGGAAAACCCTCTAAGAACATTAGTTGTGTCCATGCTAGATTCAGTAGGGGTTAATCAGAATGTAATAGGACCAACTCATAATGGTGTCCACACTCTTGATCTAATACTAACATTCAGATTAAATACAGAAAATAGTCAAATTTCCACAGTCTGAAGCTATCTCAGCTCATTCTCTCATCTCATTTAAAATGTGTCTTAGTCATAATAAATGCACCTTGCCACATCAAATGTACATTTACATCAGCTACTGCACAGAGTTTTATCAATAATCTCCTGAGTTATCAACTATGATTAGATAACCATCTGACCCCAAATAACTTGATGAGGCAACTGAGTCAATGTTCCTCTACACTCTAGATAATGCAGCTCCACTTAAAAGGAAAATAATTACAGTGCATCTGGAAAGTATTCACAGCCCTTCACTTTTTCCACACTTTGTTATGTTACAATCTTATTCCAAAATGGATTAACTTCATTATTATCCTCAAAATTCTACAGACAATACCCCATAATGACAACGTGAAAGAAGTTTGTTTGAAATCTTCGCAAATTTATTTAAAAAAAAAAAAACACATGTACATAAGTATTCACAGCCTTTTCCATGACACTCAAAATTGAGCTCAAGTGCATCCTGTTTCCACTGATCATCCTTGAGATCCTTGACTGGAGTCCACCTGTGGTAAATTCAATTGATTGGACATGATTTGGAAAGGCACACACCTGTCTATATAAGGTCCCACAGTTAACAATGCATGTCAGAGCACAA
>JANDJT010000103.1:13494439-13507975 GCA_024331685.1 Stegophilus panzeri
AGTCCATCTCTCCCACACTATTACCTGCACTCACACACATCTTTAACACATCCCTCTCTACTGGCACATACCCTACCACATTTAAGCAGGCCCGGGTTAACCCAATTCTTAAAAAAAACTGTCACTTAACCCTGCTGCGGTTGACAACTACAGACCTGTTTCCCTCTTCCCTTTTCTTTCCAAAACCCTTGAAAAAGCTGTTTTTAATCAACTCTCCAATTTTCTCACACAGAACAAACTCCTGGACACCAAGCAGTCTGGCTTCAAGAGAAATCACTCCATGGAGACTGCTCTGCTTTTCGTCACTGAAGCCTTATGACTAGCAAGAGCAACCTCTAGATCATCTGTCCTCATCCTACTCGACCTCTCTGCTGCTTTTGACACTGTGAATCATCAGATCCTCCTGTCAACCCTCTCTAGCCTAGGCATCACCGGAGCGGCTCTGTGCTGGGTGGAATCATATCTCTCAGACAGATCCTTCAAGGTATTGTGGAGGGGAAGTATTTCTGAAACTCTGCAACTCACAACTGGGGTTCCTCAGGGGTCCGTTCTGGGTCTACTGCTCTTTTCTATTTACACTACATCTCTGGGGCAGGTGATTGAGTCTCATGGCTTCTCATACCATTGCTATGCTGATGATACCCAGCTCTATTTGTCCTTCCAGCCTGACGATCCATCTGTCTCTACACGAATCTCTGCTTGCCTGTCGGACATCTTGGACTGGATGAGAGAACACCACCTTAAGCTCAACTTGGCAAAATCTAAGCTTCTCATAATCCTAGCCTGCCCCTCAATCAACCACAACATCACTATACAGCTCAGCTCAACCACACACAAGCCAACCAGGACAGCCAGGAACCTCGGGGTGATTTTTGATGACAGCTTGACATTTGCAGACCACATTTCAACAACTGCATGGTCCTGTAGGTTCATTCTATACAACACCAAGAAAATCAGACCCTATCTCACCGAACAAGCTACACAGCTACTAGTCCAGGTTCTTGTCATATCAAAACTGGACTATTGCAATGCAGTACTCTTGGGCCTCCCAGCCAGCTCCATCAAACCCCTTCAGATGATTCAGAATGCAGCAGCATGCCTCGTCTTCAACCAGCCCAAGAGTACCCATGTCACACCCCTCTTCATCTCCCTACACTGGCTTCCTGTAGCCGCCCGTATCAAATTCAAGGCCCTGATGCTCACGTACAAGACCTTGTCTGGAACAGCACCCTCCTACCTCAACACTTTCCTGAAGACTTACGTTCCCTGACGCAATCTGCAATCAATCAAGGACCAACGCTTAGTAGTGCCTACTCAGCGTGGCTCAAGGTCCCTTTCCAGAACTTTCAAACTATCTGTGTCTCAGTGATGGAATGAACTTCCAATCTCAATCCGGACTGCAGAATCTGTCACTATCTTCAAAAAACAGCTAAAGACCAACCTCTTCCGTGAACACGTAACCAACCCCTTATATTAAAAAAATAAATAAATAAATAAAACACCTTGTGCACCTGTGCACCTTGCTTCTTCTAGAACTCAATTAATAGTTCTTGTATGGTAGCACCACTTGTATTGTTCCCTGTTTGATAAATCACTTTGCTTGTATTTTCTCATTTGTAAGTCACTTTGGATAAAAGCATCTGCTAAATGAATAAATGTAAATGTATCTAACTTAGATGGGCTTTTTTCTAGGAGTGTAAGCGTGTAACCCTATCTGTCCTGTTGCTTTCTTTCTACAGCTGGGCAGTGTCCCTTTATCCCTTTCTCATTCCATGGCTCAGGCCTGGACCTGAACACACGCTATCAACTAGCACACCTGTCGGCTGATCTGACTCTGTTGGCTGAAACCCTTGTTGCTGAGCTCAGCATTACTGGTTTCCCCCTCTCTCCGTTACAGGATTGTCCCAGCTACAGTTTCTGTGGATGCTTCTACTCACACAGACACCTTCTGTCTTTTCCTCTGGGGACCCCTTTGAGCTTCCTCTTGATGAGGACATGACCGTTTTTGGGGGCTGACTGTGGTTTTAGCCCTACTGCTGACTCTCTCAGCCCTATTCCTTACTCTCCCAGTTCTCCTGACTATTCCCCACACTCCTCTTACTTGTCCCGGTGTTCTCCATTTCCTCCCTATTCTCCCATTGATTATTCTCCTACCAGCCCCCATTCTGAACATATGTACCCTTTTTCCTCAATAAATCCTTGTGTTGCCCACAGTTGTCTCCCCTGTATTGTTATTTCTATCATAATTTTAATCCAACGGTAAATGTCTGTTTCGTTAAACATTTTTCCATTAACTTTACTTGAAGAGTATCATTTGAGGTATGTTCCTGTAATCGATTCAGAATACAAAATATCACATAAATGTCTCATAATATAGTGAAAGATTAGCAATACTGATTCAACACATGATTATTATGTGCCACTGAGCACTTAAATCTCTTTGTGATTGTCTGTATTACCTGTTTTTATTTTACTTCCCTTATTTTTCGGTTTGTTTTGTTTATAGTCTGGCTTGAAATTGTGTTGGGAGATATGTCTCCATATATATATATATATATATTACTCCTTATATTTCTGTAAGAATATGTGTGTTATAATAGAACAATATAGTCTCTGTTGCAAGGTCTGTTGCCACTTAAGCTTCCTGTTTTTCCTCTGTGCAGGCACCAGTGTGCTGATGTGGCGANNNGAGGAAAAATATGGGAATATAAGAAAATAAGATTATAAGAATATAAGAGTGACCTGTCCACTCTTGACCCTAACAAAAAGCATTTTGTGTTTTGCTGCACCTCTGGTTTCTCAAACGTCACTTTACAACTCTACAACTTGGATTTACATCTGCTTCAGCTTGGTGTGGTTTTATGCTGCTGTTGTGAACTCTCGGTTGTTGGCTTGCTGCGAGCTCTCTCACTCCTCGATTCTCCATCTATTGGACTGACTGTAGGGCGAATTAACACTCTCCTTATCATTCACGCTATCTGCTTACTTTTAGGTTGGGTAGCTTTCCTCTCTGTAAGTTATTTATAGATGTTGTGTTGGTTGAGGTTTTGGCTAATGTGGTCTTGCTGATGGCTGGCTTTCTCACAGTTATCGCTAGTACATCAAAAGCTTTAGCACTTACCCTAAACTCTGGTGTCCCTAAGCTTTGGATAAACATCTCCCATGGCCACTGGATATTTGACATGTGAACTAAAGGCATTAAACAGACATCTGCACCTCACCGCTGTAACGTACAAGCACTGACGGTTGCTTGGTATCTTCCGATGCCCAATTTATGTACATCGCTCACCTTGAAGGGCTTTGAACGTCTAACAGTCAGCACCTAATGTGATACCATGCATCTGGTCAATTAATAGGACACTGAGTAAACTAATGCTTCTATGAAGAGATTGCTGGACACCGCAATCACTTGTGAACATAAATAAGACAGATTCAAATTATACATCGACAGGCAACCTTGGTGTATCGCATAATCACTTTGCTCTCTTGAACTGACGCTCCATCTCAGATAAGGGCCCCTATCTTAATGAACTAACTACTGACTCTAACCTGGACATGCTATTTCTCACTGAGACTTGGCAGACACCTGATGATTACATGCATCTTAACCTGCTTACACCTAATGGATATCAATACCTGTCTAAACCACGTTCATCTGGCAAAAGGGGTGGTCTTGCGGTTATCTATTATAACTCAATACCACTTTACTAACCTGCAGTTTCACAACACTAAGACATTTGAGTACATGGTTTTGAAGGTTGGCTCTCACCATCCCCTCATAATTTTTGTAATGTATAGGCCACCTAAACAGCAAATTGAATTTAACTCGTGGTCTGTCATCTCATGTCTTTCTGCTTGAAACTTTAACATCCATGTTGATACTGCCTGCTCTAACAGTACTCACTTAAAGTCTGTCTTGGACTGTTTTGATCTCCTCCAGAATGTTAATTTCCCAACTCACACTCATAGTCATATGCTTGATCTGGTCTGTACATCTGGTTTGAATAATATTTATACCTGTGGTTTGGCTATTCCTATCTCTGACCACAAACTTATTACTTTAGATTTTTCATTAATCTGTCCAACAAAATGTACGGACAACACAACTATATCATAACATTAATACTGTTGATGCCAATATATTTTCTGCTTCAATCCTCCACTTCAATTTCTCTGCTATTTCTGATGTTGTCAATTTCACCTGTCCATCTATGATACTTGATGTGTACCATTCTCTTATTTTTGATGCCTTGGATGAGCATGCTCCTATTAAGACCGGATCTGTTCCCTCTTCTCAATCCTCTCCATGGTTTAATGCTGAGCTTTGTGCTGTGAGAGCAAAAGGCAGACAACTTGAATGACTTTTTAGGAAGTCGGATCTAAGTGTCCATTGCTTATTATTTTCGGAACATGTTAGGCATTATAAAACTGCCTTGAATGCAGCTCCCTCTACTTATATCTCCAGCATCATCAACAAATCTAAGAATAGGCCTAAAACACTGTATCGCATGATTAACAAATTAGTGTAATCACCCAGCCACACTATTGGCCAATCTGATGACATTTGCTGCTCCTTTTTGCACACTTTCAGGGCAAGCTGTATACTTTATGTCGGACATTTTGTGTTTAACCGGCCATTTCTACTTGTGAGTGAGTTCAGTCTATCCAACCTTTGACTAACTTTACCTTGGTGAACCCCTCCCTCATTAGTGACATTATACAGAAATCCAATTCCTCTTCATACCGGCTAGAATCTGCTCCCAGATTTCTTTTAAAACACTGTACCTCTGTTATTTATGCTGCTATCTCACTCCTTGTAAACATATCTCTCATCTCTGCTACTGTTCCAATATCACTCAAGACTGCTGCGGTTACTCTTAGTTTAAAAAACGAAAAAAAAAAATCTAGATACAGCAGATTTTTCTAATTATCGGCCAATTTCTAATTTACCATTTATCTCTAAAATCATGGAAAAGGTTATTGCCACTCAAATGGAAGCATTTCTAGCTCACAATAATCAGTTTGACATATTTCAGTCTGGTTTCTGCCTACATCACAGCACTGAAACTGCTCTAGTAAAAGTTGTTAATGATCTTTTACTCTCTGGTGACTCAAGCAATCTTTCCATTCTCTCATTACTCAACCTCAGCTCAGCTTTTGAACCAGTCTTCCACAAAGTATTACTCTCTCACCTTTCTGAGATTGGTATTATCTGAGCTGCATTATCCTGGTTCTCATCCTATCTCAAAGATAAATCCCCACTATCCCACTCAAACAGGGTGTTCCTCAGGGTTCAGCTCTTGGTCTGTTATTGTTTATCATTTACATTATGCCTCTTTTACAAATTATCCGGCTACAAAAAACTCAAAACCCATTTGTTCACCCAATATTAACAGTCATAATTTGTATTTGCTTCATGTAATACTAATTGTGTTTGTCTGTTTACACATTTTATGCTGTCTACATGACTCTAAGTGTCTGTCCCTTGTTATGGCTTTGAATTTTGTATGCGGTATTATAACTATGCAACTGCATTATGTCTTTTGCTGGACTGGGCAAATGTCCATTGTCCATATGACACATATGTTCGACTGTTGTACTGTACAGTATTGTTATTGTCTTTTTCTTGAAGCATCCTTGAGCTCTGGAAAGGTGCTACACAAATTAAACATATTATTATTATTATTATTATTATTATTATTTGACACTGGATGCTTATTAGCCTCTGTCATGACTTCAAGGCAGAGATGGCTGCAAGTGCAGATTAGAATTTCAATTAATAGCAAAACAAGAACTAGGAATAGGCAGCAAAACACTAAGGCAAAGAATAACCATGAAACAAAGACCATAAACACAGCATCAAAGACAACGTCAAAGAAAGACAAACATAAGACAAGGAGTGCAGTACAAACTGTGGCTATATAGACATATGTGCTCATTAACATGAAAGAGATTCAGGTGCAGGTGGTCATGTGACTGTGATGCAGCGAGATGCAGTGGCTGCTGGGAACTGTAGTTCAGAGTTCCTTTTCTGATATACATGACAACTTCCTTCTACTTAATGCTGACAAGACAGAGGTATTTGTAGTAGGACCACATGCAGCTTGAAGTAAGCGTTCTGATTACATAGTATCTCTGGATGACCTTTCTGTTTCATCATGTAAAAGACCCATTTGATTATTGACTCTAATCTTTCATTTGAAGCTCATGTACAGTTGTGCTCATGAATTTACATACCCCTTGCAGAATCTGCAAAGTGTTTATATATTTTTTAAGATGGATTATAATAATTGCATATTATTTTTTATTCAGTACTGCCCTGAACAAGCTATTTCACATAACAGATGATTACATATAGTTCACAAGACAAAATAATAACTGAATTTACACGAATGAACCAGGTCAAAAGTTTACATACCCTTGGTTCTTAATACTGTGCTTTGTTTTGTTCCCTGGATGATACTAAAAAAAGAAAAAAAAAAAAACTAAATGCAATTTTTAATGATTCCTCTTATTTTTAAAAAAAAATACATTTTGCAGAGGGGTATGTAAATTTATGACCACAACTGTAGATAATATTACTAGGATACCCTTGTTTCATCTCAGAAATATTGCTAAGATAAGAAACATAATGTCACTATATGATGCAGAAAAACTAGCTCATTTTTTTACCTTTAGGTTGGATTATTGTAATTGGATTATTGCATTGGAATAGCAGGTCTTGGGAGTCCGTGCCATTGGCCTCAGGCAGGAGCATGATGTGGAAGGCTGCACCATCAGCCTCAGGCTTGAGCTAGACATAGGAGGTTGCGCCATTGACCCCTGCCTTGAGCAGAACTTGGACTGCACCTCTGGCCCCAGGCAGCAGCATGGCATGGGAGGCTGCACCATTGGCCTCTGGCAGGAGCTGGACTATGGAGGACATGCTGTTGGCCTCTGGCCGGTGATAGATTTGGAAGGCCATTCTGTCAGCCTTTGGCTGGAGCTCGGCTATGGAGACTGTCCTGTCAGCCTCTGGAGGGAGCTCTGCAGGGGAGTCTGCCAGGTTGACCTCTGGCTGTAGCTCAGTGATGGAGGCTGCCCTGTCGGCTTCTGGAGAGAGCTCTGCAGGGGAGGCTGCCATGTTGGCCTCTGGATGGAGCTTGGATATGGAGGCTCACCCTGTTGGCTTCTGGAGGGAGTTCTGCAGGGGATGCCACCACATTGGCCTCTGGCTGGAGATTTGCTGTGGAGGCCACTCTGTCGGCTTCTGGAGGGAGCTCTGCAGGGGAGACTGCATGTGGCTGTACCTCTACTGTAGCCTTCCTCTCCTTATAGTAGAAGCAGAACGGCCAAATGGGTTTGGCCGTCCGGCTGGCCCTCCCCCAAAAAAATTCTACATTGAAATTCTACACCCCTCCTGTAAATCACTCATAGGAAACTCAGGAATTCTGCCTTGCTTCCTAGGCCCATGGTCCCCATGCCGACGAGAAGCTCCACCCACTGGGACAACAGTAACATAAGCCACTGCTTCTCTTTCGTCTTGGGGTTCAACAGGCCATCAAAATGTATTTGAAGGCTCTGAAGACCACCTGAAAGGATTCCTGCTTCAGAGCCATCAAAGAGGTCCAAAGATACATGAAAGTCCACTGGGGAAAATGGACATCGAATGCAAACATGCTGTTCCTGACACTTTCACTGTAGATGCTGCTCAGTGTTGAGCAGGAGAGCAGAAGTGAAAGGACAGACCTGTTGGCATATTTTTGACTGAAAACTCATTTAAATGTACTTTATGTTTTTTTATGGAGCTCCTATGCATTCTGGTAATGTAATATAATCATGCTAAACATCACTGGATATCATTTGCATTGTAACATTGTGTAGGGATGTTTTTCCCAAAATTATGGGATTTTCATGACTACCAATTATCTTTTGTGTAAATGCACCTACAAACAAATTGCAAATTACAAATGAACAAGGCCCAACGTTCGAGGACCAAATGAGAGTAACTCGATATCCAGATGACTTTGAAAAAAACCTCCAAAAAACGACTGGGTTACACATGTAAACATGTTCCCTGAGAAGGGAACAAGACGTTGCATGAGATTCAGGTGATGTGTGAATGGCACCTGTGAACCACACTGTTAGCCTTTATTATCTGAAGTGAAGACACAATTCACAGGCATGCCCCAATATGACAAAGCTACGCAACGTCTCATTCCCTTCTCATTGAACAGGGTTAACCCAGATGGTCCCTTTCAAAGGAAACTCAACGTTGTGTGAGCTTCACGCTGTGGGAATGAGAATACCCACTCCATCATACTGATGGTATAACTATTTCAAAAGATCTGAGCCCGAGGGTCACTGCAAGACACTCGAGGCCGGGGTGGAATGCATGTCCAGACTGTAATATTGAATGAGTGTGTGTGGTGTAGACCACCCCGCTGCAGCACACACATCCTGTAAGAGTACCCCTTTGGATAAAGCCTTCAAGGAGGTGACCCCTCCTAGTGAAATGAGCCCTTATGCCCAGAGGCAAAGTGAGACCACGTGCCTCATAAGCGATAGAGATTGCTTTCCTTATTTAATTAGAGATGCACTGGTTTGACACATCATCGCCTCTGTTGTCGCTGCCAAAGCAGACCAGCAACTGCTCTGAATTGTGCTACTGGCTGGAGTAAGTACAGAGAGCCATTTCTAGACACAGTAGGTGCAATTTCTCCTGTTCCGATGTGAGGAATGGAGGAGGGCGGAAAGCCTGCAACATTACTGGCTGGGCAGCAGATGTAGGCACTTTAGGAATATAATCTGGCCTAGGATATAGGAAGGCCTTGGCTAATCCAGGGGCAAAGTCAAGGCAGGAAGGGGCAACAGAGAGAGCTTGTAGATCTCCTACTCGCTTGAAAGATGTCAGGGCCAGCAGAAGCTCTACCTTTAGAGTCAGAAGATTCTCTGAGGCTGACTCTAAGGGCTCAAATGAGACACCTGACAGACCTTCCAGGAGCACAGAAAGGTCCCACGAATGTATGTGTGGTCTGCAAATGGGCTGCATGAACTCCAGGACTGTAGTGATTGTGTAGTTTACTGAGTCTAACTGATGTTCCTCACACCACAAGACAAAAAGTCAGCACTTGAGTGCATGCAATTTCCTCATGGATGGTGCTCTAGCATTCAACACGGTCTCTACAGCCTTGCTTGAGAGACCAGAATCTATCAGCTGGTGCCCCTCAGGGGCCAGACCCACAGTTTCCATAGTTCCAGCCGAGGTTGATAAATCAACTCTCTGGCTTGAGACGGTAGATCCCTGCAAACGGGAATCTCCCAGGGAGTGCTGTCCAGCAGAGATATTATCTCTGAGAACCATATTTGAGCTGGCCAATAAGGTGCTACTAGCAGCAGATGTAGGCGGTCTTGGCAAACATTCGCTAGAACTTGTGGGAGCAGAGCAATCAGGGGAAAAGCGTACAGACATGACCTCTGCCAGGTGTGCACCATGGCCTCCAGCCCCAATTGTGCAGGCAGAGTGAGGGAGAACCACAGCAGGCAATGTGTTTTCTTCTCAGAGACGAACACATCCACTTCTGCTTGGCCGAACCTCTGCCATACGGACACCACCACTTGTGGACGGAGGCTCCAATCCCCAGGCCTCAGCCCCTACCTCAACAGGATGTCTGCACCCACATTCCGGTTGCCCGGAATGTACATTGCACTCACTGACAAAACCTTTCCCACCGTCCAGAGAAGAATTAATTCCACCTGCCTGAATAGGGGGCGCAGACGTAACCCTCCCTGGTGGTTGATATATGAGCTGTGTTGTCTGTCACAACTAACACATGGTGATCTCTCAATTAAGGAAGAAAGAATTTCAGTGCTAGAAATACAGCCCAAACTTCTACGCAATTTATATGCCACTCCAGATGAGGGCCGCTCCAGAGACCATGAGCTGGACAGCCATCTAAGACTGCGCCCCAGCCCATGAAAGAGGCATCTGTCATTACCATCTTGAGATAAGGAGATGCCCCGAGAGTGTGACCCGAGGCTAGAAACCAGGGACACCTCCGAATTTTCAGAGCATATAGGCATTGCCTCATGACACTGATTACTCCCAATTATTCAGGCACCTCTGAAACAGTCACTTGTGCAATAGGCCCAACGGTATAATGTTTTATTAGCTTCATCTTGCTCAATGTTGATCCTAAGCATGTTGGGGATAGAAGCACCCTCATCATAGTAGAATCCCATATAACCCCTAGAAAAGTTGTCCTCTGCACTGGAGAAAGCAAACTTTTCTTGAGGTTCAACCTGAGCCCCAAGCTCCTTATATAGGGAAGAACAACATCTCTATGTTTAATTGCCTGTTCCCTGGATCACTCTAGAACAGGGGTGGGCAATCTTATCTGGAAAGGGCCAGTGTGGGTGCAGGTTTTCATTCCAACCAAGCAGAAGCCACACCTGAGTCTATTGAAAGCCAAGATCAACTGATTAAACAGGTGGAATCAAGTGTGCCTCCTACTTGGTTGGAATGAAAACCTGCACCCACATCGTCTCTTTCCAGATAAGATTGCCCACCACTGCTCTAGAATTAACCAGTTGTCAAGGTAGTTTAGTACACGGATGCCAGTTCAAGGGAGCCAGAGTGGCATCCTTGCACTTTGTGAAGGTGCGAGGGGATAAAGCTAGACAGAAGGGAAGAACCCAATATTGGCATGCGTTGCCACCAAACGTGAACCACAGGAACATCCTGTGACTGGGAAATATTTTGGAAATATGCATCTTTTACATCCATCATCACAAACCAGTCCTTGAACTGAATCTGTGGAATGATAAGTTTGAGTGTCAGCATCTTGAACCTGTATGTCAGAAGAGTACATTTCAGATGGCACAGATTTAAAATTGGCTGCATACTCCCATCTTTTTTTGTGGACCAGGAAATAATGGCTGTAAAAACCTCCCTCCCTCAGGGAATGGGGTACATGTTCTACGACCCCTTTGTCAAAGAGGAACCTTACTTCCTGTGCTAATGTCAGGCTCTGCTCTGTGCTGACTACTGTGGTGAGCACACATCTGAACTGGTGGTGGTGGTGGGGGGGTCAAGCTCTGAACTGGACTCTGTAACCCTTTTCTATGGGGGACAGAACCCATAGAGACACATTTGGCAGTAGTTTCCATGCTGCTAGATGGTTTTTTACTGACCTTCACTCTTCCGCATTCTGTTGGAGAGAAAGTATCACATTTTCCTTGCCCTGTGATAGCTCACTGACCTTATAAGACTGAAAACTTGGCACAACATTGGCTATGGGAGGCACTACAGTAATACTGGGGTCCAACTGCCCTAACAAACTCATTTTCCCTGATACTTCCCTCCATGGCCCATCAGGACTGTTCATTCTTTGTCTGCTTGGCTTGTCTGATCAGGTGTCCTTGCAGGCCATTGTATGCAGCGACCCGTAAGCGAGACCCGCTGCCGCATAGGCTTTGCCAACCAACGCCGAGGTGGCCTTACATGGCTTACATGGCCTTACAAGCCAGCCCTCCTAAATTCCCTGCGGTCGATGGAGAGAGGTAGCTCGCAAGCGCCTCTTCCAAATTTGGCATAGCCAAATACCCATGCTGTTTATTCCCCATGATGGCCAAATAATTCAACGTCATGGGGTTATAAACACGGTTAGTGTATGGTTTTCCCCAGAAGAATAATATTTCATCATGAACTTCTGGAAATAAGGGGAGTTTTCTGCGGTGTGAGGGAGATTTATTTTCACTGTGAAAAAAGCACTCGACCAGCCTGCTATGAGCCACTTCCTCTTCCCTGGGCCAGTCTAGATTAAGTTTTTCTACTGTCCTAGTAATCACTTTAAGCAGTTCTTTATACGTTTGAGAGCTGCTCTCCATTTTTGGTGCAATGGCTCCCCCCTCTGGATCCAGAGAGGGTATTTTGGCTTTCCATAATGGAAGCAGGAGTCACGACAAGAGCTCCAATATCTGGTGGAGAGCCGAACCCGGAAGACAGAGCAAGACAGAAGACAGAGCATCGCTTGTCTCCAGCTCCTCTTCCAGATCCATATGAGATCCCCAGAACCTGAGCTGGATGGCCCATATCCATTGAGCCTCCTCAAGGGCCGCTGTGGCATGCTCCAACCCCAGACACTTCACACAGAAAGTGTCTGTCCATCCCTGTAATAAAATGAGGACAAAGCATGACACACTTCCTGAATTCTCTCTCACTCATACTTTTTTAAAGGGACAGAAAAGTAAAAAGAATTTTTTTTGAAAAAAATAGAGCGGAAATGAAGAGTCAACTTCACACAAAATGACTGACATGCAGTCTCGCTGAAGATAAAAAGGCCGACAGCATGGTTCACAGGTGACATTTTTATAGTCACGTGACGTGCTTATCTGCCACGTCACTTGACCATGGCAGGCCTATAAATAGGCGTGATTTCACACAAGCTTCAGATACCGGTCACACGCAAGGGCACTTCCCACCATGTGAACTCACCCAATGTTGAGATCCCTTTGAAAGGGAACTGCAGTAGTTGCAGTACAGCACTACCACAATTACCCTCTACAGGATGTGATGACAAATAACAGCAGTGCTAGGAAAAAGTAAATAAAATAAAATAGAAGTATTGTAAACTTTAAATAGTAATTAAAATTTGACAAAACATCCATCCATCTTCCATACCGCTTTATCCTTTTCAGGGTTACGGGGTAACCTGGAGCCTATCCCAGGAAGCACAAGGCAAGGTACAATTCACACACCCATTCATACACTACGGACACGCCAGTCAGCCTACCATGCATGTCTTTGGACTGGGGGAGGAAACCAGAGTACCCGGAGGAAACCCCCGCAGCACGGGGAGAACACGCAAAATCCACACACACAGGGCCACGGTGGGAATTGTACCCCTGACCCTGGAGGTGTGAGGCGAACGTGCTAACCACTGAGCCACCGTGCGCCCCAAGTCTAGAACTTCTTTTTACTAATTTGTATGACTCACCATGTTTGGATCAATGGCAAACTATAATCAGTTCATCTGGAGGTAGCAAATATAAGTCCATATAAATCCTACATTTAACCACTTATTTTTTTAAATATAGCACTAATAAGAATATCCTACTGACAGACTGATGGCAAAAACCATAGATTGCCAGAAGACAGGCAGGCCGAGAGTTCCTGAACAGGAATGTGTAAGTAACATCTCTGTATGACAATCAGAAAAACTTTTGTCTTTGCTGTGACTGTGACCCTGTTAGGATCAGTTCCAAAATCTAATTAGTTTATCTGCTGGTTAGAAAGATAATTTTGTGTAAATCCTACAAAAAATTGACCACTCATTAGAGAGAAATAGTTTGTATATATTGTAACCTTATTTTTGACAGGTCTAGGTCAAAGATCAAAAAGACACATATTATTACTCTCTATATCTAGGTCAAAGGTCATGATCATAAAATATATATATATATATATAGTTATGTTAAATCCAGATCACATACATTCCAGACACATGTGTTCCCATACATGGTATGGTCATGTCGGAACACGTCGGTAGGTCTAGG
>JANDJT010000103.1:13508075-13527146 GCA_024331685.1 Stegophilus panzeri
GAGGGGACAGCAAATTTACACTGTTATACAAGCTGTACACTCACTACTTTACATTGTAGCAAAGTGTCATTTATTCATTGTTGTCACATGAAAAGATATAATCAAATATTTACAAAAATGTCAGGGGTGTACTCACTTTTGTGAGATACTGTATATATTTTATGATCATGACCTTTGACCTAGATATAGAGAGTAATAATATGTTTCTTTTTGACCTTTGACCTAGACCTGTCAAAAATAAGGTTACAATATATACAAACTATTTCTCTCTCTCATTCTATTACACTTGTGAAAATCTTGGACAGACACTCATAACAGAAATGCATAAAACTGAGACTGAAAACCTCAAAGTGTGGATTATAGATATAGTAGGTGATAGTACATATTCATTTTATTAATATTTTAAAATACAATATTAGAATCATGGACTATATATAGCATCATCTATATCAATGAAAGAATGAAAGAAAGAAAGAAAGAAAGAAAGAAATAAAGAAAGAAAGAAAGAAAGAAAGATACTTAGTAGATATTGTCACATATACAAGTATAGTACAGATAATTTTTTTTTTCTTTTCATGTCCTTACAGCTCAGCTTAGCATACCACCTGGGGTGAATTCACCCACCACCACTCTGGCCAGGCTGGCATGTTATTTAAGATGAGTGAATGAATGAATGATGTCACTGGAAAATCATTTCTTATGGGAATGATGAAAATACAGCAGGAACTATCATATTAGCACTACGATCACTAAACACATCACACATATTTCATTTTAAACATATTGAATGTGTTTCAGGGTAAAGTTTTTATTTAGAAATAATAAAAAATATTGTTAATACTATATACACTTTTTATTTCTATAGCTTTGTTTACTATTTACTGTATACTGCCATACAGCCATTATTTAAGCACCATGGACAGTATCTAATGACATTGTATTGTCCTTGAAGAACATAGCAAAACCACCAAAACTGTCATTTCATACATTACACTCTTCAAAGAGGCTTGGAATATGTTTAAAAAATTTCCCTCTCACAGGTTTGGTGGTGTTATAACAGGGGGTTGAAACACATGCCATTCTGTCACACCTATGAACTGGGAGCCAGATGTTTTGACAGGCTTGTTTAAAACAAAAGCGTTCCCTAGACACCTGTTCCACGCAATGTTACAGGTGTTGCTGTACACCACTGTCTGACAAGCTGCTTTAAAAAAAAACCCTGAATTTTGTTGAAAGTATGTTTTTCTTTTTCCAGATGTCTCAAAGAGTGATTCTATATTTTTTTACACTGTATACTACTGCTATATGAAATCACTTGCAGGAAAAGTTTTGATGATATTATGCAGTTCAGTTTGTGACTAACTTGTTTTATGAACAACTATTAAAGTCCCTGTGAAGTGCCTTTAAATGCACAGTGTTATTTGATGTGTTGATTTCCACTGAAACAGGAAGTCAGGGTGGGACATATTGTGTGGCCCTTCCCCCTGGTCTAAATAGCCAATAGCATTTAGCTCACCTCACAGTCCAGGCTAAACCGTTCTTGACAGTTAGTACCATGCACGCGAGCCTGAGCAATAACGATGCATTGGATTCACTTATGGATGATTTTTCTACACCTTTTTCAGCTGTTCCAGTAGACCTCGCAGGATCTTCTGCTGATGAAGAAAATAAACCAGCAGTTGTCTTTGAAGTCAGGTTGTATCAATTTGAACTAAGAACAGAGGGAGGCAAACGGTCATCACCTGGAGGGTGCTCATATGTCTCGATGATATGCTGTAAAATTATTTGTGTTAAGCCATGAACTGGCACAAATACTTTCTTCTTCCAAGTGAATGAATTCAAGCAATTTTCTTCTTAACTAACTTACAGTTGGAAAACTGAAACTTTGAAAAGCCAAAGACACATTTACTACCTGCACTTTCTGATATGATTTCTCTTGATTAACAGTGACAACTTCAGCAAGGTGATTTTATAATGTTGGTGGTGGGACACTTTGGAGTCTGTAGAACATTTGATTGGACAGAAAATATAATGAGAAGTTGAAGTGCAGAATGATGTCATAAAAATTATTGATCTGTACTGGTGGTAGAGAGAGACTGTAAAGACTTTTCTAAATGAGAATTTTATCATTCGTTTGGAGCACACTAGCTTATAGATAGCCTTAAGGCTAATATGTTGATACTAAAAGCCACAAAACACAATTTTGATTTTCACTGGGACTTCAACCATTTGCAATTGTTAACAAGCTAATTATATATTTTTTTAATTATTAGCTTTGTTAACCCAGACATTGGATACTTTACATATGGAATATGCATAGCTAGTCCTCCTTGTGATCTTTTCAACACATCTGTTCCAGTTGATATGGGTTTGTGAAGATCCAGTTGGATTAACTGTAGCAGATTAATGTCCAAACAAATGATCAAGATTTGCAAAAGCAGTATAATTCCATCCTGCTGACACAGCTATATGACCTTTGATCATTTCTGAAAATCTTGAAAATAAATTGTGAGTGCATTGCTACAGAAAGTCTGTGCATTGCTAAGCTTTTATTGCCTTCCCGATTGTTTTCTAACAGTAAGTGCTTCCACTCTAGATGGCACTAAATAATATGATTTGAGTACTACTACTCAGCAGTGTGTATGTGTGTTTTTAATATACACATGTCTCAGATTTATGTCATCTGATTAGTCCTCTATCCATAAGAGGCATCTCCAGTAAATGAGCATTTTTATAACGTGCTTCCAGAAGGAAATTGGATATTTAATGTACAGTCCCTGCATTTTACAACTGCTGAACACATCAGATCAGACCTGCATAAAAGATGTGAATTCCTGCTTGGAGTGTTCCCTGGAAAGGCTACAGACTCATCACAACTCTGACCAGGATAATATAGTTGCTAAAAGTTTTTACACTCATGCCACTTAATCTCAGAACAACCTAAATTCTTCATGATTCCTCAAGGTCTTGGAAACATTAATTTGAGATTATCATGCAGGAAGCAGCCATTACAAAATGCGTAAATTGTGGCCATAAATAGTGCTCAGTGTTCAGCAACAATATTCATATTGGCTATTACATTAAAACAATTCTTGATTTGTTTTAAGGAACACAGTGTTTGCCAAGAACACATTCCACACACCATTACACCACCAGAAGCAGCCTGGCAGTTTTGGTGTATGGATTCATGCTGTTGACGCCAAATTTTGACCGTATCATCTGCACGTCACAGCAGAAATCAAAATTAATCATGCCACAGTGATGTATTTCCAATTTTCAACTGTCCAGTATAAGTGAGCCTGTGCACATTTGTAGACTGATTCCTGTTTTTGGCTGCCCTAAGTGTGGTTTTCTGCTCTTGTAGCCCATCCAGATTTGACATATTGTGCATTCTGAGCTGTTTTGCTGCTCAGCATGGCTATAAAGAGTGATTATTTGAGTTGCCATAGCCTTCCTGTAAGCTTGAACCAGTCTGGATATTCTCCTCCGACATCTCTTATCATCAGGGTGTTTCCACCAACAGAACTGCTGCTCACTTGATGTTTTTTGTGATGTTAAATGTGAATATTAACTGAAGCTCTAACCTGTATGTGCATGATTTTATGCATTATGCTGCCACAGAAAGCCACTATGCCTCTTTTTTTTCTGAATGCATCACAAAAAGAAAGCTGTCAATTAACATTTTATCCAGCTTTTCTTTTCTTTTCTTATTTTCATGGTTTAAAGAAGAAAAGAACATCAATAACCACATCTAAAACATAAACTCTGACTTACAGCTATATTCTATATAATGTTAATTAATATGCAACTGTTTATGATATCAGGCAATATAAAATAGTGAGCTGTAGGCTTTGGTAAAACTGCAGTTTGTTTTTGCTGACTAATATTTCTTCATGTTATTTCCAGGGGGAAAAACTCTCACTTACTATTTTGTATTCATAAACATTACAAAAGAGATATGTAACATTTCAAAGTAAACGTAGAATATGTAGAAAATTATGTTTTTTTAATTGCATTAATTTACTTCTATTTTAAAGACTCAAATTGGTCGCTTTAAAATCTAAGTGCCATCAAATCATTTAAAAGAGAAGCATGGCAACAAATGTCGTGAAGCTGATGGCACTGTAACATTACACAGGGAGTATGACACTTTTTTATTGGGTTTCTATTATGAATCTGGCAGGTACACACAGACCTTCACACACATCAGTTAATGGGGTATTTTTGGAAATAGAATTTTTCTTTTGCTCAATTAAGTAGTCAACATCACAATTTATTTGCAATTCAACAAGCATTTCTCTTTTCTACATTCAAATATGAGAGTGTGTGTGTGTGTGTGTGTGAGAGAGAGAGAGAGAGAGAGAGAGAGAGAGAGAGAGAGATTTTCACAGGTATTCATTTGTTGAAAAGGGAACCTTTTTTAACAGCTTAGTTTGTCCTTGCACTCATTAAGAATCTAATGTAGCTGTTATTAAATTACATTACCTAACAAGTTCACACCACCACTGAAAAATACAGTATTTTCAGACAAACTGAAACTTTAGGCAGTTCCAGTTCAGGGGACTTTGTCTGTCTCCATCAACTACCCCTTGCTGTAGAACAAAAAGTCCATAGGGTGGAGCTGGATCCATCTCCTACTACCTGAGCTGAGTCGAGCCAAAAGTAAAGAGGTGGAGACAACTCAGTGTGTTTCACACTGGTGTGTTCAATGTGTTGGTTGTGTTATACAGCCTTGTATAAGTTAAGGTTAGGGCTTAGGTTTAAGGTTAGTTTCAAGTGAGCCCAGAAGATTTCACCTCCATCCCACCAGAGGGCATGATCCCCTGAATATTAGGACTATGGTTACACTCATTTGCTGTTGGCTCACTATATAAAAATACATGTTCAGAAACATAGCACGCAAAGCCTCGCCGGCTGTACCCATTCCTATTCTAAGCCATTATATTCTGCCTTGATAATCCATGTGTAATGCTGTGAGTGCCCTCTCAGGCAAATCCATGGCCACCTACACAGTTCTTTGGGAGAGTCAAAAAACTAATCTGAAAGCTTTCATAGACTCTGAAGCAGCTGGCATTTTTTAATGAGACCTAAGTAAAGGGACTGGAGCTGCCAGTGGACCCACTTCTCCATCCAATCCCAGTCTCTGCATTTGATGGATTACCATTAGGGTCAGGACCCATGGGCCACCCAAACCTCACCCATCACACTCCAATTAGACTACCAAACAGAACACTTATCCTTTTACTTGACCTGGGTTTCTGGCTTTCAACTGGTTCAGGGATTCCCTTGGCTTCGACAATACCATTTATTGACTAGTTTGCCAGGTCCATTTCTGTTTGGCATCCCCAGTGCTCCCAGAGCTGCCTCAAAAGCATACTAACCCCTACCTGGAGCCCAGTAGACTTGGCACACGTGCCCCAATAGTACTGGAACCTTAAGGAAGTTTTTTTTTTCCATATTAAAGGCCCAAACACTGCATCCCCATAGGTTCTTTGACTGTGCGATCAACCTGCTCCTGGGAGCCACTCTGGGATCTACAAAGCCATGGGTGAATATATTAAAGAGGTTTTGTCTTTGGGAAAAATGTGACCATCTATAAGGACTTATGTTTGTTACACATTTTGATTGTATGACAATTTTGTCAGACTTATTTGATATGTTCTTACCATACTTTGTTATTAAAATGAGCACTTTATGATAATGTTTATTAACAAAAATATTCATCCATCTTCAGTAATTGCTTCGTCAGCAGTGTGAGATTTACCCCTTCAAGTCTGATCTTTCTGACTAAAACTCTTTCTGTATATCTATTGCTCTTTACACCATGCTGTGATTCCTGAGGAGAAGAGTTCCTCAGTTATAGACTGTGAGTAAGCAATCGGTGGTCAAACTGACATGGAAAGGAAATTCTCTATCAATCAGTAGCCAACCATATTTTATAGTTTGATACAGTGTCTATAAAAAGTATTTGCTAGTCAAACCTGTATATTTATTGACAAGAATTATTTAAGGCAGCTGCAGCTGTGTGTAACCTACACTATTCAGGGAAGGTTTTTCACTTGATTTTGGAGCATGGCTGTGGGGACTTGCCCATGCATTCACAAGAGCATTAGTGAGATCAGGAAACAAGAAAGACAAGAGTGAGGAGTCCTAGGATGTAGTCGGCATTCCAGTTCATCCCGGAGGCCTTCAGTAGGGTTGAGGTTAGGGTTCTGTGCAGGCCACTTGAGTTCTTCCAAGTGGGGGTGGTGGTGGAAAGGGGACAAGTTAGCAAGTTAGGGGTTAGTTAAGTGATCACAGAAGAGGTAGGTCTTTAGCCATTTTTTGAAGATGGTGACAGATTCTGGTGTCTGGATTGCGGTTGGAAGTTCATTCCACCACTGGGGGACAGCCTAATAACTCATTTACTTCCCCCTCAAAAACATTGCCTTTGAAATGCCTCCCATGCAATACAACACAAGAACAAAACATCCAGTCCAGCACACAGTGATATTAAGCACTCCAATGTGCCCACTTTCACAGTTCTCTGGTAAGCACTCCACAAAAGGTGAGAATACATATTTATTTGCTTCTTTTCACAGTTGCATTAGTGCTGTGTAGGTGTTATTTGGCATATAAGCAGATAGTGTCACTAAAAGCTTTGCCTCTCCACACTCCAGCACCTGTCCTCTGAATCCGGTACTCCTCGGCAAAAGGCAGATGGTGAGGATGAAAGAAGAATGAAAAGACAGAACCAATATTACTCAGATGTCTAAGGTCACTAGTTTGAGCTAAACTTGACCTAATCAGCAGAGATGTCAAGTGCTTTGGAAAGACACAGGAATAACACAGATCTGAGGAAATCACGTCTGTCTTTTTCATCTCAGTAATGTTATTGTAAGGTGGGTTACGGAAGTACTATGACTTATAAGATGTGGCTGAATATTAAAATGAATCATGTAAATTTGCCAGGTTTTCTAATGTCAGGCAGAATTACTTAATTGTTAGTGTTAATTTGTTGTTTAGAGCAAAACACTGCTTTCAGCAAAGAGTTCATTAGAATCAGTGAGGGAGGGAAAGACAAATCTGCTTTGATCTGAATGCAAGCTCAGCTGATGAAATATTGACAGGTTTGACAGCAGAAACCTCGTTAAGCTACCTGCTTTAGCTATTAAGGCAAATGGTGAACTATGTAATATTAATACGCTTGGCTCTCTCATTTTCATCATCTCTATACTTTCCCAAAGCCATTCAGTGCACCTTACGAATTATTGATGGAGTTGAGTGCAGGACAGGTTTTTATTATCTCTCAGTGGTATTGGAGGTTTAATGATTTGCTCTGTGATTTGCCGGCAGCTGGAAGTCTGGATTGGGATAAAACAGACTCTTTCATGAAAGTGATCCATCCTTTCCATTTTTTCTATTTTTTTCCTGGTTTCATTTGGCACTGTGGATGGAAGTAGCCCATTATGGACTATGAAACCAATAATGACGTGTTACACAAAGCTCTGTCATGTAAATTGGTATTGGAGGATATTCAGCAGGCAGTTTTTATAAGAGAGCAGGAGTATTAACTTCAAGTCTGCAGGGCATTACAGAGAAAACAAACCTGATGCATCTGTCAGCTAATTAACAGTCTTTTGAAGACATGATCCAAATGTGTTAGAGCAGGAAAGACATTAAATACTCAATGTAATGTACCTTAGATTTTGGAAAGTAATGATCCTGAAAATATCAGTGTTAAAATATCATAGCGACTAGGGTGAGCTTTCATTATGGAAATTATGGGGTATATCTCTCAACAGCCTTTTAGTTCCTTTCTTGAATAAGATGATATAACAGCTTTTTAGGTGTCTTCATAGCCAGTGTAGACTGATAATAAATTGTTATAATTTCTCCCCTGTGTGCTTATCATGATCAATCACCTTTTGACCCAACATAATTGGAGGGCAACTGCATTCAGGTGTTCAACTATGTTCCTGAATAATACCTTTCTTTCTATTTTTATTTCTTGATGAAGGACCCAGACCAATTAGCCATTTTCTGAGTAACTAGGCAATTTATACATCACCTGTCATTGTTAATATTTCATTACAGAAGGAGGTAGAAAAGTACTTTAGGCTAAGGCATGGCAGGATGGGGCTGATGAGAGCCCCAAGCATCAATTAAAGTGATTTTCGTATGAGGTTCCTGCAGAACACAGTGTCCAAGAGGAGTCAGTGTTGGTCTCAATGGCTGCAAGAGTGGTATGAAAAATAGCTAGTCACATAGAAAAAACATCCCTTTCATTTGCATTAGTGATGGAAAGAATTGATAATGTAAAAGATGTTATATGAGGATAATATCATAAGGCCATATATTTATTTCATAAACATGTTTTTTATGTACACTGATATATTCAAGGGCAAGGCTGTTAAGAGGCCAAGCTAATATTTGTCATATCACTCTCTAGACTCAATATTTCAAATAATACTTTTTATTCTTTTATTTTATTAATAATATTTTAATAATATAATATTGTTAAGATGATTATGTTATCCTCAGTCTTGGTGCCAATTTTGTGGTTTCCTTGCTCTAGCATATTTGATTCAGCACTGGAATTTCAGCACTGGAATCAGCAAAGGAATATGGGAAATGCAAGGCAAAATTTAGCAGTTTAACAGTGCTATTGATTTTCTACGTGGTGCAGTGAGTAGCATTACCACTTCACAGCTCCAGGGTCCCTGGTTTGATCCTGATGTTGGGTTACTCTCTGTGTGGAATTTCACATTTTGCATCAGTTTCCTATGGGTTGTCCAGTTTCTTTCCACTATACAGGTAAGTGAATTACCCCATGGTGTGAATGAGTCTGCAAATTTTTGTGTTCAGGGTGCCCTGCATCTGGACTGGCCTCCAGAATTAAGCCGTTCCTGAAGATGAATGACTGAATGTTTTTTTTTTGGATATCAGCCCGACCCTTTTTCTAAATCTTGTTTCAACTTCTTTAAACAGTCACTACTTCTCATTCTAGTTGTCTTGTGATATCACAAAACTCCCCCTCCCATTTTTTTTTTCAGTTCTCCACGTTCTTTTGTTTATTATGCTATGTGCCTTGTTCTGTTCTAGTCCTGTCTCAGTATTCACTTGTTCTATGTTCTGTGTTTACTTCTGCCTTCTTCCATCCTCTGTGCCGGGGCGCTAAAACGGGGTATACAGTATATTGGGGGGGGGGTGTTCTTGGGCACAGAACAGAAAAAACAGAATTGAAAAATAGCATTAAAATAAGGACAGCAATGTCCAAGTGGATAAACAGAGATAGGTAAACTTAACCTCTCATTTTGGTCACTGTAAAGTAAGTCTTGAAGTTAATCAACATTTAACATTGTTGTCTGAGAAGACAAAATGATTAATGTTAATGTCATTTCATTTCCAAGTATTTCCATCACTCAAAAAATAAAAAAGTCACAGTATGTTTGTGAATGGGCATTCGATTTACATTCGAGAGAAACTGAGGAGATTGTTAAAATTGAGCCTACCCACCAAACACAACCTAGCTATTGGGCTTTTCGCCTCATCCTCTGTTAATGTTAATGTTTTACTTACTTTTTCCACAGCACTGTGAAGGTTTAATGGGATGTGTTCAATAAAGATTATAGATTGAAAGATTATAATTGTTTGTTTGTTGTTAGCTGAAGCACATTGTGTTTGTCTATACTTGTGACTTTGATGAAGATCAGATGACATTTTATGACATATTAATCCAGAAACCAACTAATTCCAAAGGGTTCACATACTTTTTCTTGCCACTGTATAGTTTGTACAGTACAGAATATATTATGGAGAGTCCTCATAAACCACAAATGCCAATGTGTGTGTGTGCGTGCGCGGGTGTATGTTAGGGCCTGGTAATATTGCTTAGATATTATACTTAGTACTTTTCATTTACTGGCACTATTGTGTGGAAAAAACAGAGTAAGCCAAAATTATAGGATTATATAATTTTGTTACACGTAGCAAATATCTCTTGTATTTACTTTGCCTTCACTGTTCCTGGGGTGGGGGGTTGAGGATAGTTTGGGGGCACCAAAATTTATCTTGCATACTCCTCAGCAAATGTGCAGTTGCGCCGCTGTCTCTGTTTCATTGTTCTTTGTAAAGTCTTGCCGATTGTATTTGTGCATTTCTGAGCCTTGTTTCTTTTGTTTTAGTTTTCAAGATTATATTTCATGTTCCATGTTTAAAGCTTTGCTTACCTTGTTAGTATGTATGCTTATAGATATACATACGGGACCTGAAGCAAACAGTTAATGTGGGAATTGAACTCCAACATCCCAGAGCTGAAGCTGTTCTGTACTGAGGAATGGGCTAAAATTCTTCCCAGCCTATGTTCAGCAGTGATCATCAGTTATTGAAAATTTTTAGTTGCAGTTACTTCTGCACAAGTGAGTCACACCAGATACTAAAAGCAAAGGCTCACATACTTTTGCCACTCATAGATATGTAATATTGGATCATTTTCCTCAATAAATAAATTACTAAGTATGATATTTTTATGTCAGTTGTTTAACTGGGTTCTCTTTATTTACTTTTAGAACTTGTATGAAAGTCTGATCATGGTTTAGGTCATATTTATGCAGATATATTGAAAATTCACAAATTTTCAAGCACCACTGTATGCCTATGATTACCCTATCCACCTTTGTAGAATCCATTATGAACTATGAGGCAGATACCTAGTTTGCCCTCAATAAAGTTTATACTTTTGCATCCTGCCCTGTCAATCCGCACAATACATGTGGATTTGTGAATCCTTAGATATTGGAATTGTATGAAAGCTTGAAACTCTGAGATTGTGTCGATAGAAATCAGAGAGTAACTACAAAACCGGTGTGAAATGAATATCCAAAATATTGCAAAAATATCACTTTTCAGTGCATTGAATAAATATGTTTAAGAAATGCTGGAGGGTTATGTAAGACATTTATGTCAAGACATAAAGATTAATTGCGACATGAAAAGGGTTTCTTGCAAGTTATTATTTTGTCTTTCTTAACAAAACACTCATGAATTTCATGAAATATATTATATTAGTCCCCCTGCCATTTTATCTTTTGAGAGAAATATTTGATGTATCTAATTTTTATAGGAACATGGTATTGTGAGCTCTTCAGCTGAAGTGCTGGTGCTCCATTTGCATTCATAACTATTATGAAGCACCATTATATTACTTCACTTATTTAACTTATTCACTTATTTAAGCACATATACAGGACAAATAATTGAATTTAATGCCCTCAAACTAAAGTGGTAATAGAATTTAATAATAATAATAACTGTTATTAAGCACTATGAAGTACTACTTTCATGTGTCATCCATGCATTGTTAGTTAAAACAAATAACTTGCAAGATAAAGATAAAAAAAAAAAAACAGTAACAATTACATTAACAATAACAATTCTAATCAGTCTGCCTACAATGCTAATCAATATTCATGTAAATACTCAATATTCATGTAAATGCAAATCCTCACAGGTATTCACATACCCGTTTCACAGTTGGTATAGTGTTTTGTGCAGGGTGATGTGCAGTACACTTTCTTCTCCAAATATGGTATGTAGTATGACAGCCATAAAGTTAAATTTTGCTCTAGTCTGACCAGACTATGCTCTCCCAGTATTTCATAGGCTTGTCCAAATGAGTTGTAGCAAACTTTAAAGAAGCTTCGACATGCCTTTTCTTTAGTAATGGAGTTCCCGTTCAAAGGGAACTCGACATTGCGTTTAACATAACAGTATGGGAGCATCCTTGTGTGTGCGACCGGTATCTGAAGCTTGTGTAAAATCATGCCTCTATTTATAGGCCTGCCATGATCAGGTGACGTGGCAATTAAGCGCATCGCGTGATAAATATGGCACCTGTGAACTGCGCTGTCAGCCTTATTATCTTCAGCGAGACAGCATGTTGGTTGTTTGTGTAAAGAAACAAAAGACGCTTCATTTAATCTCTATCTTTTTTTCAAAATCTCAGAACCTTTCTATCCCTTTAAAAAAAGAGAAGAAAAAAAAAGGAATGAGCAAGAGAGAAAAATATGAGTGAGAGAATTCAGGAAGTGTGTTACGGCTTGCTCCCGTTTTATCATGGGGAATAATGTACACTTTCTCTGTGAAGTGTCTAGGGATGGAGCATGCGATGGCAGCCTCGAGAGGCTGCGCATGGGAATGCCTACATCAGGCAGCTCCGCTTGCGATTCGCTCTCTTCTCTGAAGCAGAATCGAGTTGGGTTACAGAGCCTCACGGATCTGGGCCGACCGCTGCCATGGCAGCTAGCCTACTCAGGTCTGGGGGATCTCTTATGGATCCGGAAGAGGAGCCTGCTCTATCAATGAGCGCTGCTCTATCTCTTGCTCTGTCTTCCAGGTCCGGCTCTCCGCTGGATTTTGGAGCTCGAGTCGCGACTTCTCCTTCCGATATGGAAAGCAAAAAGGGAAAAAAAAGAGAAAAAAAACACACACACAAAAATAATAGTAATAATTCCTCTCTGACACTGAAGAGCCAGAATGGTGTACTAAAAACTGAGAGCAGCATATAAAGAGCTGTTTTACATGATTACTATGGCTGGATGAGCTTTTTTCTCCCCAGTGAAAGTAAATCCCTTACACTGCTGAAAACTCCCATTTCTTCCAGAAGTGCATGACAAAATATCAATCTTCTGGTGGTAAACCATGCATAAGCCATTTATTATAACCCCACGATGTTGGATTATTCGGCCATTGTGGGGAATGAATGGCATGGCTATTTAGCTATGTTGAAGGTGGAGGAGGTGCTTGTGAGCTACCTCTCTCCATCGACGGCAGGTAATTTAGGGTGGCCGGCTTTGCCATCCAAGCCACCATGTAAGGCCACCGTGGGAATTGGTGGGCAAGGCCTATGTAGTAGTAGTCTTGCTTGTGGGCTAGCACTTGTGTCAGGTAGACACAGAAGGCGAGTATGGCAGCCCGCCAATCCCCGCAGACAGCCAGGGGAACTGGGCGGCCACAGTTGCAGCCTGCTACTAGGCCTGATCTGGGAATGGTCATAAAGGCCAAGCAGACAAAGAAGAGCGGTCCTGAGGGGCCGTGGAGGGATGTATCAGGGGACATGAGGTTGTTAGGGCAGTTAGCCCCAAGTGCTACTGTAGGGCCTCCCCTATCCAAGACTGTACCAAGTTTTTAGTGTTCTCTGGTCAGCGAGCTGTCACAGGGCAACAAAAATCTGATGTTTTCCCTCCAGTATAATGTGGAATAGTTAACGTCACTAAAAGACCATCTGGGAGCGTGGAAACTACTGGCAAATGTGTCTCCATGGGTTCTGTCTACCATAGAAAAGGGTTACCGGGTCCAGTTTAGAGCTCGACCCCACCCCGATTCAGAGGTGTGTTCACTACAGTAGTCAGCACAGACCAGAGGCTGACGTTAGCCAGGAAGTAAGACCCATCTTGGACAAAGGGGCCATAGAACATGTACACCGTTCCCTGAGGGAGGGAGGTTTTTACAGCCGTTATTTCCTGGTCCACAAAAAATAGAGGAGTATGCGGCCAATTTTAGATATGCGTCATCTGAACTGTACTCTTGGGACATACACGTTCAAGATGCTGATGCCCTTACTTATTGTTCCACAGATTCAGTTTAAGGACTGGTTTGTGACAGTAGATCTAAAAGGTGCATATTTCCACATAGAAATATCGCTAGCTTTATCCCCTCGCACCTTCACAATGTGCATGCATGTCATTCTGGCTCCATTGTGACTCCAGGGCATCCTTGTACTAAACTACCTGGACGACTGGTTAATTTTAGCATGATCCAGGGAACTGGCAGTTCAACATCGAGGTGTTGTTCTCACCCACATGAAGAGCTTGGGGCTCAAGTTGAACCTTAGAAAAGTATGCTTTCTCCAGTGCAGTGGACAACTTTTCTAGGGGTTATAAGGATTCTACTACAATGTGGGCGTTTCTATCCCCAACATGCGTAGGGTCAATCCTATCAACACTGAGCAAGATAAAGCTGGATCTTGGCATCCCCTCCGGTCTTTATGGGAGACTATTGGAGCTTATGGGCAGCCAACGTAATAGCATTGGGCCTATTGCACAGGAGACCAAGGACCATGCCATCAGCCTCCATTATCTGAAGTGAAGACACAATTCACAGTCATGCCCCAGTATGACAAAGCTACGCAGCATTTTGTTCCCTACTCAGGGAACAGGGTTAACCCAGATGTTCCCTTTCAATGGGAACTCCACGTAGCGTGAGTTCAATGCTGTGAGAACGAGAAGATCCAAGCCCGAGGGTCACTGCAAGACACTCAAGCCCGGGCCTGAATGTATATCCAGGCTGTTATATTGAATGAATGTGTGTGGCATAGACCACCCCCCCGCAGAACACACATCCTGTAAGGGTATCCCTTAGTCAACCCCCCTAGTGGAATGAGCCCTTATGCCCAGTGGAGTAGCAAGACCGTGCGCCTCATAAGCTATAGAGATTGCCTCCACTATCTAATTAGAGATGCACTGCTTTGACACAGCATCACCACTACTGCTCTGATTTATGCCACTGGCTGGAGCAGTGGACGTAAGTACAGAGAGGCTTTACTGTACACATTCAGTGCAATTTGGTGTGAGGAACGTAGAAGGGCAGAAAGCCTGCAACACTACCTGCTGGGCAGCAGATGTAGGCACTTTAGAATATAATCCAGCCTAGGATACAGGAAGGCCTTGATTAATCCAGGGGTAAAGTCAAGGCAGGGAGGGGCAACAGAGAGAGCTTGTAGATCTCCTACTCGCTTGAGAGATGTCAGGGCCAGCAGAAGAGATAACTTTAGTCAGAGTCAGAAGCTTCTCAGAGGCTGACACTAAGGGCTCAAATGGGGCACCTGACAGACCTTCCAGAACCACAGACAGGTCCCAGGAAGGTATGAGTGGCCTGCAGATGGGCCTCCGCTGCCTGACACCATGCATAAACCTCAAAGTTAGAGGATGTTGCCCGACAGAGGCTCTATCAACAGGGGTGTGGCTGGACGAAATGGCAGCCACGTAAACCCTGATTGTAGAAGGAGCCCACCCCACTGAGAAACGCTTGAGACAGTAGATCCCTGTGGAAGTCTCCTAAGGAGTGCCATCTAGCAGGGATATTATCTCTGAGAACCATATTCGAGCTGGTCAATAAGGTGCTACTAGCAGCAGACGTTGACTGTCTTGGCGAACTCTCGCTAGAACTTGTGGGAGCAGAGCAATTGGGGGAAAAGCATATAGATGTGGCCTTGGCCACATGTGCACCATGGCGTCCAGTCCTAATGGTGCGCGAGGAGTGAGGGCGAACCACAGCGGGCAGTGTGTTGTCTCCTCGGAGGTGAACACATACACTTCCACTTGGCTGAACCTCTGCCATATGGACTCCACCACTTGTGGATGGAGCCTCCAAGCCAGGGGCCTCAGCCCCTGCCTCAACAGGATGTCTGCCCCCACATTCCAATTGCCTGGAATTTACATTGCACTCACTGACAATAAAAGTGAACTCCCTGGTGGTTGATATATGAGACCACCGCTGAGTTGTCTGTCACAACTAACACATGGTGACCTCTTAATTGAGAAAGAAAGAACTTCAGTGCTAGAAATATGGCCTAGGTGATTCCCCACTCCAGATGAGGGACTCTCAAATAGATCTGCCCCAGATCCGCGAGGCTTTAAAACCCAACTCCCTTAGGCCAAGAAGAGAGCGAGCTGCGAGTGGAGCTGCCTAATTAAGGCGTTCACAATGCACACAGTCAGGGCTGCTGTGGCATGCTCCCCCACTAAACACTGCACATAGAAAGTGTGTCATCCGACACCTACCCCCCCCCGTGATGAGACGGGAGCAAGGCGTAACACACTTCCAGAATTTTCTTACACTCATTCTTTGTTTCTTCTCTTTTTTTAAAGGGACAGAAAGTAAGAGATTTTTCTTTATTTTTTGAAACGATGGAGAGGAAATGAAGCGTTTAATGACTGTACCAAGCTTGTAGTATGGAAATGTCTTTTTTTGCAGGTTGTATGGAAATATATATTTCTACATGTAGCATGGCAGTCAATTTTTTTCACATGTAGCATGGCACTGCATTTTTTTATAATAGTAAACAACAGCAAATGCTCCAGCATGGGTTCTTCGATAGCTAAATAGAAATATAGAACTATTATTGTTATTATATAAATATAAAAGTCAATTTAGCATTTACTACAGGTGATTTTGGGTACTTATTGTACTTTGTATTGATGATTATCTATTGTTACAGAGAAGAAGAAAATGTTCCTGATCATCCTCACACTTCTTCTGAGGCCTTCTCCCCCACCACCTACATGGAGGTTTCCACTGCAAAACTGACAGGTCCATCTACCCCCTAGAGAAGTCACAGAAGAGGGCTCACTCGGGTGTCACTCATTTGAGCCATTAGGAGAGTCCGTGCTCCTGCACCTATAACACAACCTGAACTGGACAGGTGGTACAATATTAATGAGGATGATGTGCCTCCTGTACATCACATTTGTCCTGCCTACACTCTTGGAGTACAGCTTGAAAGCCACCAGCAGCACACTTCTCTAGAGCTGTTCTTATTATTATTTTTTTTAGATTTGTGGAGAAAGGATAAACTACATAATTTTCCATTCACAACCACTGTCCTGGCATTCTACAGATTTCAGGCAATATTCTCGATCCTTTGCAAGAGCCACGTCAAAGATGATGAGCAGAATGACAGGCTAAAAGGAACCTCTGGCTATGATTGTCTCTTTTATGTGAAGCCCAACAGGATGCAGCTCTTGTTGACATGCAGGGTGTACTACCAGCCTCACCAGAACCTGGCCATCAATGAAAGAATGGTAGCCACAAGGTCTAGAATTGTGGATTTTGGGAGTTATGAAGCCATAAGTTCAGTGTGTCTCAGCCAGGGGAGGCTGCAGCTGTCATTGACATGTCACAGGTGGCAGACAAGAGGTAAACAATTGACAATTGTAAACACTTCAACCTCTGCCAAGAGAGACAAAGCCTCAGCTGGGAGAAAACACTGTGTACTGCCTTCAAAGTACAGCAAGACTATTTACAAATGCAAGTCGTGTGATGTGTTCCTATGAACTATATTGGACCATCTTTGTTTCAGTGAGTGGGGATGATGTCAAGAACAGCCAAACTCAATGATGCGCACTAGACTCTGACAGTTTATTTTTTCGTTCAGGTTTTTTTTGCACTTTTGTTCATGTTTTGCATGTACTAGTTTATATTTTGCACTTTCATATTTTCTGTAAATAGTTATTTTTGCCTTTTAAAATCCAATTCCATGTCCCTGTTATAGAAACAGCACCTTCTGCATGCCTATATTACATATGTGACTGATTTCAATAAAGGCAAAATGAGATGAGTAAGTTTCAAACTTTTGTGAAATTGCACATTTTGTAGCTAATAGTTTCTTGCTTTTCCAATTTGTTATTTAATTTTTGTGCCATTTGGATATATTTTTTTATGTATTCTGTTTGTGGTTTGTGCCATCTGGATATGTTATATTTGTGTAATAAGCACATCTTCATGAATTCTTAACATTTGCATTATGGAAACTGCATCCTATGCTTTCACTTTACTTAAAGCCACCAATGATACATTTATAATGGTTAGTAATTGTATATAACTTACAATAAGTATTTATAAGGCAGCACAACACAACTATAAACAGTATAAAATAATTCACTTATTGTACATAGAAATAGATCTGCATTACTAATAAGTCATTATAACTACAATATAAAAACGTTATAAAAATGCAGGCTGCATTTTTATGAATACATTAATGGAACCATAAGACTAACTAATTAAGGCATTTATAATGCATATTAAGCTCATCTTCATAATTTCTTAATATTTGCTTTAGGAAACTGCATCCTATACTTTCACTTTACTTAAAGCCATCAATGATGCATTTATAAAGGTTAGTAATTGTATTATAACTCACAATAAGTATTTATAAGGCCGTTAAACACAACTATCTACAACAATATAAAATAATTCACTTATTGGACCTAGAAATAAATCTGCTTTACCAATGAGTCATTATAAGTATAGTATAATAACATTATAAAAATGCAGGCTGCATTTTTATGAATACATTAATGGAACCATAAGACTGACTAATTAATACTTATAAATTGGTGCATAATGCATTATGAGCATGGGTACTGAAAAAGCAAATGTATCACTTATAAGTAAGCATAACAGTAATATAAATGTAGCTATAACTGTTATTATAATGAAGTATAGGTCTTTATGTGTTTTATAAATGTGTTTATAGAGCAGTAATACTTGTTTATAAATAATTATAAATAGGGCTATAATTCATTATAAGCATGGGCTTCATAGAAAGTGTTACCAAAATTATTTAGGAATCTCTTATATATGTGTAACAAAGGCCCCATATAAATACCCTTTAAATAAAGCATTAGATTTTTTTTTAGTTTTCATCTTATCTAAACATAAGAACTGACATTTTGCCTCTTGTTTTGTGAAAGCAGTGTTAATATCTTAGCTATAAAGAACAAGGTGACCTTTTGTCAATTTACTGATGTGACTGCCTATACCAACTCAAGGAACAATCATATAATGAACAAAAACTCCTGAAGAGAATTGAAGATGATACCGTCTTCCTTTGTTTGTTAAGTCTCTCCTACACTGACATTGATTTTTGTTTGCTCTTTGTAATGAAAGGCCATGATTCATGGTGTGCCTCATTAATCAATTAAGAGCTAATTTGTGGCAGTCCTGAACAACCCTTCGGAAAAACACCACAGGTGCAGACTAATTTCTTAGTTGGAATAAAAATAATAAATGAGTGAATTTAAAAAAAAAAAAATATGAAGAAACTGTGAAGAACAGAAGGAAACATAGATATAAGTAGATGAAAGCTAACATATATATGTACCTTGTGTTTTACCACCTACCTGAAGTGTCCAAGAGATAGAGAGTAGTCAGTGTCTCTCCACTTCAATACTGCATGTCCCTATGTCACTTTTCATTTAAACCAATAATGTTCGTTGACATCTGTTGTGTTTTGATCATAGGTATTAT
>JANDJT010000103.1:13582478-13594592 GCA_024331685.1 Stegophilus panzeri
ATCATCATATTTTTAAGTTTTTAATTTTTGGTGACATTTTACAATGCAAGGACGTAGTAATGTCGTCAGAAAATCAATTATCAGTGTCCCAATATGTACTGAGCCAGGGTCCTTACTAGTGCCCCAACTCCTGTTCCTGATATACTGATTCATGACTGACCAAACTAGGCAGCTGGTTGAGATATACAAAGTGTCACCTTTAACTATAGCTAGAGAGAGTAAAAATGAGCTAGCAGGGCTGAACCCCATCTGTCTTTCAAAGATTGAAAAACATCAATATAAGGTTTCATTTTAAGAATTCACATATGATTATTTGCTGTTAACAAATGTTTTAAAGTGGAATATTTTAGAATTTTATAGAATCTGGTCCAATAGCAACATCAATTATCATAAGTCACAGTAAATACACCGAATGGTATGAAGATGTGACACTGGGGCTGTAGATTCTTGCAGCCAAATAACAGTCATGTGAGGTGATTACACAGAGTGAAATGCTGCCTAGATTTGATATCCATTTGAGCTGATATTTTTCAGCCCACTTTGCTGATCCAGGCATAACTTCATCAGCAATGTTTTTCATGTGAAATACAGTTTCGGGTGTAATGGACCAGAATGAGGTGTTGTCTTTTTTTCTTCAAAATGCCCTGGGAGGAGAAACTACAAGTAGACTGACTAAGCACACATTGTGCAATCACATTGCATAAAAAGAACAGATAACAATAGATGTTACTGCTTTTCTTTTTATTATGTTCAGTATTTCGAGGAAACATGGCATGCAGCCATACTTGTCTTTAAGTGTGTCTTATAGTTTGCTCCACATCATTCTTATTATGGCATCAGTTGCCCTCATAATATATTGCATTGCACAACCCTAATAGTTTCATTGTTGAGATATTAATAGATGTAAAATTTTAGTCCTTATAGTGATTACCAGCCATCAATATTGTAAAAGTGCACAAAATTTATGCATATAGATAGCTGACAATCCATCAATCCATTCATCCCTTACACACTTTTCTCTGCCTCCACTGACAAAAACAAACTCTCTGATTTGGTCTGTCTGCTTTATCTGTGTGTTTGTCACCCTCTCACTAAATTTTGTGCTGAGATGACAGCAGGAGTTTAATATCCCTCTTGTCACTACTGGACTGACAATTCAGGTGAAATTCATCCAGACTGGGCTGTGAGAAAATGAAAAGAATTTAACCGAAGTTGTCACATTTTCATGAAGCACCAGATTAGAGTGCCATGTTCTGGCTGGTCAGCTGCTTTTTCACTCAGTGTGAAGACAGGTCTGTGGAGGAGAGAGAGAGAGAGAGAGAGAGAGAGCGTGAGTGCAAGTCTCCTTCCAACAGCATAGCAATACTATATTTTCACTGACTTAATCCTTTTTCACTGAAAAAATGAGCTACAAAGAAATATTGACAGAAGAAGGAGAGAGAGTAAAAGGAAAAGTAACATAAATCTGAATGAATGTGAGAGAAAGTAAAAGATATAAGTTGGGGAAACAATGAGAGAGAACAGTCAGGAGGAGAAAAAGGATAAAGATAAAACATGTACAGTACATGTACCCACTTACCACAAGTGACCCTCTCCATAACCTAAGTTACTTATTGAAAAACAATACTGCTAAGTATGAATAAATTTTATGTTTACAATGGGAAATGAGTTCTCACTTTGATTATTTAACATCATCTTCATGAGTCTCTTTTTCATCGACTGAAGCTAGTCAATCGCCTTCTCTTCACTTGACTGATCTCTGTTCATGCTTACATCTGTGTGTAAGTAATTGCGTATTCATTCAGTCAGTTTTGTTGGCTAAATTCATTTTTTATTAAATCATTTTTAAAACTTTGTCATCATGTGAACAGAGTGTGTAAGTGCTCTTCTCTGTTATGATGATGATATGGCAGTGCATCAGGGACAATTAAATTGATGATATATGATTAGGCTTAGCTCCATTTTGCTATGGCAAGTAGCTATCCAAAAGTTAATCAAACTGTGAGAATAACACACTTAGCTAGCAAAGACATAGTTAGGCAGGCTGACATTCACTGTGGTGTTTGTTAAACTCACTCGTTACACAATGTGATTTTTGCAGGCAGATGGCAAGGCACAGGTTAGAAGGTAGCCTAAATAAAAACAATTCCACACTATTATATCCATCCATCCATCCATCCATCCATCTTCTATACCATTTATCCTTTTCAAGGTCACGGGAAGCCTGGATCCTATCCCAGGGAGCATCGGGCACAAGGCGGGGTACACCCTGGACAGGATGCCAATTCCACACTATTATAGTACAATATAATTATGTTTTCTTAAAGTAGAAGAAATTGTCAGAGCTAAATTGTATAAAGCTTATTGATAGAAAAAATTTTGGGTGGCTCCTGAGTGTTGCCTAACATCAAGAGATCGCAAGTTCAAATGATACCACAGTTGTCCGTGGCCACGAGCCACGTAAGCAAAACTGGCCGTGCTCTCTGGATGGGAAATATGGTGCTACACTCCCTCCCTGGTCAATGACAGTAATACTAGCCAATCCTGGGTGTCTATGAGCACATTCCTCTACAACCAACCAACCAACCAAACAAACAAAAAAATTCTGGCTGTTTCACAGAATTTAGCTGCAATTACAGCTGCATATTACTCACTTACCACTTTAATGTTCTGTAAGTTTAGAAACGAAAGAGGATAGGCATGTAGTTACAAGGCAGAAGAATCATCAACTAGTGCTGGGATTTTAAGTGGTAAATCAATGCATAGTATGACAAAATTCTTCTATGCGAGATAGATAAATTCAAACAACACATTCATGCAAAGTCAAAGGACAGGTGAACTTGTTTAAAGGAAACAATAACTGTCTATTTCCATATACATAAGTGAATAGAACTAATAGATGCTTGTTATTGGCTAGTATTTTTCTTTTTTATCATCTCTTCTACCTAGTGAGGAGGGCCAACTCTGATCTTTTGGACCCCTAGCCACAGAACCTTTGCACAAATTTTGTTGTACTGTATTTACAAAAAAAAAAAATTACATTTGAGGAGATAATTTTCAATAGTGCACTAATATCGTCTTGTTTTATTGTTTGAGTTTTTGTTGTTGCACATGTTTTAGGGTAATATTATAAGTAAAAAAAGGGAGACTTAGCAGAAGAGCTCCTTTCACGTGACCCAGTACCACTCTAATGAAATCCTGTATGCTGAATATTGTTCCTGTGCCTGTGTAATTGCTGCTGTTTTGACAAGTGACAGTTGCATTTGTTGGACAGGATGGACAGGCAATGGAGGGAAAGAGATCTAAAATAGCAACAGCAGGGGCGGTGCATGAAGCTCAGGGTGATATGTCGCTGCAGGGTGATATCTCCTCTTCTGCCTGCTTTTATTAGTCACTCATTCCCTCTGTTAAACCAAAAATACAGTTGAACTCAACCCACAGCACACACACTCAACCTGAAGAGAAACAGAGAAAGAGACCATTCACTGTTGATGGAAGAAATTCAGGAAACACAAACTCACAGACAGAAATAAATGAAGAAAGAGGGATTAAGAGAGAGAGAAAGGTATAATTAAAGTAAAACCTACATTTTATGGAGTTAGTTGAGATTATGTTTTTGCTTTGCAGAATTAAGGCTCAAATAAATTCTTAATCCAAGTGTTCTCAGGTTTTTGCCTCTTTGGTGATGCATTGTTGTGCAATGTAGAAGATCCAAAATGGAGAAGTTTCAGTGTGGAGACATGATATTTTTAGTAAACCTGACTAAATTTTCCATAAAAAAAAAAAAAACAGGTATTGTGGTATATAGCCAGTTGGGAGTGTTGATTACATTTTTGTTTGTTTGTTTGAAATCATTGAAGGTTAGTGTCACGTACCATGGGGAATACGGAAGCAAAAGCGGGTGGCAGGTTCAGGCAGTATAATCCAGAGGAGTAATCAAAGTTTGTAGTCATGAAACAGGCAAGGGTTAGGCGATAATGCAAACAAAGCAAAACGGGGCAAGGCAGAAATCGAGGTTGAGAACGTAAGAAAAGGTCAAAGTCACTTTTCGATTAAACACTGTAGATGAGGCTTGGATAATGACAGAGAAGCTAGTCTGCTGAATGTTTACTTCGCAAAGTATGTCTGCATCCAAAGTCTCTTAAAAGCTGTGGTGAGAGGGCAAAGTGATTGGCTGCAGGTGTGTGTGATCAGAACTCCGGGGAAGGTGAGCGCATACGTGTGTGGGAAGTGTAGTCCTCAGCGGCCATGTTAGAAGTGGGTGTTGCTTCTCAGGAAACCAAGTCATGGCTGGGCTGAGATATGACAGTAAGTTATTCAAATCCCAAACAACTACCTTGGAGAAAAGTAAACTCCCAAGTCACAAAACCTTGCAAGCTGTACAAAAAATTAACTGTTTTAGATTGAGCTGTTGCATTCTGCACCATTATATGTAAGGAAAGTTTAGATATTTAGGTTGTTGTTTCAAAAAAGGATTCCCTCAATATGTCGTTGTGTAGAAGGGATTCCTGCGATGGTTATTTGTCAGTGGCCTGGTCATCATTTGAGTGACGTCTCAGAAGACCAATCAAAATGATGAATGGAATGGAGTCTCATAGGTGGGTTGTTTGAAGAGCTGGGTGGCATTTCTAGGCTGAATCCCCAAACAGAGGTGATGGTCTCGCGCCATAGTACCTAAGCGAACTTTTATGTCTTTTATGATCCGCCATGCCTACTTCAATCAAAAGGTGCAGGCTATTTGTTGGTACCTCGAATAGTGAAGGCTACAGCAGGGGGTAGAGCTTTCTCTTACAAAGCCCCACAGTTATGGAACAGCCTTCCAGTTGGTGTTCGGGACTCAGACACAGTCTGAGTGTTTAAAGTCAGGCTGAAAACATATTTTTTTTTTACTCAAGCTTACCATGAATAGACTTTCTTTTATGCAAAGTACACAGTGCTATACATAACAGGATAATAAGCATACCTAGCAATCTCTTCCTCTCTTTACCGCCCTCTCCCTCTCTCCGTCTGTCGAGCTACACATGATATTCTAGAGATGCCAGTGATCCTGTCCCTTTCTGCTCTCTGGACCTGCCTGATCTATCCTGATGCCCTACATGTGGTTGGAGTACTCATCAACTGGAGGCTACATTCTGCTACTGAGGATGGCCCCAAGCAGTGCAACCTGGAGATTTCTGAGATCGCTGAGGATGATGCTGCTTGAAGTACCATGGAAATGATTTTGGACCTCAATTTCACATGAACAGTTGTGCTGTGTCCTGGAACTATGGTTGCTTCTATGGCCTTAGAACTGCAATGACCACAAACAATTTTGCATTCAAGTCCCCTTTAGTGAACAGTGGGTTCAACAAAACAAACTTCATATAAAAACTATAATGAACTACCCTTTATTTTCACACTGTCCATTGTTACCCAGATGAGGATGGGTTCCCTTTTGAGTCTGGTTCCTCTCAGGGTTTCTTCCTCATATCATCTTAGTGAGATTTTTCTTGCTACCATCACCACCGGCTTGCTCATTAGGGATAAATTCACACATTTATATCTGTATCCTGTGTTTATATGTTTCTATAATGCTGCTTTGAAACAATGTCCATTGTAAAAAGCACTATACAAATAAAATTGAATTGAGTTGAATCTCCCTGGAGATGTTGATTGGGGAGAATTCTCTGATGGCTCTGGAGACTCTCAGCTGACTCTGCCCCTCTTTGTTTGTTGTTCTGTTCTTCCTCTGTAATGTCTGACAATGTTTCTTTGATGTCATAAGATTTTAACCCTTTCTGGCTTGTCCAACCCCAGAATGTTTCCTCCAATCAAATATTGCCTTAGGGTGGGGTGTAAGCCATATTATCTGCCTATGATGTTATTCAGTCCATTGTCTCTGCAGATGGGTGGTTCTACACTTTTCGTGATGTGTTGGTCAAACTGTCCCAAATAGTAACAGATACATATATGACATTCTACCAATTATATATGACATTATTTCCTTACTCTCATGCTTCAGGAAATCATTTAAGGAGCACACACATACCACACAAGACATATATTGGCTGTTGTTAAATACACTTCTAATAATCAGCCACAATAATCATACTAGTAATACTATACTAATGCATGCTAAATAAATTATTCAATTGGTGGCAACTTAGTGGTTATAAGCATGATAGTTACAGAAGAAAACATGGCAGAAAATAGGTCACTGCAGTTGGTTTAATGATGTAGTAATATTCACAGTGATTGCCTCTGCACACTATATGGAGTCCTCTAGTTTGGGATGTGTACATTTTAAGAGCACAGGGTGAACTTTGTGTTCCTGTTACAAAAAATGTCTCATTCCCTTTCTTCCTGAAGTTATCAACTTTACTATTGAGGGTCAATGGATTTTATCTTTTGGGTGAGCCATCTGGTATTGGCCCAAAGGCCTAAATCACTGAATTTGACAGAGGTTTCTTTGGTTGAGACGGATCAGTTCTAGCTTATGGATGTAACTAGCTGAGATTTGGCTGATGGTAATTAACTTGACTCCACAGTGTCTATGAGTGAAGATTAATTGCTTTATGATTCCTATGGCTAACTGAGTGAAGTTAGTTTGTAACATTTAGTCCAGAGATTTCTGTTGCATTTTCTGGCGGAGAGTGTCCATTGTTTTATGGTTCTATTTTGTGGGTCAAATATGCTGCTTGTACATTGAGGTCCTACACAAGCTGTACTAGATGTGTGCATTTTAACCATTTTGCTATTTAAATATCAGAGATTTTAAGTGAATAATATTTGAATATGATCATCTCAATGAGAAAAGTATTTGTTCTCTGCATTGTTTATCCATTCATTCTCTGCTGACACAGTTATTATTTTTGTTTGTTTGAATTAATCTTAGAAAGATTAATTGCATGGGGGTCATGGTGGCTTAGTAGTTAGCACTTTTTTTGCCTTGCACCTCCAGTGCTGGGGGTCCAATTCCCGTCTCAGCCCTGTTTGCATGTTTTCCTTGTGCTTCGGGGGTTTCCTCCAGGTATTCCAGTTTCCTCCTCCAGTCGAAAGACATGTGTTGTAGGCTGACTGGCATTTCCAAATTGTCCATAGTGTGTGAATGGCTGTGTGAGTTTGTGTACAATTGTGCCCTGCAATGGGTTGACACCCTGTCCAGGGTGTTCCATGCCCCATGTTCCTTGGGATAGGCTCCAGGCAAAAACACTCACAGTTAACATGCATGTCACAGCTAAATTGCTAACCATGCCAAAATTCTCAAAGAGATGCAAATTGGCACATTTCTAACAGTTTCTACAGCATTACACAATGGAGGCTCTGCATTTGCAGCTGCAGTAGTATTCTTTTTTTGCCCCAACAAATTAAACTGTATTTAGGTTAATTTAGTATGGTCATTCATACAGAATAACTTACAAAAATGAAAGCCATTACTTGAACCTTTTGCGCCCTGTTGTATTACAACACATGGATTACTGCAGAGGTCCAATTAAGCCCAGAAAGAAGTTGAGAAAATGTTTCTTTGTTGGAAATTAGATTAGATATTGTGAGATGGGCCATAAAAAAGTATTTTTCAGTTGAAATACTGTACCTTTTAACGCTTTCAGCTACCAACTTTATAATACCACTTGGGTTGTTAGCCATCACTCTGAAAAAAAAGGAGAGCCTAAAGAAATTTCAAGACTGTCATTTCTCAGCAGACAAAGAATCCATCTGATTATGCCCCCTGACATTTAAAACAGTTCAGTGACATTAAGCAAATTTCAGAGGTCCTCACTTGGCTTCTATGTCTAATATACATTCATCATCCACCCTCTTTTTACCAGGCAATGCCAATCTGTATCTATATCAGCACCAGTATAAGTCATTTAAGGGATTTTGGGATTAAAAGGACAAAGATAGGATTTAACTGTAGTCATACTGTTAATATATATACAGGAGGCTCCAAAAATCTGGGATTCTTTTTTTTTTCTTTTTGGAAAAATTGGAAATAAACAGAAGCTCTTAGAATTTTGAAATATTTAAAACAAAGAAAGTAAATATTCAATATTTTGGATATTTATTATTCAAGATTCTGCACGAACCCTGTCCAGGGTGTACCCCGCCTTGTGCCTGATGCTCCCTGGGATAGGCTCCAGGTTTCCTGACCCTGAAAAGGATAAAGCGGTATAGAAGATGGATGGATGGATGGATTCTGCACGATTTCTAGGTTCCTATTTAAATCACGGTAAAAAGGTTGCTGTAAATTTCATCCAGCTGCCAGTAAGTTACTGTAAAAGTGTTTACAATATTTTTACTGTGTTTTTACTGTTTTCATTTACAGTATTAAGACTGTTTCAATTAGTTTAGCTTCCTTTACTTTAAACAAAATTCATAATTTTTCACCTGTAAAAAACAACAAAAGGTTGCAGAACCCCCCATGTGTATATATATATGAGGGATTCAGGCTTATGCTATCTATTTATTTGGACCCTCTTTCCAGATTCCTGACTGATCTGTGACTTTGATTGGCATTTGTTGCTATCAGGGTTGATCCTTAGAATGAACCTGAAAGGACAAGAAAAAATACATTATTTATAAAACCAGTGTTTGTCACATCTTGGTGCTTTATGCATTTTAATGTCAATAAAAGCATTAAATACTATACACACATCTGAATGCACCTACAGGGAAGGTACATAAATAGTTGATAATCAATCCCATTCAAATCATTAAAGCTTTATCCATTAGCATAAAATGTATTTTGGGTTACCTAATGCTGAAACCCTTATTTGGACAAAATGTCAGCATTTAAATTGTCCACAGGTGGTGGAAACTTGGTACCTAACCCATCCATCCCTTCATCTGTCCATACATACTGTGCATACATACATGCTTATACTGGGTGTGAGGCAGGGTACACCTGGATGGTTCACCAGTCTATACATATAAAATAAATACATTTATTAAAATCAACATATATTAAAATATATTGAATCAACTTTAATGGCCAAGAATGTGTACACATACAAGGAATTTGGCTAAATTTTTTCATTCCTTTCAATGTACTTACACAGGAATATGTATATTACATTTGATCAATCAAATGGATATTTTAATGGATAAACAATTACCATATTTTCTCAAATAATGGCTGGGGGACGTGAACAAATGATGAATATAAATTATGCTATAAAATATTATAGCTATGGACTTCAACATAAAAACAAACTATATTCAGTTAAATATTATTTTGACAAGAGACAAGTCACACTGTCATATGACAATTGGAGTTATCCTGCTTTTGAATTACAAACCTCTAAAAGAACTCCAGCATACTGGTCACCTCTTCCTGGTAATGCATATTGAATACATGGTAGCAGTCAAATAGGACAGCTAGCAGTGATGAAAAATCTGTTATCTCTTGTGGCTGGATGATTATTCTGCCCTCTATAGTCAGCATCCATGTTTATGCTTAGAGAACAGAATCCCCTGTAACAGACACTGGCACAGTAGCTTTTGTTGTTATACCCTATGGTCAGCTTATAGGTAAAAACTACAATACCATAACATGACTTATGACTAACTGTCATATATCAAGGAGAGAACTCTGGACTTCATTTCCCAGCAGCCACTGCACCATACTCATCAGTGTCACATGACCACCTGCACCTGATTTACGTTTCGGTTAATGAGCACACTAGTATATATGCCACTGTTTGCACTGCTTTCTTTGTCTTATGTATCGTCCTTCTATGCTTTTGACCACGCTTCCACTTTTAGTTTTTGCCACAGTATTTTGCCTCGTGTTATTGTGTCTTTGTATTTTGTTTGTTTGTTTATTAAATGTTTGAAGATCTGCGCTTGCTTCCGAATTCAACTTTGTAACGTGACACTAACAACAGTGGGTGATGAGGTCAGAGAGCTTAAAAATATTGTTGTACTGACTACATTATACTAAGATGTGTTTATAGTTTTTAATAAAATAAACAATATTTACATGGTTATATGTCAATTTTTTGTGATATATCTTGTGAAACAACCCCCTGACCAGCTCAAGATACTGTGTGCAGTATGTCTGCCTATCTTTCAATTTATAGTTAAAAAAAAACATTTGAAAAGAAAACTTATTGCCAGAGGCAGGTTTACTACTGTAAATGGATTTACAGTAGACAAAAACAATATAGTACTGACAGTATATTTTCCTATAATTCTTTGCTATTTACAGTAATGTACTGTATGCACATATTGTATACACATATACATGTACAGTAATCTACTTTATACAGTATCATAGTTCAAGATCTTGAACTAAGATACTGTAAGATGTGTATACAGTACATTACTTACAAATTAAAGTATGATAATGTTCAACTTACAAAAAAAAGTTACAGTGTAAGCAAATCTGTGATATTGACCATGCTAACTGCATTGTACAAAAGGTCAGATTTTCCTCATGCCTAATCTATTCTATTGACGCATGTGTTCAGATGACACTCACATATATTTGATCTAAAATGGATCATAAGGTTTTGCACAAACTTGTGGAGTCCATGCCAGCCATTAAAGCAAAAAGCAGAATATCAAATACTAAGAAACTCTGAAATTCATGTAAATATTTAAAAGATTTTCTACTCTGCATTCTATTAAGTTATTGTCAATAATATACTTTGTAATGGAAATTGTTGCATTAAATAAGAAAATAATGCTAAATTGAAGCTAACATTTAACTAATGGTCTCAGACTTTTTAACCCTACTGTAGATGTGTTTACTTTGTTTTGTGTTTCAGTCTCTAAATACAAACGGATTCAAATTATTCAAATTCTAACAGATAGTGGATGGAAAACATGAAACCTTAAACATTGTTAGATATATATGGTTGTTATATAAGGCCATATGTACAGCTCTACATATTCCAATTTCCTGATGTAAGCAAGTGTACTTCCTCTTCTTCCTTTCTCCTTCTCTTCAGAGCAAACACAGCCCTTTGCAGGAACTAATTAACTGAGAATACGATGGACTTGCTTTCAGAATTTCCGTGGGAAAATATTCCATCAATTTGTTTTCTTTTTTCACAGTAAGAATCAAAAGCAGGGAGTGATTCTGTGTGCACTCAGTCAGGGGATTAGAAACAGCAGGGGGGACAGAGGTAGGGTGCCATCCCAATCCAAACAAAAAACTCCAGACTCCAGAGTGTTGTTCATCATGATTGACCTTTTCCATCTGACATTGTTAAATGTTCCTAAACTGCTTCACCTAGCAAGGGCTTTCCGTTAAATTGAAAATCAATACAAAAACATTTTAATTTCTCACAGTGGAGCATTGATACACAACACTACAGCAAAAAAAAATTAAATGTACTATTAACTTTTGGCTGGACAAATTTTTAAAGGTTGGTAGTTAGAACTATTAGAGGAATATCAATTTTATTTTTGCCTGTTTTCCTTATAGATTTTGTATTGTTTGATGAGACCTACAGTATTTAAATGGACTGCAACATATCAGTGGTCTCTCCAAAATCGGCATGAGAACACTATGCATGAGATACAAAAAGGGAAAAAACAGCAAACCATAAAGTAACCATAACAAGTACTGTACGTACTGTACATACAACATAACATTAAGTCCCAGGATGTAACAGTGTGAATGTGAATAACAAATGCATATAGGATCAACCTTGAATAAACCTTTTACTTGAATAAAAATGTCCTTGTGAATTTATCTCTATAAATGATTAATTACCCTTCACAGGGACATCGCACAATTTGGTTTCCCAGTGTAATTAACTGTAAAGTAAAATAAACAGTTTCGGCTGAAATTCACAGGCATTTGGCAGTGTGTGACTGGCTGGTTTACAGTATAACAGTAGTGGTATGTATTATTCTATAGCCATAAAGTAAAGAAAGTTTCATATTTCTGATATCTTTATAAATACTTACATTATGTAACTGACCTATCAGATGTACACTGAGCTACAAGGTTATGATGAATGTAAGTCAACAAAAAACTATTTTAAGTCAAAATTGATGAAAGCAGTCTTTATGATAGCTGATGCTTTTATAAACATTTATACAGGTTTATATACAGTATCTCACAAAAGTGAGTACACCCCTCACATTTTTGTAAATATTTGATTATATCTTTTCATGTGA
>JANDJT010000103.1:13600635-13615850 GCA_024331685.1 Stegophilus panzeri
GCCCATTCCATAGGCACTAATGCACCCCATACCATCAGAGATGCAGGCTTTTGAACTGAGAGCTGATAAAAAGCCGGGTGATCCCTCTCCTCTTTAGTCCTCTTTAGTTTAGAGGACGCGGTGTCCATGATTTCCAAAAAGAATTTCAAATTTCGATTCATCATTTGCAGTTTTCCACTTTGCCTCATTCCATTTTAAATGAGCTTTGGCCCAGAGAAGACGGTGGCATTTCTGGATCATATTCATACATGGCTTCTTCTTTGCATGACAGAGCTTTAACCAGCATTTGTGAATGGCACGGCAAACTGTGTTCACAGACAATGAGTTCTGGAGGTGTTTCTGAGCCCGAGCAGTGATGTCCATTACAGAATCATGCCTGTTTTTCATGCAGTGCCACCAGAGGGCCCAAAGATCACGGGCATGCAATATTGATTTTAGCCCTCGTCCCTCACGCAGAGATTTCTCCAGATTCTCAGAATTCATAGTCTTCGCAATTTTACATTAAGGAACATTTTTCTGAAATTGTTCCACAAATTGTGGACGCAGTTTTTCGCAGATTGGTGAACCTCTGCCCATCTTTACTTCTGAAAGACTCTGCCTCTCTAAGATTCTCTTTTGATACCCAATCATGTTACTGGCCTGTTGCCATTTAACCTCCAGCTGTTTCTTTTCATCCCAACTTTTTTGAGATGTGTTGCAGCCATCAAATTTAAAATTACGATTTTTTTTCTTAAAATGGTACATTTCCTCAGTTTAAACATTTGATATGTTTTCTATGTTCTATTGTGAATAACATATGGGTTTATGATATTTGCAAATCATTGCATTCTGTTTTTATTTACATTGTACACAGCATCCCAACTTTTTTGGAATTGGGGTTATACATTTCCTTCCTGAGCCCTGTGCATGTACTCTGTCCATGTCACGATCTCGCCGGCAGATGGCCCGCGGCAGCGACATGCACAGAGAGCCTGAGTGCGCGTGCATGCACGAACTGGAACGAGCACATGCTCGCGCGTTACATAGGAACCATGGAGACTTTGTTTACAATGGACACATGCTGTTGTTTCTGTTTGGTCTCCTCCTTGTTTAGTCATTGGTTGTTGTTCGAGGGAGTGTATTGATTGTTACCAGCTGTCAGTATTCAAGGTAATTACATTTGTTATTTAAACCCCTCACGTTGCTGCGCACTTCGTGCAGTATTATATGTTGATATGTGTAATGTTTCCATGCCCTGCTCTGGTGTCATGTTCTATGCCTCGGTTCTAGTAAATGTGTAAATGTGCTAAGTGGTAGCATTTCCATGTCTTGTTCTTGCTTCATTTTTCGTGGCTTAGTTCTAGTTAGATGATAGATGAGTATATGTTTAAAAGTTTGAATGGTAGCTGTATAAAGGTGTCATTGTGCCACGCGGTAGTGTTTCCATGCCCTGTTTAAGTTTCATGTTTCTTGCTTCGGTCCAAGCTTTATGTTTAGACCTTGTTTCCCATTTTCTTGTACGCTGACATTAGTTGTTAATAAATACATGAACCTGCACTTGCTTCCTGTATAGTCTCGTTTCGTAACAGTTCAGTTTAATTATATCCCTTAAGATAACACATGAGTTAAAGCAAAGAGTTTTGCAACGCCAGCCATGTGCTGAATCACCCCCAATAAATAGCCATTAAACATGCATAATTGACAATTAGTGCAATGGTGGGGGTAAGATTATGGCATTTTCGTGACCTGGCATTGATTTCTCCCATTAGCAATGCTGGCGTGAAAAATGACCTGTCACAATGCATAAAAATGGCCATGGTTCTGGATAATAGAATTAAAGAAGAAACAGTGGGAGAAGAAAGAAAGTTAAGCACCCTGAAAATGCAGTGGGAGTGTGAAGGAGAAGTTTTAAGATATTTTGTTTCCTCACATAATGATTCAAGGTGCTTTCATATGCATATGCAGGATTAGTTTGTTTGAATCTAACCCTGGAGTGTTTTCTATCTGAGTGTGGTTAATTTAGGTTTTTGAGAAACACAGCAGTTATACGAACCAAAAATTAACCATCTGAGAGAAATCTCTTTATCTCTCCAGTTTCAAGTGAAGTCTAGCGCTCAGGTGATTTTTGTGATTTCTATGCATGCCTGGTATAGCCTTATTTCCTTTTTTCATTCATTTCTTTTAATTACATACAGTGTGAAACTAAGCCAAACCAAATAAAACAAAAACCAAGTATTAATTTCATCCTGTTTCAAACCCAACAAATGGACTGATAGATGTGAAAGCGCCCAGAGATATGGGTGGAAAAGTATGTTGTCACTACTCCAGTAAATACTCCATATAAGTAAAGACAGAATATAAAATGCTCTTTAGTTTTTTAGTGAACCAGAATCTCTTGATTTAAGATCAAGCTGTACTTTTATTACTATATTATTAAAGCACTTTGAAAGCACCCTGAATTCAATGGCAATGTTCATTCTTCAGTGAGAACATGCTGCTTTGTACCATTTCCAAGATTCTTTAAAAAGAAAAGTTCTGCTGCGATAGAGCATTTTATAAAAACCCATCTAAATGACAAGAGTGTGATGTTTTTAAGGAAACAAAGAATGTGATTGTTGAGATAAAGGTTTTCTTTTCTGCAATGCAATCTGAGAAAGTGCACTGAGATTATGAGTATTCATTATAAGTGTATCAGTTATGCTGAAACAGAAAAGCTCCCCATTTTATTGTAAGTACTATGTTATGCAAATGTGCGTATGTGCATGGAAACTATCTGCAATCATACTACAGTGCTTTACTATTCTGGCATACGGTAGTAGAGCTGGTTGATATGGGAAAAAATGCAAAAGTTATTAAAGACTATCACAATGTAAGTTGAACCCTTATTTTGTCTACTCATTTATTTTTTGGCCTTGGGAACTATGAAATTGTGTTTTCATCTTTATCAATATTTTGATTTTGGACTGAGATGTCACTGCTTTAATTTGCAACAAACCTCTTCAGAACATGGGACCGCACTATCTAGCTGAGTCTGGTCAGTTACACTGTCACAACTGCACACCTATCTAAGAAAACAACAGTTAGCCCTTACCTTTCCTGGTTGGTAGCTGTTGCACAGTAGGGGAACTCTAGCTAATTGGCAATGACCAAAATGGAAGGGAAAAAAGAAAGTAAATAATAAAAAAATAGGCAAAAGTCAACCCATATATGTGAACATTCAGTTAGTACAGTATCAGAATCACAAAGAGAGAGCTACAATATTAATATTTATATTTACTCAACCAAAGTGACTTACAATTCAGGCAGGATACAAAGAGCAGTTAGGGGTGTAAGAGTCTTGCTCAGGGACCCAACCATGACAACTTGGTGGTGCTGAGACTGCACAACTTTCTGACCAGTCACCTAAAATCAATGAGCTACCATTTCCTGTCTAAATATAGCTATTTTACCCTTGACAACATTTTAATGACAAACCCCAAAGCAGCCAAACTCAGTTTACAGTAATGTGAATGTATAGTAAAGAGTTGCAACAAGCTGCAATGAAACTACCAACAATATTATATTTTCAGAAATGATGGTGACAAAATAAGTGAGTAAATAAATAAATAAATTCAGTCACTCAGCTCTATTCAGTATGTGGTATTTGACAAAGCTAATTTCTCTCTCACACTGTCTGGCTGCGTCTGCAATTGCGTACTACCTTACTACACAGTAGGTGAAAAGTCGTATGCCAGAGGGGTAGTATGTCTGAAATCTCAGTAGGAGAGAAGCATTAGGCGATAAATACCTGAATGGTGTACTGCTCCCGGTGAGACTTTGCAGCATGCAACCGATGGTCAATACGTGAGTCAAAAATCCCATCATGCAATGGGACTGGTGCGGACAAGCTCAAAAAAAAAATGACGAAAGACAGCTCGTCTGCTTTTTTAAAGTATTAAACCTGTATAAACAGGATTTGTTCAATAATACCCAAATAAATTGTTAACTGGTTGAAGGTTTAAACAAGAAAACAGTTGTCACAGCATTTGAAACATTTTTCTGATCTCCATCATGCCTTAGCTGGCCAAGCTAACAGCAACAAATTTACCTCAGCCTGTTAACACTGCCCAGATTAAATTGCTAATTCAGTTAACTTTGCTGATGTGTATTTTGCCGTTAGTGTGGTTGCTTTAACCTGGTGGTCCCTTTAAGATTTTTGTGTTTTTGATGACATTGAAGGTCACATGACAATGCCAAAATGGCATATGTAGTATGTCCAGGATTGTATTCATACTACACACACATACTGATATGTATGTACTGTTTCAATGGCCATGCAGTAGGTACGGCATCGAATGCAGTACATACTGTCACAGTACGCAGTTTCGGACACAGCCTCTTTCTCTCTGATTCTGCAATGCAGTATCAACCCATAAAGTTTCCCACTGCTAGGATACCCACTTTACCACACAACACTTTTTTTCATTTGACACAATGACAAATTGGTTTCATTCTCAAAGCTCATTGCCTGTCAAATTAAATATACAACAAGAAAAAGAAACATTGTTCCTTTTCACCAGAATCCTTGAACATAACACATATAATACATGTGTGATTTCTGGACTACCAAGATCTTTATTGAGTGTTTTTTAGTACAATATTTCTCAGAAAGATACAGTTACAAACTCTGACATACTCATCACAATAAACAGGTTTTAACTATACAGAGACACAAAGCAGGAAATGAGGGGCATTTCCTTTAAATTTATATATACATAAACGTGGGAATGAGTGTCCATGCCATGCTTCTAATGTTCACATTCTCTCTCTCTCTCTCTCTCTCTCTCTCTTTATGTCTCTTTCACTCTCTCTCTCTTACGGTATATATGTAAAAGGACACTCTGTCTGGGTTCCAGACAGTCTTTTCATCTCATGCACACACACCTACACACACACAGCCTCACACCCAGAAACTAAATCTATTCTCCTGCATTTGCCCATGTGTGTGAGCCGTGCAGGTGAACCTACAGATGTGACATAACTTGCTTGTCTGTTGGCATGCTTAAAAAGAAGCACTGGTATAAGTCTGTCAAAACTATACAGAAGTGAGTATCTGTGTGTCTACACTCCAAGCAAAGAGTGATAAAATTAGAACAAAAGCAGCAAATCCCAGTGTAACCACATCCATGTACTCTTGGACATGAATCCATTTGCAGGACATGAGGATGAACCTCCTCGAGAAGAAACTCAACATTCCCAGCTTTTTTCTTTGTGTGTGTGTTTTTTTTCTTTGGTAGAAAAAGGAGAAAAAGATTGAAACAGGATATGATTTGAACAGAGAAACACACACTTTCATGTCCATGGATTGTACAGACAGACCTAAAGGGACATTCTGGCAAAAAAAAATCAAAACCATTTTTCTTATAGTCTTTAGCTTTATGTATGTATTTATATGTATTTACTAGAAATGAAATCTTCAAATGAATCTTCTCTTTTATGCTGCATTCTGCTAGACTTCCCAAAGACTATATTTGTATTTTAGTAATGCATGCTGGGTATAGAGATAGAATATGGATAGCAATAGATACAACTTGACAGCAATAGAAAACCGATTGATGTAATACTCTGCTACTCTAGCTATCTAGAATATCAGAATATTAAATAACAGGAAAAAATTAAATATATAATTATAAATAATAATAAATTATATATATATATTAAATGGAAGCTTTATGCCAGAATGCCCTTTTACATTTACACAGCAGACCACTTAATTCTAATATCAAAACACTGCTTTTCAGATTACCACCAGATACATTGACCTGATTTAAATTGTTTGTAGCTCATCCATGATTCATGTGAAGGTTTATATTTTAAAACTCTTGTGTAGACTCAATAAAAATTTAACATTTTATGCAGACAATGCATTGAATGTGACATAATTAAGAACACATCAGACAGGCTTGTGTATTTCTTTATCCCTCTTTCTTAATTGGAAAATCAATCCACCTGTCTACTGAATCCATCAACTGGCCAACCTGCTATCCAACCACTTGTTCATCCTTCCATCCAAACACCCAACCATCCATCAATGCATCCACTCCTGCACCATCCATCCATCTGTCCGAATTGTCCATTCATCTACCCAGTCTACCAACCATTCATCTACTCATTCTTTCTTCCTTTCACCCATCCATCCATCCATCCATCCACCCAACCATCCATCCATGGCTTTCAAAAAATGGTTCATTCACCCCTCCACCCATCTGATAACCTACATTATATGGACAAATGTTTGTAGACACCTGTAAAGCTGCTTTGTGACAATGTCCATTGTTAAAAGTGCTATACAAATAAAATTGAATTGAATTGACCATCACAGACGTGGGGTATATTCTGCATTCCAATTCAATCCCAAAGGTGTTCAGTGGGGTTGAAGTCAGGGCTCTGCTCGGGCCACTTCAGTTCTTCCCTAGCAACTTTTGCCACTTGATCCATCCATCCATTTTTCTCTCACTCTCTCATAGCAGTCTATTACAAGTTCCTCACCACCAGAAGTGCAACAGTGGCCTATCTCTCTCTAATATCTCAGTGGCAGAGGCATCCCTGTCCTGTTTTTCAGCACTGGAACTGAAAGAGGAAGAATATGAAGAAAAGGTGATCTCTAAATACACATGCATTGACTGCTAACACACAGGACTGTGAAAGCTCTTTCTGTGTTTTCATAAACCTCACCACTGCTAATATTGTTCACAGGAGAAGAAAGCAAGGCCTACAATAAGGGCAGAGAAAGAGAGAAAGAGGGAGAGAGAGAGAGAGAGAGAGAGCTTTCAGCAAACACACTCTCACCCTGAATCTTTTAATCATTAACTTCTAAACTAAAATAAAGTTTCCTTCCTCATCTCAAGCCAGCAGAATATGACCATCTTCCTCACCCCTATTCAGAGTGTGCAAGGTCTTTCATTTTCCTCACCGTGGCAACCAAAGAAGAGAGAGCAGGACATAGCCCAAAGCCTGTGTGTGTGTGTGTGTGTGTGTGTGTGTGTGTGTGTGATCTCAATTATCACTTCAGGAGAATGTGTTCATTGATAGGGCACTGGGCATCTGTTAGCAAAGGTTCATGCAGCTATACAGCCTAGCCACAGATGACCAGTCACTCTTTGCACCAGACTGATGTCAGAGGCCTTGTGCACTAGGTTCAACAATGTTATCTGAACACATATGGTGTTTCATGCCCCACACAATAACTGTGTGCTTGTGTGTGTGTGTGTGTGTGTGTGTGTGTGTATGTGAGAGAGAGAGAGAGAGACTCGTGGTGATCATCCTAGCTCTAGCTGACTATATGCTCATCAGTTCATTGTATATGTAAACACTTGATTAGCGACTTTTGAAGACCCTGTTTTGAAGACGAACAGCAGTACAGCATATTAAACAGTGTAATAACACTAACATGGACATACCAGAGAGTTTAGGTAGCAAACACACACACACACACACACACACACACACACACACAGCTGTCCTTAGACAACTCTGCCAAACACTTCAACACAAACGAACAAGAGAAACCCAGAGAGGATCATAAAGAAAGGAAGAAAAAGAACATGTACAGAAGAAGAAGAAGAAGAAGAAGAGAAGAAGAGAAGAAGAAAGAGAAAAACTGTACAGTTAGGTGTTCATCAGCATGAAAACTTCTACACTATACATCATCCAGTTTGGTAGCCTGAAGATTTCATTTGCTTTACCCTACAAGTTTTTTTTTATACACAGTTAAATCACATTTCTACAGTGTTGGCTCCAAGACAGCCACAAATCTTTGAAGATCGTCCTTTTGGGCTTTATTTCATTTCCCCAGTTTGACTACATTTAATTCCTTTTCTTGGAAGTCTTCCATTAGTCCAGTATTATCTACGCAACGCATATTGTGCCCAAAACACAAGCAGGAGAAAAGTATGCACATATGTATCTGTTACAAAGCACCTTCAATATGAAGGTTTACTCCAAAGATATATTCATATTTATTTAAAGATATACACAGAGGCCGTTCAAGACGTCCTTTGGCAAAGCCAGCTGTCAGGTAGTGATGCTGGGAAGCAGAAGACTACGAGGTATAGCTGTACAGTATTTTGTTTCAATAGAAAAGAAAATGAATATGTAACAGCAACCAAAAAAAAAGTACATCTCGAGGTGTTTCTTTATCTGCTTTGTAGTAGATCCTCAATTGCGCTCACAATTTTAAAATCGTTGAGAAAAAGAAAAGAATCAGCATGAGGAATCATGAGAAAACTGAAAGGTAAGAAAAAAATAGTACACATGTCCTTGGTATTAGAAACAGATTGACTGTTTTTGCTTAAATAATAATGGCCAGATGGAAATCCTGTATGTACAGCCAGAGACAGATAGATGGACAGACAGACAGGTATCCCTGTTTTATTTTCTCTTTACAAACACACTGATCTGAAGTGTGTATTGGCACATGCGTGTCTCTTTATCAGATCAGAATGATTGTCTCAACCCTGGTGCGCTCTGACGTGCCAGTGCTCACCCGCTCCTGCACGCTAAGCAGGATGCCTGGCCCGTCAACCGGCGCCTGCTGTAGTCATGCCAGTGCTGTCGGAGACTGGCACTGGCTCATCTGCATGGTCTGCACATTGCTCAGGATCTTCTTCTGGTGGCCAGCCAGAGTCACGCCTATCCTCAACAAGTCTCTGTCAGAAAGAATTGAGAGACAACAATTAACATATGTCAAAGCTGGTTAAAGATGAAATGGGCCTGTTTTGTGTCTGGCTATTCATTTTAAGTATTAATATGAATTCATATTATTACAGTAACATTGACATTATACTGTATATAATGGTATTCATATTTTTCTGCTGTATTATACACTCATTGACCGATTTATTAGGAATACCTGTACACTTGCTCATTCATGCAATCATCCAATCACATGGCAGCAGTTCAGTGCATAACATTATGCAGATACTGGTCAAAAGCTTCAATTAATGTTCACATCAAACATCACAATGGGGAAAACATGTGATTTCAGTGGTTGTTGGTGCCAGAGGAGCTGGTTAGAGTATTTCAGAAAGTGTTGATCTCCTGGAATTTTCACACACAGCAGTCTCTAGAGTTTACACAGAATGATGCGAAAAACAAAATGAGATTTTGACGCTGATGACAGATGGAGAGGAGAGAAGAATGGCCAGACTGGTTCAAGATGACAGGAAAGCCTCAGTAACTCATATAACCACTCTTTAACTCAAATAACCACTCAAAGAACCACTCAGAAAAGCATCTCGGTATGCACAAGCCAAAAAAATTATATAATTCGTTGTATTTTAATAATGACAAGACTTAATAAGAAAATAAGAAAATGATAACAATATTAAAGGTAAATATTAATTTATAACAACATTCATTCCCTCATCTCATGCCAACAGTGTTTACATAGAGGCTAAGAGAACATACATTTTTTATTTTCTTATTCATTTTTTTCCTGATATGGTTTACTGCCTGTAATCAGAGTTATTCTGGGTGTGCAAATAAATATGTGGCAAGTTTCATTTTGACTCCTCCAGAGATCTGAACTCGTAATCAAAAACTAATAGCACAAAACCAAAAATATTAATTTACATATTGTTTTCTCCCACTACCTTGCATGTGACATAAATCATGCTATTATTCTTTGTAAATCACCCCAAAACATCCACTATTTATGTCTCCTATTTGGTATCTTAGTAATTAAGGGCTTACAGAGCGATAAACCCACAGAGGAACATATAGAGAAAGATGTATAAAAGGAGAGAAAGAGAGATAGAATAGAAAGAAGAATAGTGAGGGAAAAAATCTAAAGGTATAGGGAGTCAGAAAGCCAAAACCAACACAGAGAGGAAGATAAGATAAGGCAGCAATTTCACTTTCAAAGATACAGAAGTACAGGGGTGGGGCAGAATAGAGATTTAAAGATACAGAGACAAATAGAGAGACAGGAATTAAAAATTATTTAAAATAAATAAATAAATAAATAAAAAAGAACACTCCTACATGCTCCTGACTATGAAAACAGATGAAAGCTGTGTGTGCATGTGCCTGCACTCCTGTAAGTCATTAAGCCCAAGTTCACTAATTCACTTCTAACAAAAGCAGTCTGTTCATCACAGCTTCTGATCTTCACAAGTGTGTCAAGAGGCTGAAGAAAAATTGCCTCCCTATTGCTGAATATGAGTAGAGAAATACTTAATTCATGTCAGGAATGTATGATTGCAGTGAGTTTTTTTGCTTCTCCTTGGCTCGTACAAGCTCTCACAATTGGAAAAAAAAAAAAAAACCCAGCCATCTGAATAGGTAAGTTTAGTGTTAATAGCAGGTTTAATTAATTATTTATTTTTTTTATGACAGAAATGTCATTTAAAGTTTTCAAAGGAGAAGCGAGGAAGATATTTTCCTACATACACCCGAAAGTCCATAATAATAAGCTGATATGCTATAATAACTATGAATTACTATCTGTTTATGTCCTGAACACTTACAACTTCAGATTTAAATAAGTAATTTGTAGAATGAAATCATTATTGACACCTCCCACCCCGCAAGCAGTCTATTTCAAAAACGGCCGCTAGGAAGGTGTTTCAGGTCAATTAAAAAGATAATACATTAATAAATCAGCACACATTCTGAATTGTATCTTTCCTTCAGCAGTTCCTCTAATTATTCTCATGCAATGTCAACTTGCCAATAGCATCTCTGCACTGTACTCCTTAAACAATTTTTTACACTTGCACTAGATTTTGCATAATTAATGTAAGGAATAAACAAAATTATAATCAACAGTACAGAAGTTGATGATTTTCCAATAACAGTATGTCATGAAATGTTTTGTTCCCACATCAATTTACCAATGATTACAACTATTAAAATAAGATGTCATATTTTTATACTTTATTAGTTACATTTAATGTGGTAACTTTACACAATGTTGTAATCTACTAAACAACTTAGTTCCTGTTATCACTTACATTACAAGACAGAGAAATGCAGTTTGCCATTTTACAGAGAAAGTGCAAAGTCATCTGTCCTGAAGACTTTCCTGTGGTGGAAAACTTAAAGGAACAGCCTTACTTGTGACTATTCCAAATGCTTAGATTCTATTGAGTGTCTGCTATACAAGTCACAGTGAAGGAGTTGTTACAATTTAAATGATAATATTTTAGAGCAAGCCATTCTGTTATAAAAAATTAATGAAAAACATTTGACCAATCAAAATTGAGAATACAACAGCTCCATGGTATTAATAATATTTTGTTATATCTAGTGGTATTTTATAGTTCATTTTAAATAATGTAATTACACAACAACTATGAGCATATAATTATCATAATCAACATTTTGTAGGTTATACTAAGTAGACACATATACTGTAGCTTATATATTGTATGCAACATAGAGCTGCTTTTTAATGTTAAAATGAATTAGTTTTGACTAGACGCTTATGCGTGTTAATGTAATGTTATTTCTAATACATGCTAATGTATACAGCTAATAAATAATACATTTTGTTGAGTGAGGAAATAAAATAGTTGAGACTAGAATCAACAGAATCATATTGCCAGCAGTATTTCCTAAACTGTTTATTTATTTATTTTTTTATTAACTTACATTTCTGTCAGCCAATGAAGACTTGCTGAGAATCATTCCTGACATGATTCAATGTGAGGATATAAGCTTTCCAGGATATAAGTCCAGTCACCTTTAATGAATACTGGATTGCCCTGAAAGGTTTTATCAGTGACATGTCATGATTATAACAAGCTATAGACTCACTCTGAAGTAATCTGGGCGACGAGTTGCAAGGAAGTGAAGCCAGAGTTGAGAAAATTGTCTCTATACTGAGACATCTTAATAGCAGACAGCCAGTCCTCCACTGAGCTGAAGGTGTTGAAGTCAGGGAGAGACCTGTCCAACAATGGCTGAGATGGACTGCAGAGACAGAGAGGAAGAGAGTGGTTCATTTATTCAGTTCACAAAAAGACAACCCTGCAATTCCTGAACTTGCTGAAACAGAAAAATAAGACACAAAATACAGCATATTAGTAGCAGAATGGCATACGCTACTTTAGCTGACAGAGATGTACTAGAATTTAACACCCTGAGAGAAAGTGTATCTACACACCACTTGTTATAATATCTTGGATTTTTTTCTGTATAACTGAGTATATACACTCATATATAAATATGCTTGCCATGTAGTGCTCATGATAACTTCATGATAACATGATAACTTCTGGTTTTCTTAAGATGTGGTAAGTTCTGCTCTTATACTATTGCAATTGTGAGTTAATATTATACAGTTGCAGCTTTTTATCCTGTAATTGTGAGTTAATAGCGCTGACATTTTCACACAATTGGCAATTAGTATGAATTCATGATTCCACTTATTAGGTTATCCTCTACAAGCCAAACCAACACCACAGGCACACTATCCTATTTAGACTTTCTCTCATAGTGGGACATTTCCACTGAAAATAATGTTTTGGGTAGGTTACAATCCTTGATAACGAAACTACAAAATGTGCTATTTGATTTCCTGGCATTTCAAAATAAAATGTTTTGTGGCTAAATAGTCTGGTAGTATTTATTTTTCACTAATCTCATATTTCAACAAAATTGTAATTATTTCCTATGTGTCACTATATTTCAACTGCACTCCTGTTCCAAAATTAAGGTTAAAGTGTTTTTATTTTGCTGTAAAGGTTTTATCTTTCATCTCCTGTCATTTATGTCTTTAGTCACCAATTATTAAAACATTTCGGTCCCAGAAATTGTGAAAATAATCTACACAAAAATAAAGATGTGTAAAGTCATTACTACAAGTGGTCACAGGACTGTGTCATATAATAAACAATAATTTGTTTATCATAATCTTACACCATATCCCATACTACATACTACTACTACTACTATGAGGAATAGTGTGTAGTATGCACTATACAAGTACATTTAAAATACAAGCCAGTGAATATGTAGGACTTTGACTGTGTTGTGCTATTGTGCGTGTTACCATAACATTTCTAGTCTGTGTATCATTCTTCGTTGTCACTTTTTCTTGAAATACATTGTTTCTTGTTTTCTAGTCCATGCCTTTTTGTTAGCTGTGTTCTAGTGTAAGACCACAGATTGTCTGATGTAACTATATGTATGGATTTGCCAATGTGCATTTATGATGATTTGACCCTGTATGCATTATGACCAACTTTATTGGATTAGACCTAATAAGGAGTCTATAGAAATATGTACTAATATCTCTGTCTCAACCATGTTACTGTACTGCTCTTGATATAGTCATACTAATAAAGTTATCTTCTGGTATTCTCAGAAGAACTGTGTTTTGTAGATTTTACTTAAAGCAGTGGTTTTCAAAATGGGGTGTCTGTGAAGGATAGCTAGGGGGTCTGAGATTTTGAATTTTTTACTGTGGTGGAAATCACAACACACCATTATCAAAGTTAATAGATTTACTATGTGATTTCTCAAGTTATTAGCCTGTTTGACTGGTCACTTAAATATGTCAATAATGCCTAGAAATAATTTGAACTTGAACAAATGGCAATTTATAAAAATGTGTCCTATGAGTAGAAGGTTTGGGGGGAAGAAAGCTCTCTGGATCCAATAAATCACCCAAACATGAAAATTTGAATAGTTACAATTACATAATATAAATGTGTCCGTGGAAGTCTGTGGAATTTATTTTACACTTAAATGGGTTCCAGGCTGCAAAAAGTTTGAGAACCCCTGACTTAAATGTTGTGAAGGAATCTGCAGAAAGTATAAAGCTTCTCAGTTCATTCTACCACCACAGAAGGTAAAACATATCAGGGAAATACAGTGTGCCAGAAATTCAGGTGGATGAAGGTGCACTTTAAAAACTAATAACATATCATTTGAAATCTATTCTAAACAACACAGACACGTTATAGTGTAGTGTAGTGTTCTTTTGTCACATATTCTGGAAAATAATCCACCTTTTCTTATCAGCACATTTCAGCTTTCAGCAGCTACTCAAATATTTATTTATATTTTCTGATGCAAACTATGAAATATGATGGAATAAAGTTAGATTTGGATTGTTTTCCATTACACTGACTAACAACTAGTGCTGCAGTTTGAACATTCAGCTATGTATCTACTTTTACAATGTACAGTATAAAACCATGCTTCTTTTAGAGAATTCAAAATTAAAGTCATTCATAAAATGTAGCAGACAGCCACTGGTAAAAGCAATGAAATGAAAGCAAAAATATATAGCTTTTTAATTGAGATTTAGTCATTTTATTAAGTAGAGATAATTGGGTTTTTGGAAGATAAACAGGGTTTTGCACACCCTGTAGATGCATTTTTCTCTCAACTAGAACACAACAATTTCTGTGCATGTTCAAGCTTCCTTAAACTACAGCACTGCTGAGTTCGCGATTCTGACTGGTCAAAAGGTGTTGAGTAATTTTATAATAATAAACAATAAATGTATAAATAATAAATGTAAAATATATTTTTTTAAATAACAGCAGCTCTGACAGTACTGGCTGCAAAGCAAATCACAGGTTTATATTAATGTGCTCATTCTAATATGTTACCATTTCTCATCCCCTCATCCACAGTGACAGACGTTCCACATAATCTAAACCTAACAATAAACAGATTTTAAAAAGTATTCTTTTTTAACAAAGAAAGACTTGATATGAAGCTCTCAGCTAGAAGTCGTTTATGCAATATTTATGGAAGGAGTCTCCAATGTGAGTGCTTTGTAACATTCAGTAAGTTTTCCACCATGAGAATGTATTCTGGATAGATGACATAGGCTGTGTCCAAATATCCCTACTACTCTACTATACAGTAGGCGAAAGGCAGTATACCAAAGGAGTAGTATGTCTGAATTCTTAGTATTCATATCACAGTAGGTGAGAAATACCTGAATGACCTTCTGCTTCCGCTGAGATTCTGCAGTATGAAACCACTGGACATTGTGGATACTGTACTATCCCATAAGGCAATGGGACTGGCACAGAAGAGCTGTCAGAATCTAAACTGGCACATCGTCTTTTTTGAAGTTGACAATGCCAACATAGCGGATGTAGTACATCTGGATTGTATGCTTAAGCATTGTCATGCTTAACCCGTATACTGATGAGTACATACAGTATCTCACAAAAGTGAGTACACCCCTCACATTTTTGTAAATATTTGATTATATCTTTTCATGTGAC
>JANDJT010000103.1:13632745-13645293 GCA_024331685.1 Stegophilus panzeri
TTTACAGACAACACACCGGTGGTCTCATATATTGACCACCAGGGAGGATTATGTCCGTGCCCCCTGTTCAGGCAGGCACAACTAATTCTTCACAGGTGCCATATTTATATCACGCGATGCGCTTAATTGCCATGTCACCTGATCATGGCACGCTTATAAAGAAGCATGATTTTACACAAGCTTCAGATGCCGGTCGCGCGTGAGAGGCGCTCCCATAGTGTTATGCTAAACGCAATGTCTCATTCCCTTCGTTACATGCATAACCCAGATGTTTTTATGCATACGCAGTATAGGGATATAAGCGTTCTCAGACATTTCAGTATGGACAAGCAATTTTTGGAAAACGTTTCAAAACGGCAGTGTAGACGGAAAATGTTTTAAAACGAAAATGCACTTTTCAGATATATCCAGATTAATGTGGACGTAGCCCTGGTAAAAGTGGTGGTGAATCTGAAGCTTGTCCCAGGAACACTGACCACAGTGCATCAAAGATCTCTTGACAAGGAATATGTCAAATTTTAAAAATTTTAAATGCTTCTTATTGCTTCTTTGAATCCTACAAAAGGTTCAACTGTTTCTAATTTCCAATTCAAGACGTAAAGGAGACGAGCACGTGATTGGATAGAAGAAGTGACATTCACATTCATGATAGAAAACAAACAGAGGAGCTGAAACAGTGTACAAATGTTGCATTTTAGGCGCTAGTGCACAGATTCCTAAAATGTCTGGGGAAAAGAAAAATGAGAGGAGAGAAGAGGAGAGGAGAAGAAGAGAGAGGCTGTGTGCTCTGCTCCCACCTGTGTGTAAATAGTTTCATTTTCCATTTGAAACAATGTTGGACTATCTACAGCCATAATGGAACCTGCCAAATCGTCCAACCACAGCATTTGTCATTCGCGGCGGGGGGGGGTATTCCTTCTTTGCTTTCTTCCTTTCAATTTCCTTCCTTGTTCTCCTTACTTCTCCCATGAGAGTTAATAGCCCTCTGTATGTCTGCTAGGGAACAATCTTCCATTCATTCAGAACTCACCTTGCATTCCTAGTTATATTCATTTAAACTCTAGATGTATTATTCACTTGCTCATAATAAGTCATGTTATTCAGCAATTACGATGAATAATTCTGTAACTACAGTGAGGGAGGATATGTAGTTATGAGGGTTTGGAGTGAAGTCTCTAAGCACTGTCAGTCCCTGAAAGTTTGCAGAGTTAAAGAGATTTATCCCTTTCTGAAGCACTCGCCCTTGTGTTTGGAACAGGACATAACGTTTAAAACCAGATAAAGTGCCCATACCTCAGAGATTTTGAAGTAATTTGGAATGTTTCAGTGGACTACTTGAAACTAGCAATTACTTAATAATGCCTGTTGTACAGAATCTTTCAATGTTTAGAAGATTCCTTCCCCTTTTAATTTGTAATCTCTTTTTAAAATACTTTTTTCTTCCATTTGTTCTTTCAAAGTGCATTGTTGATAGCCAGATTAATTGTCTTTTACTTCCTTTTTTTATCTTCCTTTGCTTTATTTCTCTTTCACTCTCATAGGATTGGCTTTAATAAGTAAAAAAAAAATAAATAAAAAATACCAACTGGGCAAAAATTTAAGAAATAAATTTCTTAGAGATTGCAGCTGTCGTTTCTTTTGCCACCAGAGGATAGAGATGCTGGCTCATGTATCTGTTATTTCTCAACACACACCATCAAGCAAGCTGCTGAACTTGCTGCGTCACAGGGCATTGTACAGTAACACACTCTGATAAAAGCAGTATCTACCCTCTTCTACATACACAAGCTCAGAGACACTCATGATGGGCTAGTGCTGTTGTGATTGACAGGGGAGAGAACATGCCATCCCTCTGACCCAGAGACCATGGTGTTTCACTTGGGACCCATAGTGGCATGTGCTTAATCCTTGCAGTGTATTCTGATGTTTAAATTAACTTAAGCAAAACACCTGTATACCGTCACTCTGTACGGCATGACTGATAAAGGGAATTAAAGTATTAGCTTCTCCAATCTGAAACTGATAAATAAGTAAAATGATAAATATGGCTCTTTTATTCAAGTAAAATATGCATAACATTTTAAATTAGCAGCAATTTAACAGCTGTGATGAAAAATTATAAATAAAAAAATATATATTTTATTTTTTTCTTTAACAGATAACAAGAGAGATGCAGAAAGTGGTAAACATGATTACATGCAAAGATTGTCACCAGTGAGAATGGATTCATTCCGATTGCAGATTTTTAATAAATTGTTTATGTGCATCCTAAACAGGATACACTGTAGATAGACACATTACATGTAATCCAAAGTCACAGGTACGTGTATGTGGGGACCGAGGTTTAGTCTCAACATTACCATAACAATGAGAAGCATGTGAGTCCAGTGAGTGCATTCAGTGCTTTGTTTTTTTGTTTGCTTTTTCAGTTTGTTTTATCACACTGCTTGTGTTGGTATTATTTGGTATTATTTTTTTCTGTCTTAGTTAAGCATCATAAAGTATGATTTTTAATCAGACAGTTAAAAAAAAAGAAAAATAAGAGTGACTGCAGTAAAGTTGACAGCATGCCCTACCTCTGGATGGAGCTCTCATCAACTGGAGAGTACAGCCTGGAGATTGCTTAGGACAGTACCACTTGAAGTACCATGGAAATGATTTTGGACCTCAATTCCACATGAACATTGTTGCTGTGGTTGCTGGGACTACAGGTGCTACTAAAGCCTTGGGACTGCAATTACCACATGCAGATTTGCACTCAGGTCTCCTTTGGTGAACAGTGGACTAGTTCAACAAACAGACTTCATGCATAATTAACTTTATTTTACTTTCACACTATCTGATGTTACACAAATGAGGATGGGTTCCCTTCTGAGTCTGGTTCCTCTGAAGGTTTCTTCCTCATATCATCTTAGGTTGTTTTTCTTTACCACCATCGCCACCGGCTTGCTCAATAGGGATACATTCACACACTTAAAATCTGTATCCTGTGTTTCTGTAAAGCTGCTTTGAGACAATGTCCATTGTTAATAGCGCTATATAAATAAAATTGAATTGAATTGAATTTAGCTATTATGCCACCTGTGGCTGGAACCAGCTTCCAGAAGAAGTAAGATGTGCTCAACCTCTAGCCACATTTAAAACCTGACTGACAAAACATCTATTTAGCCTCACATTTACTGACTGAACAGTATGTTGCACACTACTGATTGATCTATATAGTTTCAGCTCTGAAACTTTCTCCTTTTTATCCATTAATTTTTTTAAAATTCTTTTTTATCTCCTGCTTATTTTAATGCATATTTTAATGTTCACTTCTTACTTTTATTTCTTGTTCTTATATATATATATATATATATATATATATATATATATATATTTAATACCTTGTATTTTATTTTTCATTTTTATGTAAAGCATTTTGAATTGCCATTGTGTATGAAATGACATGCTATGTTCCACTCTAGATCTTCTCTTGACAGCATCTGCCCCCTAACTTCCAGGCCAGCTCGCAAATCACCCCCTAGCCCTTGGCACTCAGAAGCTCTTCGTAACAACCGGACCAAGGGCAGTTGAAAGGAAATGGCTTAAATCTAACGATCCAAGTGAGCTAACCAATTACCAAACACTACTCTTTTCTTTTTCCCATAGAATCTCCACTGCTAAAGCCATATACTACCAGGAGAAGATTGGCAGCTCTCCCAACACCCGTACTTTCTTTAAAACCTTTTCTTCTCTACTCTGTCCCCCTCCTCCACCTTCCCCAAACTCTCTCAATGCAGATGACTTTGCCACTTTCTTTTCCAGCAAGGTTACATCAATCAGGAACCAGTTCTCAACCCCAGACATGCATAGACTGGCTGCTCCACCACGTAACTCTCAACCATCCTCCTTCGCTCCTCTTTCAGAGACTGATGTCTCAAAAGTCCTTTTCTCTATCCATCCTACAACCTGTCCTCTTGACCCTATCCCTTCTCACCTTCTTCAGTCCATCTCTCCCACACTACAACCTGTACTCACACATATCTTTCAGACATCCCTCTCTACTGGCACCTTCCCTACCTCATTTAAGCAGGCCCGGTTTACCCTGCTGCTTAAAAAAACCAACACTTAACCCTGCTGGGGTTGATAATTACAGACCTGTTTCACTCCTCCCTTATCTTTCCAAAATCCTTGAAAGAGCTGTTTTTAATCAACTCTCCATTTTTCTCACACAGAACAACCTCCTAGACAACAAGGAGTCTGGATTCAAAAGCAGTCACTCGACGGACACTGCTCTGCTTTCCATCACTGCAGCCTTACGACTAGCAAGATCAAACTCAAGATCATCCGTCCTCATCCTACTTAACCTTTCTGCTGGTTTCGACACTGTGAATCATCAGATCCTCATATCAACTCTCTCCAGCCTAGTAATCACTGGAACGGCTCTGTGCTGTGGGGAATCATATCTCACAGGCAGATCCTTCAAGGTATTGTGGAGGGAGGAGCTTCTGAAACTCAGCAACTCACAACTGGGGTTCCCCAGGGGTCAGTTCTGGGTCCACTGCTCTTTTCTATTTATAATACATATCTTGGGCCTGTGATTGAGTCTCATTGCTATGCAGATGACACCCAGTTCTATTTTTCCTTCCAGCCTGATGATCCACCTATCTCTGCAGGAATCTCTGCTTGCCTGTCTGACATCTCAATCTGGATGAGGAAACACCACCTTAAGCTCAACTTGGCAAAAACTGAGCTTTTCCTCATCCCTACCTGCCCCTCAATAAACCACAGCCTCACTGTACAGCTCGGCTTAACCACACTCAAGCCAACCAGGACAGCCAGGAATGTTGGGGTGACTTTTGATGACAGCCTGACCTTCACAGACCACATTTCAAAAACTGCATAATCATGTAGGTTCATTCTGGACAACATCAAGAAAATATCAGACCCTATCTCACCGAACAAGCTACACAGCTACTAGTCCAGGCTCTTGTTATCTCAGAACTGGACTACTGCAACACACTACTCTCAGGTCTCCCAGCTAGCTCCATCAAACCCCTTCAGATGATTCAGAATGCAGCAGAACACCTTGGTTTCAACCAGCCCAAAAGGACCCATGTCAGACCCCTCTTCATCTCCCTCCACTGGCTTCCTGAGGAGGGAGGAAGCCGCATCAAATTCAAGGCCTTGATGCTCACATACAAGACCTTGTCTGGAACAGCACCCCACTACCTAAACACTCTCCTTGAGGTTTACGTTCTTTCATGCAATCTGTGATTAGTTAATGACCAATGCTTAGTAGTGCCTACTCAGCTTGGCTCAAGGTCTCTTTCCAGAACCTTCAAACTAACCATCCCTCAGTGGTGGAATAAACTTCCAACTTCAATCTGGACAGCAGAATCTGTCACTATTTAAAAAAAATAAATAAATAAAGATCCACCTCTTCCGTGAGCACTTAACTAACCCCAAACCTGCCAACCCACACATTATTAAAAGAAATGACACCTCTACTCTGCACACTTTGCTTCTCTAGAACTTAATTAAAAATCATGTGTTGTAGCAGTACTTGTATTGTTCTCCACTTCACATTTCGTTTTGCTTGTGTTTCTTCATTTGTAAGTCACTTTGGATGAAAGCGTCTGCTAAATGAATAAAAGTAAATGTAAATGTAAATGTAAATGTGCTATATAAGTAAACTTGCCTTACCGTGCTCAATATTTTATATTTACTTTAGACTTAGGAACATGGATGCTCTAGTTGTTGAAAATAATATAAATTGCACACATTAACGTTCATATAATGTATAATATATAATTATAATAAAATATATTGTCAAATATAATAAAAAGTATAATATGTAATGCCTCATCTTCTAATGTTGTCAAGGACATTATTTGGAAATAACAGCACTAGAAAAACAGGTTTTATCAAAGTCCATACCCCCATTTATTTATTTGTTTGTTTGTTTAACCTAATGTTTTGTATCATTGTTATATTTCTGGCAAATAGTAAATGCAGAGCCAACTTTATTTAGGACAATTTGTGTCCTGCATCTGCCTCAAAATGTTAGCTTGCTGTACATGAACAGATTGCTGCATGTAATTGTAGCTGTTTAGGTTTTATCATCTCTGTCACTCTTAAAATATGCATACACAACTGAAGACACACACATCTGCCTTGTAGTGTCCAAACAACAAGAGGTGTGAGTGAGGAAAGATATTTTACCAAGGAAGTCTAAGGTATGGTGTTTATGCTATTATTATTTTTTTAACGTACTGTTCTGTAACATGCTGTGTGCACTGATTTCTTATTATTACTTTTTCTTATTTCTTGACACTAGAACATGAAGTCTGTTCAGATTAGATGTTAGATGCCATTGAATGCTTAATGTGATAACCATTTTGGAATAATTTCTTGTCCTTTTATGCATTTTAAAAATTGCAGCACTATTTCACAGTTTCTGTGTCCCCGACACACTAGGCTCCATTATTGAGTTGCAAATGTTTGTGACTAAAGTAATGTGAATACTTATAAAAGACAGATAACTGCTTGCAAATGGCAGGCCAATATGGTGAAGAGTAATATGAACAGAAGTGTATAATTATGAAAAGCTGGGCAGAATGATAGAGAGAATAGTGGAGTGGTGATCAGACTGCGAAACCAGCAGACAGACATTAATTTAGAGACTGAGAAGAGAAATGGAAAGATGGATGGATGACTGGATAAATAGTGGAAAGATGGCTGAGAAGAACAATGTAATAAATGAATATATGGATAAACAGTTATATAAATGGCTATAAAGATGAATAAATGGCTGGCTGGCTGAATGGATAGCTAGCTAGATGGATGGATGGATGGATGACTGGATAAATGTGAAAAGAAGAACAATATAATATAAGAATATGATAGTATATAAATTGATGTAAAGATGAATAAATTAATGTATAGGTTTATTATTGGAAAGGTAATAGATGGATGGATGGATAGGTGGATGGCTGCATAGAAGGATGGAGAAGTGGATGGATGGATGGATGCAGAGATAGATAGATGGATGGATGGACCAGTCCAAGTTATGAAGAGCTATGTTATGAGCCTTTATTTGAATATTTCCACAGTTCTACCCTAGAGGAATAAACCTATTGAGGATGGGAAAGAATAACATGATAAATTCCTTCCTCCCATATTCCTCTCTTCTCTATATGAACCAGGAGGTTAATGAAATACAATTAAGAGCTCCTGTTCCTCCTGGCCTTGTGCTGGGGTATAAGAAGACTAATTGGCTGACTGCAATGAATTATGGGAAGAAATGTGAAAAAAACAATGGAGGGAAAAAAAGACAGAAAAGAGGTGATTAATTCGAAGGAGGGAGGGAGATGCTGCACGAAATCTTGCACTGTCAGCGAAGATTCAGCCTTGGCTGATTGGCTCAGAGCCATGGCCTCATATCTGATTGGTTTAGAGCCATAGTGATCGACCCACCTCTGCACAGCCAAGATGCCACAGGCAGTGAACTAATTAACAGCATGCAAAATACAAAGACAGCATGAAGAAGCCAAAGACTTCACATACTTCTCTCAACCTTGCTCTCACACACTTTGAAAGGTCAATAGGTCAATAAAAGAGAAGGCAACATAAACCTAACAACAATGACGATTGAGTTTATGTTGGAGTAGATTATGTTGGAGTAGAGATGGGGAAAATCCAGATTTTTATGCTCTGCAGCATCTGCATTGATGCACAAAACTTGATCATTACTGTTTTTACATACAGTAGGTTAAAGCGTGCAAGTAATAATACAGTTTAAAAATTGTAACTGCTATTGTAATTCACAATGTAGGTTACAGAAACAAAGCAACAGTTTGTAATTGTCAACTGTTTTGGATAATTTAATAAGCTCCACATTCCCCCCAAAACTATTAACTACTACTACTAATAATAATAATAATAATAATAATAATAATAATGAAATCTCACATTCATGTCTGTGTTAATTATATATAAGCTTTTAATTATATGTAAGCTATTTATTCATGTATTAATTTTCTCTTAATTTCTGTTATAAATATGTTTTATTTCCTCAGATTCTTCCCCTCATTTATTATTTTGTATTTAATTTATACTTATATTTTCATGAATCAGGTACTCTCATGTCATAAAACAATATTTTATATTCCACTGTAATTCAATAACACACAAAAGGACATTTTTTTTAGTGAAGGCTGTACATGAATAGATGAAAACTGTGGGATAAATTCCACACCTGACAAGGGTTACAATCTATGCGGGTGGGGGACAGGGGGAGGGAGGGTGTAATTATTGTGTTTCCCCAGGAAATCAGACATATTTTGCGAATCCTACCAGCTTTTCACGCCTCAAATGTCTGGGGTAACTCTGTTGCCTGAGAAGGGAACGAGACGTTGCATGAGCTTCACACTGTGGGAAGCGCCCTCACGCCTGACCAGTATCTGAAGCTTGTATAACATCATACCTATTTATAGGCCTGCCGTGATCAGGTGACGTGGCAATTAAGTGCGTCACATGATATAAAAACGCCACGTGTGAACCATGCTGTCAGCTTCTATTATCTGAAGTGTGTCTTGCAATGCACAGGCATGCCTCAGTATGACAAAGCTGCATAACGTCTCAGTCCATTCTCAGGGAACAGGGTTACATGAGTAACCCAGATGTTCCCTTTCAAAGAGAACTCAATGTTGCATGAGCTTCAGGCTGTGGGAATGAGAATACCCACTCCATCATACTGAGGGCATGGCCTGTTCAAAAGATCCAAGCCCAAGGGTCACTGCAAGACACTCGAACATGGGGTGGAATGCATATCCAGGCTGTAATATTGAATGAATGTGTACGGCGTAGACCACCGCGCCGCAGCACACACATCCTGTAAAGTTAACCCTTTGGACAAAGTCTTTGAGGAGGCGAACCCCGAAGTGGAATGAGCCCTTATGCCCAGAGGTGTAGCGAGACCATGCACCTCATAAGCAATAGAGATTGCTTCTACTAGACATTTAGACATTTAACACAGCATCACCTCTACTGTTGCCGCCAAAGCAGACCAGAGGCTGCTCTGACTTACACCACTGGCCAGAGCGGTGGACATAATTACAGAGCCCTTACTGGACACAGTAGGTACAATTTCTCTTGTTCCAGTGTGAGGAACAGAGGAAGGCAGAAAGCTTGCAACACTACTGGCTGGGCAGCAGCCATAGGCACTTTAGGAATATAACCCGGCCTAGAATATAGAAAAGCCTTAACTAATCCAGGGGCAAAATCAAGGCAGGAAGGGAAAACAGAGAAAACTTGTAGATCTCCTACTTGGTTGAGAGATGTCAGAGCCAGCAGAGGAGCTACCTTTAGAGTCAGAAGCTTCTCTGAGGCTGACTCTAAGGGCTCAAATGGGGCACCTGACAGACCTTCCAGGACCACAGAAAGGTCCCAGGATGGTAGGCGTGGCTTGCAGATGGGCGTCAGATGCCTGACACCATGCATAAACCTCGATGTTGCCCCACAGAGCTCCATCAGTAAGGGCGTGGCTGGCCGAAATGGCGGCCATGTAAACCCTGATTGTGGAAGGAGCCAACCCTGCTGAGAAACGTGCTTATAAGAACTACAGGCCTGTAGCTATTGTGCAGATTACTGGGTCTAGCTGACTTTCCTCACACCACGAGACAAAAAGTCACCACTTGAGCACATACAATTTCCTCATGGATGGTGCTCCAGTGTTCAACATGGTCTCTACAACCTTAGTTGCGAGACCAGAATATATGAGCTGGTGTCCCTCAGGGGCCAGACCCACAGTGTCCATAGTTCCAGCCGAGGGTGATAAATCAGCCCTCCAGCTTGATACAGTAGATCCCTGCAAACAGGAACCTCCCAAGGAGTGCCGTGTAGCAGGGATCTTATCTCTGAGAACCATATTCGAGCTGGGCAATAAGGTGCTACTAGCAGCAGATGTAGGTGGTTTTGGAAAACTCTTGCTAAAACTTGTGGGAGCAGAGTGATTGGGGGAAAAGCATACAGACATGACCTTGGCCACATGTGCACCATGATGTCTAGCCCCAATGGTGCAGTAGGAGTAAGTGTGAACCACAACGGGCAGTGTTTTGTCTCCTTGGAGGCGAACACATACACTTCCGCTGGCCAAACCTCCACCATATGGACTCCACCACTTGTAGATGGAGTCTCCAATCCCCGGGACTCAGCCCCTGCCTCAACAGGATGTCTGCCTCCACATTCCGGTTGCCCGGAATGTACATTACACTCACTGAAAAAAACTTTCCCTCCGTCCAGAGAGGAATTAGTTGTGCCTGCCTGAACAGGGGGTGTGAACATAACCTTCCCTGGTGGTTGATATATGAGACCACCGCTATGTTCTCTGTCACAACTAACACATGGTGACCTCTCAATTGAGGAAGAAAGATGTTCAGTGCTAGAAATATGGCCCGCATCTCCAAGCGATATACAGTGGGGGAAATAAGTATTGGACACGTCAACATTTTTTTTTCAGTAAATATATTTCCAATGGGGCTATCCACATAAAATTTTCACCAGACATCAGTATTAACTCAAGAAATCCACAAATATAAAGAATTCACAACATTAAAGTCCATAAATAAAGTTATGTGTAATTAAGTTGATTTTCCACTTGTGGATGCCCGGGTGAACTCAACACAACAGGGAAGGAACTGGCTGAACGCCACCATATGTCGAGCTCACTCAGCAGGTCTGCTTGGTAGGCCTGCAACACTGCCATTGTATGCAGTGAGCCACAAGCGAGACCCACTGCCACACAGGCCTTGCCCACTAATGCCGTGGTGGCCTTACATGGCTTGGATGGCAAAGCCGGCCCTCCTAAATGACCTGATATCGATGGAGAGAGGTAGCTTGCAACCTCCTCCTCCACCTTCGGTGTAGCTAAATAGCTTTGCCGTTCATGGCCGAATAATCTGACGTCACAGGGTTATAAATCTGTCTAGTGTATGGTTTTCCCCAGAAGCGTGATATTTCATCATGCACTTCTAGGAAAAAGGGGAGTTTTCTGTAGTCTGAGGGAGATTTATATTCACTACCTTAGTAATCACTCCGAGCAGCTCATTATATGCTTGAGAGCTGCTCTGATTTTTGGTGTACCCCCTTTTGGCTCCTCAGAGTCAGAGAGGGTTTTTGTTTTTTTGCTTTCCATAGCGGACGGAGAGTCAGACCCGGAGGACAGAGCAAGAAATAGAGCAGCGCTCATCTCCGGCTCCTCTTCCAGATCCATACAAGATCCCTGGGACCCAGATTCACAAAGCTCTGAAACCCAACTCCCTTCAGCTGAGAAGAGGGCGAGTCGCGAGTGGAAATGCCTAATTGTAAGGCATTCACAATGCGCACAGTAAGACCTTTCGAGGGCTGCCCTTGCATGCTTCACATCTAGACACTTCACACAGAAAGTGTGACCATCCCCCAGTGACTCACTACCTGATTACTCTCTAACTCATACTTTTTTCATTTCTTTTTAAAGGACAGAAAAGTAAAGAGATTTTTCTTTCTTTTTTGTCACCTGATCACGGCAGGCCTATAAATAGGCATGATGTTACACAAGCTTCAGATACCAGTCAGGCGCAAGGGCACTTCCCACAGCGTGTAGCTCACACAACATTGAGTTCCCTTTGAAAGGGAACTTCCTTCACACTGTCGAGTCATCAAACATCCAATTTTAAAGAACAGTTCTGAGAAACTTTTGGTTGTGGATTTGCATTTTTGATCATATGGAGATACATTTTGAACAGTTTCTATGTTTTGCCAATAGTATAGTAATCTTACTAATCTTGCATCACACATCAAACTCCACCTTAGTATCATGCAATATATTAAAGATTCTAATCAGTGAGTTATTTTATTGAGTGAAATTGGAAGAAAAGCAACAGCCACAAATCCCTGTGCATCAGCCTTTCCTTGACTATAGAAGCCATCTTGTGTGAATTCTTATAAATACATAATCTCATAACTACTGAATACATTAAGAACTTATATGTTACCAAGCTTTAGATTTACCCAACTCATAACCACAGACCTACCCCAAAACTGCACAATGAATGTTTATATGATTTGTGTGTATATTTCTATGTATATATAAATATTGTTTTTACTCACTGAAGCAAAATACTACATAGGAACAACATTCATGAAATGTATCAGTCAGGATTTAGGCCTCATCATAGCACAGAGACAGCGCTAGTTAACGTAGTAAACGACCTACTACTGGCCTCTGATCAGGGTTGTATCTCCTTGCTTGTGTTACTTGACCTTAGTGCAGCTTTTTATACTCTAGATCATAATATTCTCCTTGATAGACTAGAAAACGTTGTTGGCATTAAGGGAACGGTCCTCTCCTGGATCAGGTCTTATTTGACCAATTGCTATCAGTTCGTAGATGAATATGGCAACCTCTCCAAGCATACCAAGGTTAAATTTGGAGTTCCACAAGGTTCTTTTTAGGCCCACTGCTTTTTACTTTATATATGCTACCTCTAGGTCAAATTATTCATAAACATGGAATTAGCTTCCAC
>JANDJT010000103.1:13647360-13660538 GCA_024331685.1 Stegophilus panzeri
TTCATTTGATGCTCATGTAGATAATATTACTAGGATAGCCTTCTTTCATCTCAGAAATATTGCTAAGATAAGAAATAGAATGTCACTACATGATGCAGAAATATTAGTTCATGCTTTCGTCACCTCTAGACTAGATTATTGTGATGCATTACTGTCTGGATGTTCCAGTAGGAGCATAAACAAGCTCCAGGCAGTCCAGAATGCAGCTGCAAGAGTCCTTACTAGAACTGGAAAATATGACCACATCACCCCTATCTTATCCAAACTGCATTGGCTCCCAGTAAAATTTCAAATTGATTATAAAATACTACTATTAACCTATAAAGCACTAAGTGGTCTTGCGCCACAGTACCTAAGCGAACTTTTGGTCTTCTATGATCTGCCACGTCTACTTAGATCAGAAGGTGTAGGCTATTTGTTGGTACCTCGAATAGCAAAGGCTATAGCAAGGGGAAGAGCTTTCTCTTACAAAGCCCCACAGTTAAGGAACAGCCTTCCGATTAGTGTTTGGGACTCAGACACAGTCTCAGTGTTTAAGTCTAGGCTGAAAACGTATTTGTTTACTCAAGCTTACCATGAGTAGACTTTCTTTTACACAAAGTACATAGTCTTACCTAACAATCTCTCACTCTCCCTCTCTCCTTCTGTCGAGCCACACATGATTTTATGGAGATGCCAGTGATCCTGACCCTTTCTGCACTCCAGACCTGCCTGATCCGTTCGGATGCCCTACCTCTGGATGGAGCGCTCATCAACTGGAGGCTACAGCCTGGAGATTGCTTAGGATGGTACCATGAAAAAGTTTTGGACCTCACTTCCACATGGACATTCTCACTGTGGTTGCTGGGACTATGGTTGCTGCTATGGCCTTCAGACTGCAATTAACACATACAGGGCAGTGGTGGCTTAGCGGTTAAGGGTCTGGGTTACTGATCGGAAAGTTGGCCTTCAAGCCCCAGCACTGCCAAGCTGCCGCTGTTGGACCTTTGAGCAAGGCCCTTAACCCTCTCTGCTCCAGGGGCGCCGTATCATGGCTGACTCTGCACTCTGACCCGAGCTTCCTAACATGCTGGGGTATGTGAAGAAAAGAATTTCACTGTGCTCTAATGTATACGTGATTAATAAAGACTCATTAATATTTAATAAAAGTTTGCACTCAGATCTCCTTTGGTGAACAGTAGACTAGTTAAACAAAGACTTCATGTAAAAACCATAATGACCTTTCTTTTACTTTCACACTATCCGTTGTTATCCAGATGAGGATAGGTTCCCTTCTGAGTCTGGTTCCTCTCAAGGTTTCTTCCTCATATCATCTTAGGGAGTTTTCCAAGCCGCCGTTGCCACCGGCTTGCTCAATAGGGATTAATCCACGCACTTAAAATCTGTATCCTGTGTTTATATGTTTCTGTAAAGCTGCTTTGAGACAATGTCCATTGTAAAAAGCGCTATACAAATAATATTGAATTTAATTTAATTTGTAAAAAAAAAATACAAACTGAACAGTGTTATATTACTTTCTTACTCTTAAGTCAAAGACCTGAACATAATCCAAATAATATAAACAGGATTTTCAAAAAGATGTTTTTTCATATTAAAAATTTGTGTGTCCTGAAATTATCTTTGTGAATTCTGCTAAGAACTTCATAAAACGCTAATTAGGGTCATTTGGGCCTGTTTAAAGAGGGTTACGCTGCAGGCCTGGTCTAAGATTTCAGAACAGACTCACCAGTGAGCTGGTATATGTGGGGTCAGATGTGTCCTCTTGCAAGTAGCGTGACAAGCCAAAGTCGGACACTTTACACACAAGGTTGCTGTTGACCAGGATGTTGCGAGCGGCCAGGTCCCGGTGAACGTAGTTCATCTCAGACAGGTACTTCATCCCTGCTGCTATGCCTCGCATCATTCCCACCAGTTGGATCACCGTGAACTGGCCGTCATTTTGCTTTTAGGAAAACACATACAGCACACATCATGCATACATAACGTAGACTATACATACATAAAACACATATATCCGGAACAAAAAGGAAATATGGGTTAGCATGGCTAAGGCCGCCTTACTTTTCGAAGACAAAAAACATTGTCATCAGATTATTTGCTGTTAACAAATGTCTTAAAGCAGACTATTTAGATTTTTTGTGGAACCAAGTGCAACAGCAGTTGGTCAAGCTATTAATAGATCTTAAAGATGCTTATCATAGTAGATGAAGAATACATACAGCACATAAAATAACTAATTTAATCTGCCAACCCCATTCACATCTCATTAGATTTCTTATTTTAAGCCCTTCCATTCACAAATATGTTCTAAGGGGGTGGACGATAAAATCAACGGTATGCCATTTTGTACATATAAAAGCGAAGCTAAATTTCCCTTCACCTCAGCATTTCCGCTGTTAAGCTCATGGGAGAAAAAAAAGCTTTGAACCCAACATAAGCACAGAGAGCGGCAGAAGAATCAATGGCAACGTTACTCTGACGAGATAGCTCACAAAGCCTACTTCAAAGAGCACAGTCGAATCAAAGCAGAGAAAAAAAACAATCCATAAGATTGGAGAAGAAATGGGTTGAACATTGATTAAGCAATGTATCCCCCCACACTCCGAAAAGCTCATAAACCTCAAAAGCCTATTAAAGCTTGACTGTGGCAATCACAGTAGGATGAATCATGCTGTTTGGAAAAGGGGAGAAGAGCAAGGTAGTGTTAGCATAAGAAAGTGGTCTCCATTTCATTAATGCTCTATGTGAATGATGTTACAGTTCTAATAATAAATGCTACAACATTCAGCTGACTGAATTATTGTCTCATTTCTAAACAACTAGATTTTATGTGCATTTTAAACATATATTATTGCATATAATCAGGCAATAAAAAAGCTATTTACTGTGTTGTGTTCCATATGTTCCATATCCCAATTATTCTCACTTCTCCAGTTAGTTTAATTTATCTAATTTATCCCAAGTTGCTTAATTCATTATATTAAAAGCACTGTACTAAAAGCTTTTCTTAGTAAACATGACTTTTTGGAGTTTTACCCTGAGAAAAGAGTCCAATGCTCCATTCTCCATAAACTCTGTGACGATCATGACTGGACGACTTTTCGTGACAACGCCCTCTAAGCGGATAATGTTGGGGTGATCAAACTGGCCCATGATTGATGCCTCAGACAGGAAGTCCCGTCGCTGCTTCTCAGAATAGCCTGCCTTGAGGGTCTTGATGGCCACGTAGATCTCCCGCTTACCAGGCAACTTAAGGCGCCCCTTATACACCTCTCCAAACTCACCTGTGGGGAAGACAGAGTCAGAATCAGAACCAAGAATCAAAATTCAGCACAAATATAAATACTTACCCCATACACACCATATCAAATGCATATAACAGATAGACTAAATGGTGGAATGTAACACATAGCAAAACCAAAATCCAAAGTAAGGACCTCAAAATAAAAATCTCTATTGATACCGAGACTACATACTTAAGTAAGGAAAGCCATGTTCCATGACAATGTAAAGCTCCAATAATGAATTCATGAAGTACACCTGGCCTAGCTTTGAATCTGAACAGTATTTTTCAGAGCTGTTTGGCTAGTATTAGTGGTTCTAACTAGACCATTGATGATGAACATTGCTGCCTCTTCACCCCATGTTCCCCAATTCGAGCCAAAACTCAGGTTACTGTCTGTGTGGAATCTGGATGTTCTCCCCAAATGGGTTTCCTCTGGGTTGTGTGGTTTTCTCCAACCTCCATGAAACATGCCGGTAGGTGGATAGACTGCCCATATGTAAATGTGTGTGTGTGTGTGTGTGTGTGTGTGTGTGTGTGTGTGTGTGTGTCTGGCATCCCATCTAGGGTGAATTTCTGTTTCACTCTGCTCAACTTTAAATAGACTCTGCTACACTGACCAGGATAGTGGATAGAAGTGCTTACTGAAGATGAATGAATGAACGAATTGCATTAAGATGTGAAAAGAAATACTTTAAAGAATATTTTAATATACACAGATATACACTCAAGGAACACCTGTACACTTCATTCATGCAGTGATCCAACCGTTCAATCATGTGAAAGCAGCACAATGCAAAAAATCATGCAGATACAGGTCAAAAGCTTCTGTTAATGTACACATCAAACATCAGAATGAAGAAAAAGTGTGATGTCTGTAACTTGAACCGTACCATGGTTGTTGGTGCCAGATGGGCTGGTTTGAGTATTTCAGAAACTGCTGATCTCCTAGGATTTTCACACATTACAGTCTCTAGAGTTTACACAGAATGGTGTGAAACCACCATACCACTGGTGTGTGAGTGTGTGTGTGAATGGGTGAATGAGACACAGAGTAAAGCGCTTTGGATAAAAGCGCTATATATGTGCGCCATTTACCATTTACTATTTATTTGAGTTACAATAGACTCCCTGTCAGCTCAGACCAGTCTGGTAATTCTCCTCTGATCTCTCTCATCAACAAGATGTTTCTCTCATCAACAAGCCTGCAGAAACTCTGCACACAGGATGTTTTTTGTTTTTTCGCACCATTATGTGTAAACTCTAGAGACTGTTGTTTGTGAAAATCTCAGGAGATCAGCAGTTTCTGAAATACTTTAACCAGCACATCTGGTACCAACAACCATGCCACAATTAAAGTCACAGAGATCACATTTTTCCCCATTTTGATCTTTCATGTGAACATTAAATAAAGCTCTTGACCTGTATCTGCATGATTTTATGCATTGTGCTGCTGTCACATGATTGGCTCATTGGATAATTGCATAAATGTGCAGGTGTACAGATGTTCCTATTAAAGTGGACAGTGAATGTATACAGTTGCCATTTACACTGATATATTACCTAATAAAATGCAGACCTAATGAGTAGTCCTGGGATGCAAGTGAAAAAAAAAGTACATTTTAGATATAGTCCTTTAATAAATCCCTTGTCTAATGTACCCTGTAGAAACTGTGAAATGCTTCCATGGGACCAAAATTTTCTCTGCTGTTTAATCCTTTTTTCCCCAGTCAAAATTTCCAGCCCTTTTTCTCTTTTGGTTGAAAGCATTTTTAAGCATTTGTTTTTACCCATATTTTCAGTGCATCCATAATAAACACTTGTGCAACTATCAGTCCAGATTCATACATTGATTGGCTCATCTGTCATTCTGATTGAGAGAAAAAATGTCTGGGTTATACATGTTACCCTGTTCCCTAAGAAGGGCAGGAATGTTGCGTGAGCTACATGCTGTGGGAAGCGCCCTTACATGCATCAGAAGTCTGTGTAAAATCACGCCAATTTATAGGCCTGCCGTGGTCAGGTGATGTGGGTTTTTGTGTGTCGCATGAATATAAAACGGCGCCTGTAAACCACATAATCAGCTTCTCTTTGTCTGAAGTGAAGATGCAATTTACAGGCATACCCCAGTATGACAAAACTATGCAACATCTAGTTCTCTTCTCAGGGAACAGGGTAACCCAGATGTTCTCTTTCAAAGAGAACTCAACCTTGCGTGAGTTTCACGCTGTGGGAATGAGTATACCCATTCCATCATACTGAGGGTATGGCCTGCCACAGAGGCTCCATCAATAGGGGAGTGGCTGGCTGAAATGGCAGCCACGTAGACCCTAATTGTAGAAGGAGCCAACCCTGCTGAGAAACGTTCCTGTAAGAACTCCAGGACTGTAGCTATTGTGCAGTTTACTGGGTCTCACTGACATTCCTCACACCACAATAAAAATGTTGCCACTTGAATGCATATAATTTTCTCATGGATGGTGCTCTAGCATTTAGCATGGTCTCTTCAACCTCTGTTGAGAGACCAGAATCTATGAGCGGCTGCCCCTCAGGGGCCAGACTCACAGATTCAATAGTTCCAGCCGAGGGTGATAAATCAACCCTCTGGATTGAGACAATAGATCCCTGCAAAGAGGAATCTCCCAGGGAGTACTGTACAACAGAGATATTATCTCTGAGAACCAAATTCGAGCTGGCCAATCAGGTGCTACTAGCAGCAGACATAGCATAATCTTGGAGAACTCTCGCTAGAGCCTGTGGAAGCAGAGAGATTGGGGGAAAGGCTTACAGATGTGACCTCGGCCACATGTGTACCATGGCATCCAGCCCTGACCTTTTTTCCTTTGGTGTGGGAGGAGTGAGGGTAAACCACAGCGGGCAGTGTGTTGTCACCTCGTAGGCGAACACATCCATTTCCACTCGGCCGAACCTCCACCATATGGACTCACCCACTTGTGTATGGAGCCTCCAATCTCCGGGCCTCTGCCCCCAAATTCTGGTTCCCAGAATGTACATTGAACTAACTGAAAAAACTTCCCATCCATCAGAGAAGAATTAGTTGAGCCTGCCAGAACAGGGGGTGCGAATGTAACCCTCCCTGGTTACCGTCTTGCGATAAGAGACACCTCTAAAATGTGACCTAGGGCTAGACACCGGGGACACCTCCAAGTTCTCCGAGCACATAGGCATTGCCGTGTGACACTGATTACTCTCAGGGGTTTTGTCCTCGGATGAAACCCACGACTTTCAGCCACCACTGAATGGTCTCATGTGCAATGGGCCCGAAGGTACGAAGGTATGACTTTGGCTGCTGCTGCCATAAGCCCCAACAGTCTCCGTAGAGACTGGAGGGGATGCCACTCCCACTATCCACTCCCATACAATTCACACAAAATGTGTCCTCTGTAATAAAACAAGAGCAGGGAGTAACACACTTTCTGAACTTTCTCTTTCTCTTTCTCTTTGACTCATTCTCTTTGCACAGGATAGCGACAGAAGAGAAAAGAAATATATATATATATTCTTTTGAAGATAGATAGAAGTGAAGAGACATGCGGGTTCGCTGAAGACAAAAAAGCTGATGACATGGTTTAAAGGCACCTTTTAGTCACGCGACACACAAAATGCCATGTCACCTGACTATGGCAGGCCTATAAATAGGCATGATTTTACACAGACTTCAGATGCTTCCCATAGCTTCCCACAGCATGAAGCTCATGCAATGTTGATTTCCCTTTGAAAGAGAACACTGTTCTTTTTGTGTTTCTTTAAGTGATAGCAACTCATACCAGCATAGTAAAATGTAGAGCTCTGATATTATAATGAATGAAGGTTGGCAGATCTGAAACTAGCAGCTTAATGTGTATTGTTCACAATACTGTACACTGAGGTACTATTTGGTAGTGTTGGGTCCGAGTCCACCTTTGTCGAGTTTAGGTTGAGACCAAGTCCTTAACCAATCGAGTCCGAGTCTGACTCCACAAGGGGCTGAGTTGAACTTAAGTGCGAGTCCTCGACTCAACACTGAGCTGTTAAATTTATATTTTAACCTTCACAAACCAGTGGCACCTTAAATGTAACAAAAAATACCACTATTACATCTTGTCATTGACATTTAATATTTTTATTTCATGTCATCAGCACCTCAACTAGTTTCCTATCAAAAAATGGTTTCAAAGAAAAAAAGGGATATAGAGGTATATGTAGATCATTTATTATATTACAAGTGTATGAAAATACAAATTAACAATTTTTTTTAATTGTATCACAATATATTGTGTTCTCCAGGTCGAGCTGACATTTCAATTATTTGATGCCTCTCCCCCACAGTTACATGGGCTGAGAGAGAGAGAGAGAGTACAGAGTAGAGTTACATTTAGCAGCATGTAATAACAACAAGCTTCATGCTTTATTACTGCTTTTAATTTGTCTATGAATGACAACAAACTCATTTCTGAACACAGCTCTGTTCTTGTAACTTTTTTTCCATTATAATTCCTAAAATGAAAAAAAAAAATCCTTATCAGCAGGGTTTATGATATTTACTACAATAATGACACAGACAGCAGGTTTAATAGACTGCTGTCACTTTAAGACCTAATGCACAAATCCAAACTGTATTGACACACCTCCGATTTTTCCTCCCAACTGTTTATATACACTTAAGACATAACTGCCTGTGTTTGCATGAATACTCAGCCAGACCTGCATTTTGACATGATGTGTGCGTATTTATTTGACCATCTAAACGTAAAAGCCACTAAAATGAACTCAATTCGGTACTCGCAAAATGAGGCGAATGAATGAATGAATGTTTCCCTGGTAAGGTCCCTGACCAGACAGGGTCAGGGGCCTCGTTATCTTAATTTTATGTTGTTATTTATTTTTCATCTTTCTGTTCATGTTACACATGACGCGGACTTCACTGTACTCCGAGAAATTTCCGAGTCCAAAATTTCTGAGTGCGTGTAAAGTTTGAGAACAAATTTACTCGAGAGAGTGAAAGTCAGAGTTCCTTCATAATTGGACTCGAGTCTGTACTCAAGTCCAAGACTGGGATCGAGTACCCCAACTCTATTATTTGGTGCTAGATATGTGCACCTAATAAACAGTTAACCCTTTTAAAGTGGTCAGAACATTCATCCATGACAAATATTAAATTAAAATTATATAAATTAATCATAAATGTAACCCAAGTGGGCATGTCACTTTAACGCACCACTACATAGCATTGTAGTATTTCCACTAATAAAACAAAAAAGCCCAGAACAAATAATTTAGATATTGCTATTTAACTTATGAGGACATAATTCCAGTCATAATAATTGCATTGGAACTTTAATTTGCAATTAGCAATTTTTTTGATACCTGCCGGTGCTCTCCAGTGGAAGTAGATGCTTCAAATATTATATACAAGCAACTCGAATCAACCTTATTTACGTATGAAACAGGATTGTATAATAAAATGGAATCGTAGCCTCTGTGGTTCTGCATCTACACAGAGACAGTTGATCAAGAATTGACAAGAAGTGTGCACTAGAAAAGCAAGCTAAAAAAATTTGCAAACGTGCAACAAATATGGGATGCCAATATTGACACAATATTTCCCAGTAAAGACTAGGATCAATCTTTATTTTGCACATTTTTACACCATGGCCTTAGTATCATATGGTTCTATTTGGGTTTAAAAAATGAATGGCAGAGAGGAACTTATAATACGAAGCGCATTACAAGATAAGGTTACAGTTAATAGATGCACATATAAATGTATTCTCCTCTCGCATATTTAAAAGTATTGCATAATATAATGCTCACTATCAACTAAAATAGGGTCTGACATTTCACTCACATGATCAATAAATATTAGCGGTTGTACAGCTACAAAATTTAGACCAATAGTAGACCAGTAATTTAAAAAGTAGTCGACTATTCATCTTCTCTCAGTTTGCACAAGCCTGGATCACTCATTTTCTTTAATTGCAGGTCTATCATTAGAGGATCTTTATTGTATAGTCTGACATGGAGAACATGTTATCACAGTATGTTATACATTTAAAGTGTTTTTGGGATCATCTTACTGTATATGGTGTGACATATAATGATCTTAAAAGGTCTCTGTAATCAAACAGAACTAAAAACCAGCTTTACTAATCAAGGGCCCTTTTCACCTCATTGAAATGACCTTACAAACAGCTGCCAGGGCTTTCCCTTTAAAAAGAATCCCCTTCAAAGGCTTTATCACATCAGAATGGCCAGCATCTACTTATACATAGACAAAGTGATCAGCTCACCTGCTCCAATGACTTCCTCAATTTTGACGGTGGAGACGTCAATCTCCTTGGCAAATTCACGAACGGCCTCATTGGGATCCTCATAGGTGAATGGATCGATGTAGATCTTCATCCCTGGTGAGCCTGGCAGGGTTGGGCAGCCCATGGGGGAGTGGCAGTTAGACAGATCTGGTCTCAAAGAAAGTTCTAGAACAGTTCAAAAGTCCATACATCACTGGCATATCACAGAGACTCCCAGACTCTTTCAGTGAGTCTTGTACTTCACTTAATGCTTCTTTAGCCCAGATGTTTTTGTCCTGGTTCAGCACATCTCAGTCTATACATGTTAAACACTTGAGCTGAGACAAATGTTATAGAGCAGTGTTTCCCAAGCCAGTCCTCAGGACCACCCAGGCAGTCCTTAGTTGAATGAAGTAACTAAGAACATCAAGAAGGAACCAAACAAAAATGTAGACTGTCTAATGGGCCCTGAGGACTGGACTGGAAAACACTGTTTTAGATCACAAAAAATACAATCAAATCCAGTATGCAGATTAAAAATAAATAAATAAATAAATAAATAAATAAAAAATAAAAAAGTATGGTTATATATGGGTGGAAGCAGAATGCCAAATATAATAATATAATTGCCATGTATGGTCATGTTTTAGGAAAGAGGAAATAGCTCAAGGGCCCAGCAGTGGTAGCTTGGCAGTCCTGGGATTTGAACTCAAGACTGATCAGTAGTACAACATCTTTTTTGCTTAGCAATTATGCTAAAGCCCATGTTTTGACATTTCCATTCAAACTTTCAAAATTCCCATCAAAACATGTGGAAGGCTACTTCTGTAACTGTACAATGAATTTCCTACAACAAATACTCTGAAATTGTGGAGCAATTATCATTACAAACACTTTTCCTACAATCTTAAGATTATTCTGAGGAAGCATGAACTAGTCTAAATATCATTTAATCCCAAAGGATTTTCCATGCTGCATCACTGACTGTCTCTGTAGACAGAAAATAAGCTCATGTTTGCTGAATGGTAATGAAAATTACTGCATTTGCAAAACAGCTCGAGAGTGGAACTGGTTTGATGAATGATTCAAAAGTTTTAAAGAAGAGTATTGTAAGATTTGTCTGTAAATGTCACAACAGTAAACTGACTGTAGTCTACATGAAGCAAACTTCAACGGCCCGATATATTCAAGGTCAGTTGTCTGAGGTTTGAAATCATCCTACACTTATTCCTCTATGCAAATGGCTGCCATTTAACAAATAAAAAGTGCAAAAACACCTATCTGGTACCTAATAAACTGAAAACTCAGTGTAGACCATCAGTATAAACACTGGAAACACCAGATGGTGGTAATGAGGCTATACTGTGGCTAACTGAAGATTCAGCCAGCATCGCTCTCATTTCTCTCCTGACATTTCTCTCTTCCCCTCTCTCTCTCCCTCTCTAACACTCCCCCCTCTCTGCGTTTTGATAGTGTCAAATCCAATTTTCCTGTGCAGCTCTGCCCCACAGGACCTGGTAAACAGATAAAGGCAACACTCTACCAAACTGCTCTTTACGCCTGAAATGGCTGCAGCTGGGTGTACAATCATTACCATTCACATGTGTGCCTGTGTGTATCCATGCTACTCTTATTTAGCATACCATGTAAAGGGAAGCCAGGAGGAAGAACAGCATGTTGAGGGTCACTTGTTTTAAGTATTTTAGTGTTAGATATGGGAATGAAAGAAAATCAGAAATCCTGAAATTCATAAATTTGCATTGTTTTTTTTTTTTTCTTTTCTTTCATGGCAGCATGGCTTAGCTATCATTTTATTTAAGTAAGTGTTGGATCAGGATTATACGATTGTTATGTTTATAATATGTGGACATGTCAAACTTAAATTGAGCTAAATAAGGACCAATGTTTCAACATGGTTTCAGTGTCAAGATGAACTTCTGTTCAAATCTATGTTCCCAAAGGTACATGTTATATTAATTCTACTTTCAGACATTCAACATCCAACCCCAACTCTATTGTACACCTTTAATGACTGAGTAAACCTATGAGGTATTTGGACCATAGCACTGTTGAATTCTTGAAGCTGATTGGTGAGAAGGTGTTGATTCATTTTCTATAACAGCAACTCTAGCAGCAGTTGCATATCTAAATCAAATTAAAATCATAGGGTTATAGTAATTATTTCTATAATAAAAATTCATTAGCATGGACTTGAATGACTCCATGTAATCTAAGTATAATAGAAAATGGAATATATAAAAAAGAGTTGTTTTTCACACACACACACACACACACACACACACACACACACACAAAAAAAAACCCAAACCCTATAATCATTGATATGTGAAAGATTTCTAAATATTTAGATTTTTTAACTGCTGATGGATTGACATAGCTGCTATAATGTAAGTAATAACAAGAAATAACTTGTCTCATGGATGTTCCACAACATTAATGTAACTACAAACAGTTAAGTATAAAATGAATAAAACACTTTCGGATGTGCTATTATAGGAAAATAATCACCTTTGGATGGTAACAGTAACTCTTCAGGTCACATAACACCATGCAGTTATTGATTATTTTCCTGTAACAGCATGCCCCAAGGTGTTTATTCAAAGTGCCAAATCTTTAAAAGGTGTAATACTGTGATTTAGTTTCTGAATGATTCTGAAAATATGTATTTTTCTCGCCAACATTGTCAAGGATGCAAGTTGGTCTAATTAAGAACCTATTTAGAGGATACGTCTCAGAGTTCACAGACTTGTAGATTCAACAGAATGACAAACTAGTGCTTACCTATTCATCTTACTAAGTCTTAGACTACATTCACTCTCTACCATCTTATAAAGTCACCCACACCCCTTATCACCTTACAAAAGACTGCGGTCTCTATCTACACTCTTAGAACTGTAAGGTTAAATCTAGCATAATTTGCCCTAAATGGCTTTTCTTTTGCTGCTATTACAAAACCCTAAAGGTTCCTTATAACAGACTATTTCATTATTAGGGATGTCACGAGAACCGATACTTCGGTACCAAGTCGGTACCAACATTCTTAAAACATGACGGTACTTGTTTGTCTGCAGTAGCATAGGTACCATTGGTAATAAAGGTACCAATGTTGCAATTCTTCTGGAACTGATGGGGCAGCAAATACGCGTAAGTGTTTTAGTCGGACCACAATTGGTAAAGAAGAAGAAGAACGCCTACAAGAACACGGGAAAAACTACAGAAGTTTATCAACAAACATATAATTGATGCTCTGAAGCCGGTGTGCAACCGATGCTATCGTTCATTTCAGACAAAGTGAGGAAACACCTCGAATTTGGTGAAGCACCTGAAAGACGGGTCCTATATTATGTTTGTTTGAGGCAGCTGGCATTGTGGCCGTGAAACCAACTAACATTATGCTCCATGTAATGTTTGCGATAGCCAGTTATTTGTTAACGACGCAAATGTTAACGACATTGTAATGTTATAAACTACCTCCTAATGGGCCACCATGCATCGCCATTCATCCTGTGTCCTGTCAGCAAAATGTAGCCTAATGTCACTAATAATTATTGAAATGTTAATGGTTTTAATAAATCTTTTTGGCC
>JANDJT010000103.1:13675358-13680358 GCA_024331685.1 Stegophilus panzeri
TTCTCATTATAAGATTTTTATATAACAAATATAAGACCATTAAGCCTATTTCTAGACAAACTAATTTCAAGTTTACTTATTCTATTGGCAGACCATTTTCCTCTTTCTACAAATAAACACTTGAAATAAGCAAGGTTACTTCCAAGAGAATGAGACAATTTCAAACTTGAAATGAGTACAAATATATAGAAATAGGCTGAATAATCTTGTAATTGTTTAAAAACAATGTAATAAAGATATACATTAGTTGAATGCCTATATTCATGATTTGTACTTTCTAAAATATAATTTTTGCAATGTATAAAACCATTATTTCTTGACTTTTAACAGTGATTACATTAGAAGATGAATAACGGCATTACACCAATGCAGGTTATTTTCAACAATCAGAGATTTCTTGCTCCTGAATGTTGGCCAAATATATAATATTGAGCAACTTTGCTGCATTCACAAATTCTACTCTACTCACAAACAGGCTGACATTCTTCTTGTTGTTATGGAAACACTGGCACTTTACCCCCACTCCACACATATGCATAACTTTGGATTGGATTACAGGTAATGTGGATATAAATGATGCCTACAGAGTATCCAATTAAGGACACATATAAACTGATCAGAATAAATACTCAGTCATCATGGCAAAAATCTTTGCATAGAAACATAGCCAGTGTTTCGGCAGAGGAGAGGGAAATTGAAGTGTTTTCACTGCAAGTCACTTCACAGGCAGCAGAGGCCTCTAAGAATGAAATACTGCTACTTTAATGTAGTATGTTAATTTAACTGACTAATCGGCTACATAAGTGACTACTAGATTATTATGACATAGCACTGGTTTCATACATTAGCATTTGTTTCTTAATAGCATTTCTTATTAGACATAGCTTAGGTGATGTTGATGGAGTTGATCTTACCTGCTGCAAACTATAGAAATGGCCACCAGAGACACGATGAAGACCACCCCAGCAGCCGCTGAGCCAGCAATGAGCGGCAACTGCTCCCTCAACTCTGACTTATAGTCTTCTGGAGAGAGAGAAAGAGAGAGAGAGAGAGAAAGAGAGAGAGACAGACAGACAGACAGACAGAAATTTTAGAAGTCTAAAAATATAACCCATAAAAATGGATTAATTTGAAGAAAGTACACTTCAAAATAGTACTCTATTTTGGCATACATTAGTTGAGGCTAGTTGTGTTGAAACTCAAAGTCCAAATAGTTAAAGACAATAAAAATGCCCATCCCACAAATGAAGACTTCATCTTAAAACATATTAAATATGTTTATATTAAAATAACTGTAATGTGCTTAATGTTGCTGGTGATAATTTGTTGGTTAGTACTATTTGTGTCATTCATGTGAGAAGTTAGTGTTTATATGTCACAAAGGGGGACAATCATATGGTGTTTAACAGAAAAAAATAAATAATTAAAATTCAATAATCTCAATGATAAGCAATCATAAGCAACTATACCACAGGTACAGCAGAGACTTTGCTTGGCTAGTTAGTGATCTACAATATGACAAGCAAAATGGTGTTGATGCTGGTATTTGCGTGAAAGTTGAAGCTTTGGAAACATATCTGTTTTAGCAGAGGATACAGATGAGGACAAACTAAAGGATTAAAGCCCTGCTGCACCGCTCTCTTTAGGTATTGAAGCGGGAGATGAATCTTACAGACATCACTATCAGCAGGTAGTCAAATGGTATTATGGGTAATGTAGGATTAATCAAAGTGAAGATAGCCCAACATATCAATGGAAGACATTTAAATTGGGGAAAAAAACAAAAAAATCAACTCAGAATTTCAGTACAAAATAAATCTTGGATGCCATTAACGATCACATGTTCATTATAAAGAGTAATATACAAGTTGTTCAAGGTGGACGTATTCCCCTGAATAGTTAATACAAGTGTATTAAGCATATATTTTAGATATAAATGTCAGAATGTGAGGTGAACTTCACGGAAAGATGGGAGCATTAATCTGATGTGAGTGTAGAAGAATAATTTAAGGAGGAAAGAATCCGAGCAGTGAATCAATCTAAAGAGCAGTGATGCTCTAAGTACATTCTTCCCCTCTTTGTTACATGTGTATAACTGTTTTGACTCTAGGATAATAAGCTCGTGTTGAATTTGCCAATAGTTCAAAGATTTAAAAAAGAAGCAGATGCTAAAGAATTTATCAGAAAGAGTAGACACATATAAGAAAGTTTCATAACAGTAGGAGGGAAGTGCAAAGGAGGAGAAGAGCAAGAAGAAAAAAAGAAGCTGATACAAAAAGATGATGGAGTGTGTACGTGAAGAAATAGGTACCTGTGCAGAAAGATGAGAGAGAGTGCACAAAGAGGGAAGAGAAGTTACAGAGATGTACAGTGTTGAGAGACTGAAAGGTAGAGGGGGAAAAGGAAAAAAATCACAGAGGGCAGAAGAGACGGCTTATACATGACTGGCAGAGGGGCTTTGTGCGCGAACACACATTTACTGGAACACACATACACACGTTCAATCCAGCCAACTGCTTTCTAGAAGCAAACAAGCGAGTATAGCACCGTGTGTATATGTGTGTGTGTACATTTCTTTGTCACTTTACTAATCCTTGCTGTAACAAAGTGCAGAGTAAAATTATTCTTTTTTTTTAACACAGCAAAACTGAGATTCCTTATGTCAGATTCTGAGGTTTAAAAGCGCTTTAAAAGAGATATTGGGCTTGGTGTGTCCCTGGATGAAAGAAGTTGTATTGTTTCTTTTTGTAATCTTATAAGCTTTGAGGACAGTTGGAAAAATAAATAAATAAATAAATAAATAATCTGTACAAAGTCTTAGATATGGGTAAATCTAATGTTTCTAATGTTCTGATGTTCATCTAATGTTTCTTATTATGAGTATACACTCTAAAAAATGCTGTGTTATTTTTTTCTACCCAAATACTGGGTTGAGCCTTTTGGGTCATTTAATTGGGTTATTTTCTCAGTCTTGGGTAGCTTTGGGGTAGTTTTGTGTAACCCAACTGCTGGGTTAATGGCTGGGTCTTTTTCATTGATAGTTGAATCAATGCACCCCTCCTGCACACTGAAACAGCAGTCCAGCTCCTTGGGTTACAACAACTCAGCACGGACTGTTTGAGTTCGCCTCAGGTGGAGGTAGCGGTTTTCATACGGACAGACTGTTAGATTTCTTTCGAGAAACACACTCAGAAAGGATATGTTAATATCCTACGCACTTTAACACGTTAAATTATCCAATAAATGTGTTAAAAAAAGGAAAAAAAAATTCACACGAGTGACCAATACATGTGTTGAATTATTGTCTAATCACGTTGCTGACTGCGCTGCTGATGTCATCATCCAACTCTGAAGTGAATGTTCGTTGCTTTGACCTTTTGATTGTGACAGCAGTGTCAGAGTCCTGAGGAGAGGAAACCAAATGACCACAGGTAAGTTAGCATTCATCACTATTCAGCTTTAATGCTGCTGAAAAAGGCTGGCCGAGATTGTGATATTTAGGCAGGAAGCTCTCAAAAATGTATTCATTGTAAAACAGTAACAAGTGATAATTAACTTTATCTATCGCAATGGCTTCAAAAGTAATTATCATGTCTTGTTTCCTCGGTGTTGGCGTTACACTACTAGTGTCCTGTTTATTTTGGCTGTGAAATATGGACTGAGCTTATTCTATAATTCTCTGGGTCTGCATTTTATCTGAGGTGCTGAGTTCAGGTTAGCTAGCTGGATGCAGTCACCAATCACAGTAGGAGTGAGTGATGCTAACATAGACCCTCACTTGAATTGATAACGTTTCTTTAACATACAGCTCGCAGTAATGTTAGACATTCCCATTCCCTTTTTGAGAGTTAACAATAACCTAGCATTACAGATATTCACCTTGATGTAACACAGAGAGTGGGTTAATGTTACTTACATTTAGCAAGTGTTTTGGACAAGGCAAGCTGTAGTAATTAGCATTAGGAGGATGGGTTAGGGCAATGTTTCTTCATGTACTCGGTGAATGTTAATGCTGGTTAATAGATGCAGACAGTCAGTGGCTAACGGAACTTAGCTAGCTCAGTAATGTTGACTCCAAAAGTTCTTCACAAGGTTAAAGTGACAAAAAAAGACGATGGGGTTTAGGTTGTAATGCTTTCCACTATCTTTGTAATGTTGGTTAACTTAATTAGGTTGTGCAAAAAAATTGCTGGTGAGGTGCTAAAGGCTGGAAAATAAATATTCATAAGTCAGCTAGATTTTCATGGTGAGTGTACAGCGCCATTTTGTTCATTAGGAGAGTGGAGGTCACATTTCCAAAATTACACAATTTGGGATTCTGTAACGCAATTTCTCAGTTGAAGCCCAAAAGCATTTGTCCATATTTTGTAGCTAACAATTAACCAACACTCTTTTTTGCACTTTTAAAGCTTTTCAAATGGAAGGGAGTGGGACTCTTGTCTTCCCAGACGGTAGGGAGATTTGTAAGAAGATGCATCCACAATAATTCTTACATCTATCAAATGTTTTAATTATTTTAATTAATGTCACCTGAATTTCAGGCAATTGTTTGTTTATTTTGTGAGCATTTTGGTAGAATTTTTGAATAAAAACAAATTGCATTTTAGGATAATTGTAGGAAACAAGTATAAACAACACATCTGTGTTATTTTTGTGTTATTTTTAACACATCTTTGTGTGGAAATGTACTAACACACAGCATGTGTTAAATGTACTAACACAGTGATTGTGTTGAAAGCAATACAAAATATGTTGTCCTTAACTAGACACAGAAGTGTGTTAAGTGTGTTTAACACATGATGTGTTAAATATTTCCACACAAAGATTTGTTAAAAATAACACACACGTTAAATGTACTAACACACTGATTGTGTTAAAATCAACTCCTTAACTAGACATGCAGGTGTATTAAAAATTAACACATGATTGAGTGAAGGTTCATATCAATATATTTATCCATAAAACCATTACTGAACACAAGAAAAAGCAAATATGTGCGA
>JANDJT010000103.1:13685358-13692749 GCA_024331685.1 Stegophilus panzeri
TCTATGTCTGAGTCTGGTTTGTTACATTTACACAGTATTAGTATTAGGGTGGCTGAGGCTCAGGTGGTAGAGCGGGTTGTCCACTAATCGTAGGGTTGGCAGTTCGATTCCCAGCCCATGTGACTCCACATGCCGAAGTCTTGGGCAAGACACTGAACCCCAAGTTGCTCCCGATGGCAAGTTAGCGCCTTGCATGGCAGTTCTGCTACCACTGGTGTGTGAGTATAAATGTGTGTGTGAATGGGTGAATGAGACATAGTGTAAAGCGCTTTGGATTAAAGCGCTATATAAGTGCAGACCATTTAGTTATGACATATCAAAGGTGTCTGTGGTGCAAATGAAATTCTATGTAGTGTTATTTTTAAACTACTTTGATTCATACAGTTTAGGACAGACTTCAAACTTTGAAAGAAATCAGCCCTAGTGTCGCTCTTCATACCAGTCTGTGTATTTTTATTAAACCATTGGTTGTTGCACTTGGTTCCACCAAAATCCAAAACAAACCAGTTAAAGACATTTGTTATCAGGAAATAATTGTATGTGGGTGCCATAGATAAAACCTTATATATTTGAAAATATTGGGGCTGACTGCTAGCCCATTTTTGCCAGCTGCCCCAGAGATGATTCTCTACATTCTGTTTTCCACTGTAGTTTATCTAGCACTTCTACTAGTTTATCTAGCAGTTCTGCAGTGTGTATGTGGAAGCATGGATGAGAAATGCATCTCATGGATACAAGCATGCATCTCACCACCAATTTTTTGCTTTCAAACCTTAAGGTGACAAGTATAGGCAGAGGCTCACACACAAACACACACACACACACACACACACACACACTTACATCTACAGTGCCTGTCAGTCTTCCATGACCTTTTGAATCAAATGTGAATCTATAGAAGTAAGCCTCATCTACACAACAGGAAAACAACACACCAGTGCATCTTCACATTTACTCAGGAGACAGTGTGTGTATCTTTGTTTGGTACAGTAGCTGTATAGATGTGCTTTATTCTAGTATTGAGTGATGGGTGGTAGAAGACAAGCTCCGTTAGTTGTGCGTGTGCTTACCAGTGCTGCCAGTGTACCAGCACAGACATAGTTATATTTAACACATGCTGTATCATGTTGATAAGCACGTTTTCCTTCCAGTGTGTGTTGTGCACTTGGCTTCTTTAGAATTGCTGACTATAAGATGCATCAGGCCTGCAGTGATCAGCCTCTCTGCATCCTGTGTATGTGAATTGGCAGGACATGCTAGTCTACATCTTCATTAATCAAACCCACCCTAGAGATAGAATGTGTGTGTAAGAAAAAGAATTAAAGTTGATGACTCCGGAAACCATTCAATTAACCCAACTCAGTGCGGTCTTTCTGTTGTGGCCTAGGAAAGAATATACACACACCAGGTGGCGACTGTGGTAATTTATTGACTTTACTTTATTTAGTGTTTTATCTATTAATCCATTTATTTTGACTGTTGAATCATTCTCACACTAGACCTGTTGTTTCACCACTTACTGACACTGGAGTGGCTGGGAACATCATAGATTATAGCACTATTTTTCATTTGGACTGAAACACAACCTCTAAAAACACAGATAACATACAAGCCTTGATAGGCATTGCAGTAGGGAATCAACTCATCAGTCATCGCATCACCACCTTTCATCTAGATACAAGTGCAGTAAACTGTAAGCATATCACCCTGCTCATTATGTAATCTCCCAACTATCCAATATTCATGGACTTCCCTGGTTCCTAATGTATCTCTTGGTAGGAATGCAAAATTTCAACCGGGGCTCATTAATGTCAAAGTTTATTCATCATGTGTATGTCTCCACAGGTTTGTTTTTGAATCAGATAACATTAAAATCCTCCTACTCACTGACCTAGTTCCCTCCCGATTGGAATCACTGAGATCAGCCTTTACATATGAAATGGATGTAATTCTGTGATTTAATTCCGTATATTGATGTATTTCCTTCTGAAACAGGAAGTCAGACTGGCATTGTCATGAAGTGCTTGACTGACTTACACAACTGCCAATATTGCTCGAGATACACCATACCCCAGCCAAAGCTAAATGGAGAACAGTGAAAAGAGAAAGAGAGAGAGAGAGAGAGAGAGAGAGAGAGAGAGAGAGAGAGAGAGAGAGATCTATTCTTCAGTGCTGGAGTATGTCACCTCCTTAGACTGATCAGATTAACACCCTGAACACATAGTACTCTACTATTGAACACAAGAGAGCGAAAACAAGAAAGATGGATGGAAGAGGGAGAAAAGTGAACAGGTACACACACCTCACCATGCAAACACAATAACTGATTCATCATATGGTGAGCCAACATACACACACACACACACACACACACACACACACCAATATCCTCTATATTTGATAATTAATCACAATTGAGTGTAGTCATGAGTGAGCATTTTTGGAAAGCTTGTTTTTCAACCACTTTGATGAAACAACAATTAACTGAGCCATTTTGGACTGAAAACAATTGCTCTATAGGCTCAATATGACAAACAGATGGCACGATTATGTTGAAACATGGACCATACACTCACTTCATTCTGACAACTATATTTATTTCTCTGGAAAACTTCAGCTCCCACTAGTACACTCCAAGACTCTGAAATGTGGCTATAGATCCTTCATAAACATGCATCACTCTCACATTCTAAACCACACCTAAACACACACACACACACACACACACACACACACACACACACACAAACACACACACACACTGTCATGGCAATCCTCACCATCTGTGAGAGTTTGGAAGCACATCTTGTTGCTGTATTTGCCGAATCCAGCCACTGTTCTGGCTCGAACCTGCACTACATAGACTGTGCCGGGCCTGAGACCATCCACACGAACTGTGTTAGTCTGAGTCCTCAGTACTGTTGAGTTAACCTCCATTAGATCCTGGAAGTAGAAGAGAGTAAGAGAGAGATAAGCTTGGATTTATTCAATAGCAAGTTTTATTTTGTGCATTAGAAAAAGAAAAAAAACACCCTGGGATTTTTATGCCCCAATTCCTTCTGAATAGAGAATATTCTTCTGAATAGAGAGAAGAATAAACATGTAGAATTTAATCTGATGCGGTTTCTGAAGAAAGGAATATTTTTTATAGTTTTAAAATAGTTTTAAAATATAATGTGATTTCATGAGCTTTAAGTGTGGTTTATAGGGGTTATAAAGGAACCTGTATGAACATATACAGTATGTTTGACATGTATGTTGTAATAACATTCATTGACATACACATTGGGAAACAAGATTTTCAGGGATATATGACTGAGACAGTTAAATAAATATATGTTTATTTATTATTTTATTACTACAGTCTAAGAGAAGACATGTTATACATACAGTTTATCCAAAAATCTGAAGCATGATTGGCGTCACCAAAATTGCTTCTACCTGTTGTGTCATGCCTCAATTCAATATTTGAGTATATCAATAATGACATAGCAAGTGTGTGTTCCAGTATCTTCATGACTATGTTAAGACTGTGTAAAGCTTCATTGCACTGACAGAACAATGTCACTATGGTCCATGGTGCAAGCATTACATTTGGGCCCTACTCACATTGCCTTTCCAAATAAAGTATTTTCAATGCTCATTCTCACACACCCTTAATGTTTGATAAAACAATTAGTAATCTGCTAGCTCTGTCATGGCCAGCATTACTGTCTACATCTGCTTAATATGAACTATTATCATCATCATAAAAATGCAGAAAACAAGCATGGCTACTAAGCAACAAGTCATTCACACAAACACACAATGATATTTGCACCCACTGCACTATATTCAAATATTGGTACAGCAAATAACAGCAAAGCCAGTTAGGTTACTTGCACATTAATGGGCATTAACAAATTGTTAGAGCTGTGCCCTGTCCTATGCTTACTTTTTCCTTTTTCTACTCTAGATTTTAGCTACACTTTTATCTTTATAATTGAAAGGCTTTTGATACTTTTTGGCTGCTGCACTTTTAGAAATGAATAACTTCATACAAAACAAAGCAATATAATTGAACTGACCTCTAAATCACCTGATCATTCATTCATTCATTCATTCATTCATTCATTCATTTGTTCATTCAGTCATTCATTTTCAGTAACCTCTAAATCCTTGGCAGGGTTAAGGTTGGTCCGGAGTTTATTACGGGAACACTCTGGATGAGGTAGGAATACTGACCCTGGATGGGACATCAATCCATCATATCGCAGGGCACCATGCACACACACATTCACACACACTCTTTCACACTTAGGGGCAATTTGGCATGTATGACCCCCCTACTGTATGTTTTTGAGAACTGGGAGGAAACCAGAGAACCCAAAGGAAAGCCCCGCTGCCAATAATCCAAGCTAATGACCAAAACATGATGTCCATGATGAAATTAGACATTATTCAATATCCTCTTGAGATCCCATATGTTGACTGATTTTTGTCCTCTGCAGTGGACATCTTTATTATTTGTGTCAGTCTTCTACTCATTTTAAATACCCTTTTATTTTTTGCTGGACACTAATGATCCAATGATATCCAATTTGTCAGGGTGGGAGGTTAACAATTTAATCTTCCTGTCTTCACAATATGGCTTCTGTTGCTGTAGTGCTTTGTATGATGTTTTACTTAATTGCAGGATGATCATGGATGTTTTACTTAGATATAGGGTTAATATTCATATTCTTAATTAAATTTAATCGAAATCAAAGAACTAAAACATTGATAAAAAAGTTTAATGTAATGTTACTGTACAGCTGAACAACAAACAAACAAACAAAAAATGTGTTTTTACTATAATGAGAAAGAAAACAACAACAACAAAAACAACACAAACTAAATTGGAAGAGACATTTTAATACTTTTTAAAATACCTTGTTCAGGAGGATATAATAATAAAATATGTTTTCAAGACTGCCCAGATATCTAAAACATCAGGAAAACCATAGATTACATTTCAACCTACACAATATTAGAACAGTCTCAGTTGAATGTAAAGCTGTAATTCACTAGGTATAATATAGTAAATTACAAACATTTTTATTGTCTACCTCTATAAGGCAGAAGGAATGAACTATAGTGGTTACATGGATTAATTTAACTGTTGGATAGTGCTCTTATCTATACTTCCACAGTCCGGAGTAAGCAGTGCACCACCATAATGCCACCCTGTACCGTATCTCCATGTTTTAGTTTGATTGTCATCTGGCTGCACCTTTTTAGAATATTGACATAAAACTAATGAATGGACATGGTTATACGTGGAAAGAATAAATGTAGAATATGTGTAATACTGTCCTGTGTGTTGATGAGAAATGTTGATGAGAAATGAGAAATGTTATCACTTGAGCTACAAAACCAAATTTGATTTTAATTAAATGACAGCATTAAAAAAAAAAGTTATAAAAAAAGCAACAAATATAGCTGTAGACGACGTATCGACACACAACTTGCTCAACACACAACTTTTATGTGTTTTTCTATTTATTACTCCTGAACATGTTCATCTGTGTCAATCCTATACTACAGTCATTCCAACAAATCAATCTCAAACTGAATCGAATATAACTGAGGAAGGAAGAGACATGTAGCCTTTACGATACCTTTATTAAAACAAATTTCCAATCCCAAGCCGAGCCAAGATGCTATCAACAATTTACAGCTACAAACTTACCAGAACTAAAGCAGATAGAAGAAAGTTAAGCTGACAAACATAAAAGTGTTTCTAAATTACTTTTCAGCGCAAGATTTTTCTTTTCTGGCCCAAGTGTATAACAGAACTGCATCATGGTCTCTTATACATGAATGCATTATTACTTTTCTGTTGTGTCATTGGAAGAAAAAGTATTGAACAAATAAGCAAAAACAACGCTTTTTTGCTTTTTTTTTTTCTTCTTATTGCTTCACAGTGCAATAACATTGTGTGAAATAAATGTGTAGGTCCATTTCCCAAGAGGAAAATGCACTTGTACTGAAATGAAAGAAAAAGGGCAAAATACTCTCCTGGCATAAAAATCTGCTTGCTGTTTTGAGAATAGATCATTCTGTCTTGTGTGACAGGGAAATCAGACTGTTTCTAATAATGGTTCCATTTTTGGTATGCAACACCCACACACATCTAAAGAATAATTACAGGAAATAATAAGCATGAATTAAAAATGCATGTAAATATGAGAGAGAGAGAGAAAGAGAGAGAGAGAGAGAAAGATGGAATGGGACCATGGAAAGAAAGTATAAAATAAGCCCAGGATTTAGGAGCAGTAACTTGTAATAGAATCCAATAAAATCACCTTCACCTTGAAACGTTAAAGATTCTACAGCTTCTTCATGAAATTTGTAATATATTATTTTTGGAGAATTTAATATCCTAATGAAACATAATGCAGCATTCATGATAAAAGTGTTCTATAGTTGGTTCAAAAAACAAGTCTGGAAAAAGGCTTCTATATAATATATTTATATTTATAAGATGAGTTTCATAAGTGTGTGACCTGAGGACCATAAGTGGTGAGATTTGTTTTTTTCTTTTTTTTCTTTTCTGAAGTGTCTGTTCTGTACCAAATGAAAGAAAACTCATGTCTCACAAGAGCTTTAAAATTCCCTGGAGCCTTTGTCAAATTCAATGTTTGTTACAATCGAGGCAACTTGTGTATGATGGTATTTCAGATTGATAAAGTACCAGCAGAATATAAAATGTTTCTTGCAAAATAAATCATTTTCCTTGAAATTTACCTTGGAAATGAAAACAATGCTACAAAAATAGATTTTAATGTCCAATCATCTGCTTGTCACTGAGAGTAAAAAAAACTGTTTATTATTAGACATATAATCATTGATAAGGTGAAGTTTATTAAAAATTTATGGAAGTCTTTAGTGTCACTGAGTGAGAGGCTGATGAGGGAATGACTCTTTATTGCTGCTATAATGTAAGTGATAACAGGAACTAACTTAAAGTATGATGTCATTTGATTATAAATAAAAATGTGGCAAATTGCTGTCATTTAAGAGGAATAAATACTTTGGACTGTGGTCACATTACCACATTGTTTATTATTTTCCTATAACTACAAGCCCTGTCATGTTATATTGTAACAATATTAGGTAGATGTTTAGTGTATATCCTGGTATGGCACACCCGACTGTCATATTCAAGTGGAATATAGGATCTTGATCAGCTGTATTCAGTCATTATGAAATGCCTGGCAACCAACATCCATGATCTGCCTGTGCGGATATTAGGTTAGGACAGTCATATCAATGCAGTATAGCTCTCTAATGGTGTGTGTGTGTGTGTGTGTGTGTGTGTGTGTGTGTGTGTGTGAGAGAGAGAGAGAGAGAGAGAGAGAGAGGGAGAG
>JANDJT010000103.1:13696354-13712063 GCA_024331685.1 Stegophilus panzeri
TGACATACCTTTATGACAAAAATATTAACAAACACTACAGTAATAGTGATGTCCTCAACAAGTCTCTAAAACGCGTCTTCTCAGTGAGAAAAGGCTGAAATTAACTTTGTGTTTATAAAGTATTTTAGGAACATTTTACACATTAAAAACAGCTCCAAACTGCTTTTCTGACAAGTTTTATGAAAATCTTATATTTGACATACCTTTATGACAAAAATGTTAACAAACACTACAGTAGTAGTGATGGTCTCAACAAGGCTCTAAATCGCGTTTTTCTCGGTGAGAAAAGGCTGAAATTAAGATTCAGTTTAAAATGTATTTTAGGAACATGCTAAACCTCACAAACAGCTCTAAACTGTTTTTTTTAACACGTTTTTATGAAAATTTATATTTGACCTACCTTTATGGACAAAAATACTAACAAACACTACAGTAATACTGATGTCCTCAACAAGGCTCTAAAACGTGTTTTCTCGGTGCGAAAAGGCTGAAACTAACGTTTTGTTTAAAAGTAGTTTAGGTAAAGGACATTCAACATGAAAGGCAGGAAAATAAGCTTTATGAAAGAACAGGGATGAGACAGGGAGAGTAAAACTGACATTAGATCTCAGAATGACATACGGTCCCAAAATGAGCCAGAGCCATTTTCATTACAGAGTATGCCCACTGTCCATGGAGCCTGCTGGGTTCAGTAATGGCTAAACTCAGCAGTAATCAGGAAGATTGGACCATATGGGACATGATACAGTAGATGTAGAGAGCTTAGCATTGGTTTTAAAGATCCATATAAAAGAATAATACCTCGAAGGCATAACGTTTCAACTAATGCTTCACAGAGCAGTTGCACAATAGGTAGATGAACTTTTACTAAATAAAACAAATATGTCATTTGGAGAAGGATGTGTTATAATAGCAGGGTGGTAGCAGTATGAGATACATGTCACACTGTTTCCTGCTGCGACCCTGGCAGCACTCTGTCTTACTGAGATACCTCAAGCTAAGTGTGCCCCTCTCCTGCTGTCAGTCAAATAGGGATTAGCAAAACAACTCCCTTCATGGGAGGGCCGATGGTGGCTGGCGAGTAGTAGATTGAGCCAGGATGGACAGACAGGGGGTCTCAGTGTGCAATCTGGGAGCAGTGGGAAGGTGCACACATGGGCCTGGCATCATCTCGAGAATAGCACAGAAGCTCAAACTGCATTTCATTCATGCTGAAAAGAACAACACACTGAACAACACACACTCTCTGAGATATACACATGGCAAGGCTGGCTCAGGCTTTGCTCCCTAGCGAAGCGTACGTGTGCCACTTCCCTCCACCTTCAATGCCAGCCCTATGCAGCATGGCATGACCACCTGGTCAAACAGAGGGCCAGGACTTGAATTCACACACCGAACACACAAAATTAGATAAGCCATGCAGGAAAACACTAAATTTCTTAAATGCTTACAACCTCAAATCTTGTAGAGTCTGCAGTTTCATATGGATAGTACAGTAGTTATCAAATCAACATCCATAAGGGCTGTTTCACCACTTATCTAGAACAACACAGTGTTAAATTATATCCCCGGATAAGTAATAACACAGGGATAACTTCATATCTACAAATCTACAACCACATTTCATATCTCCTTGGGGCATTCGTATCCTCTAGGGGTATTTATCTTTCTGCTGCATATGATGCACATCTTCATATGTAAAACATAAATTTAAAGCAGGTTATGATCAACACCATACAGTTTAGACCTGCTTCAATATAATACTACACTACACTGAGGATCGGTATTCTGCTAACAGTTTGATTTCAGTCAGCATGTCATTCATATTTTGCTCAGACTGGAAGGCACTTTGAGAGAAGCTTGAAAATATGGAGTGATGCAAATAATCAACAATAGCAACCAGTTTGGTGTCACCCACAAGAGGATGGGTTCCTCTCAGGAAGGTGCCACAGTCAACTCTTGCTTGCTCATTAGGGATCTAAATCTATATCCAGATTTCTATAAATCTGCTTTCCGAAATCGGATAATGCTATACAAATAAAATGTAAATGAACTTGTAGAATTCAGTACAGAGAGAGTGGTCTATATTGCAATTCTGAAAACTCAGTCAGGAACAGTCACGTCTCAATTCGCTTAAAATCAGCTCAGTGTTAGTACAAATCAGGAAAGAAGAAAAAAGTGGACCGACCGGAGAACCTCTATTATTATTTATTTCTATCAAAGAGTGCTTTGAAATATTATTATTATTATTATTATTATTATTATTATTATTATTATTATTATTATTATTATTCAGCCATCCATTTTCTGTACCGCTTAACCTACACAGGGCACAATCGCACACACTCTCACACAGCCATTCACACACTATGGACTATTTAAAGATGCCAATCAGCTTACAACGCATGTGTTTAGACTGGGAGAGGAAACCAGAGTACCCAGAGGAAACCCCTGAACCATGGGGAGAACATGCAAACTACACACACGCAGACCCTGAAGGTGTGAGGCAAATGGGTTAACAGGCTAACCACTATGCTACCGTGCCCCCCGTTGTTGTTGTTGTTGTTATTATTAGTATTATTATTATTACTGGGTTTTTTTGTTTTTTCTAAGCAGCCATTTTAGGTTCTTTAATGCTTTTCTGAAGTCCTGAAATCTTAAAGCCTCCATTTTATAGTGCTCTTCTGAGATTACTATAGTGTGTCACAGTGAATTTTTTATGACTGCACACAAACCATGACTAAATGCGGCTCACTTTCAGAGAAAGCGTTATTTCAGGAATGGTTTCATTAGAGCTCCCATAAGAAAGTGGGAGATAAAGGTAGACCTCAAAATCTATCTCACGTCAGTGTGGAACAGATAAGCCTTGTATGATAATTTAATTTGGTAAATGGATCACTAGAGTTGGCTCTAGTGACAGTGCTGCATTTAAATGCAGATTTGAATATCTTTTGATCTTCTTAGGTGTGCGGCATGGGTCAGCCATCACACATACATACACACGCACCTGCACACCCACTTACATTTTTTTCACTGTCACTCTGTTAAACATTATTTTAGCTTGGACTATCTTAAATAACCACATAATGCAGAACTGCAAATCCAGCATAGTTTGTGTGCGTGTGTGTGTGTGTTTACGCAGAGTTACAGTCACTGGTGTATTTTTATCGCTAACAAATTGAGACACAACAGAAGGGAAAAACATGAGCTCCTGTGGAAAAATAAACAACCACTGGAATGAAAGAAAGAAGAAAATAGAGAAAAAAAGAATGATAGAAATCAAGTCAGAGTGGCGTGACTACAGGATGATCACAGGTTGAGTACTCTCTGATGACTGTGTTTGTTTGTGTGTGTGTGTGTGTGTGTGTGTGTGTGTGTGTGTGTGCGTGCGTGTATGTGTGTGAGAGAGAGAGAGAAAGAGAGTGAGAGAGCGATCCATGACTATTGATTGGAGAAGATATGGAGAAAAGTATATAGATACTATCCGTATATTTGAGTTATACAAACATCACATTTTCTTTTGCCGTGGTGTTTTTTTTAATGTTGTTTTTCTTTGCAGTGAAATAGCTAGGGGTAAGATTTGCCTTTAAAAATATATAAATACATGTTACCATTTTGAAATGTAAAAAATCTGAACACAAAATACATTTTATGTAAATAAGGTGAAGCTTCCAGGATTCCAAGGCAAAGTACACATGCCAGATATTTGTTTTTAGGGTTCTATAAATTATAAATTATAACCCATAATTGTGAATTGTATGTTTTTTAAATGCAGATCTAATCCCTAGTTCGAAACTAAGACAAAAATTGCCTTAAAAAATGTCTACAATCACTAAAATAACTATTCATTACAACCGTGGTGAGCAGAAAAGCATCTCGGAACACAAAATACCTTGAGGCCGATGAGCTACAACATCAGAAGATGGCTTCGGGTTCCACTCCTGTCAGCCAAGAATACGAATATGAGTCTACAGAGGCAGTTGAAGATTGGAAAACAAATAGGCAACACGTTCTCAATGTATGTAATGCTATAAGCACAATCAGACTATTAATTGAACTCTGTCGGCCCCCGTTGGTTGGGAGTTTGGGAGGCAGGTTCAAAGAGTGAAATAATCATTCTAATGTTGTTGTACGGGTGTGTGAGTGTGTGTGCGACTGTGCCCTGCGATGGGTTGGCACCCTATCCATGGTGTTCCCCACCTTGTGCCCTGAGTCCCCTGGAATAGGCTCCAGGTTCCCCGTGACCCTGTGTAGGTTTAGTGTTACAGAAATTGGATGGATGGAAGTTGTTATACTTCACCTACTTAACCTTGACTAATGCACCTTTAAGTCATCATTTAATAAGTAAAAGTACTTTTCTTTGAGTGAGACTTTTGGTCATTCTACTCAGCTTTAGTGAAGACATCATTATGAACTTTTTTTATAGGTCATACAACTGTACATAAAGCAGAAACTGCTAGAAGAACACAAAATGGCACACAATTCCCAGATTGAATGAAGCCTTTTAGGTTCATATTATAAGACCTCTCTCTGCACGCTGTCCTCCTCATGGGTCAGTGACTTCCACAAACTGCTTTCATGTAGTTTGTCAAGCTCTCACATTTGGCCTTATCCCCTTTCCCTCTCTTCCACCTCTGATTAATAGAACAACTTTCTTTATTGACCTGAACTAGCCCATGGAGGACTCTACTCAGAGCAACAGAAGGTAGAATATCATGTTCAGTAAGAGGTGATGTGTTTCTACACTCATAACTGCTTATTGCACAATTAGGGAGAATTACAGAGTGTATAATGCTCCACAGAACTGATTTGTAGGTAATAAATTCAGTGGACCATGCACATCAGTATTGTCGTAACTAATGAGCAGTGAAAGAGAGGATGGACCTATAATCATACACACACTCACTCACACACGGTAGATGAAAGATGGTGTAGGTTACCCGTAGTTTAAGCTTAATAAATGCACTGGATGGATATGTGAGGATTTTTGTTGCTGCCTTTTACTGCATTTGGAAAACAAGAGTGGCTCTGTTAGGCTGTGGGAGACATTTTGCTGGCATGGTTTGTGTCTCCTTTTCTCATTAGTGGGAAGAGTCACTGCAAAGCTAAATATAAACTTATTTTGACTGATCACCTTGAAACAAATTATATGCTCTATATGGCATTCGTATTCACCAGATCTCAACCTAATTGAACACCTACAAAATATTTTGTAGTGATGTGTTAGACAGTGTTCTCTACCTTCATCATCTAAATACTAACTAAGGGAATATGTTTTGGAAGCTTCTGTAGAGTTACAGAAACTTGTACAATCTATGGCAAGGTGCATTGAAGCTTTTTGTTGCGTAGGGCAGCTGAAACACTTTACTGAGACACTTGATGTTGGTTTTTCCTTTAATTGGCATAATATTCAACTGTTCACTATATCCGTATATAATTTGAATTGTTAAATAACAAAAGAATTAAATATTAACATTATTTGTGATTTGAATTCAGTTATTACTAGCCTTACATTATGACAATTGCCCATGCATACAAGTCCTTGTGAATGAGCTGGTACTACAGAAATGACCAAATTAGAATGAGAGCATTTATACACTATATGGCCAAAAGTATTTGGACACACGACCATCACACCCATATGTTGGTCTTTTGCAAAACTGTTGCAGAGTCAGAAGTACACAATTATCTAGAATGTCTTTGTATGCTATATACCATGTCAAGGATGTAAACAATAACAAACAAGTTACAGTGCTACCGCGAATGTCTGGTCCTGAAGCATTTCCGGTGGCGCCATTTTTAAAACCCGGACCTGTCAAAACAAAATGACTAGTTCGTATTTTTTAGGGCTAGCTAAAACTGAACAGTTAAGGTATTTACAAAAATCTGAAAATAAATGATTAACTGCCATTACTTTCAATAAGATTGAGGCAACAACTTTTCAAACAGAACATGAAACATTTACCTGAAGTAACAGTCAGACATGTACCATTATCTGGTTGATATCGAGTGCGTCTACATGAGAGATGCAGTAAAAGCGTATTGCAGTCTGGATGCCTACAATTATGTCCTTAGCAGAAAAGTTGGGAACATTTATTTGTACAATATGGATGACATTTGCCTTGTGTTTGGTGAAGCTGGACTAAGTCAAACGGTGTCAAAATACTCTGCATGGTTCAGCACTATGATGACCGGGGAGGGTATTAGTAGACACTGCATGTTAACAAACACTACTGTTATTGTTTAAAATGCATTAGTACATGTTAGAATTAACATTAACCAAGCTTAATAAGTGATGGAAAACTGTTGTTTTCACTACAATTCAAAATGCTAAGCGAAAACAGGTAAGCAAAAATAGATGTAAATTCTAAGAGTTTATTAAAGAGTTCACAGGTAAACAAGTCCAAATTGAGTGGCAGAGTCATAGTCCACAACAAAGGGTCAGGTGATATGCAAACAGTACAAACTGGCCAAAACCAAAAAGCAGAAGCTAGAATGTGAGCAAGATCAAAACCAGAATGGCAATACACAAAAGAAATGCTTGGTAAGGTCAGATACGAACACAATGAGTGATACTTCGCAATGAGAGAGTGAGACTGCAGTCCTAATATACAGAGTGGTGATTTTGTACAGGTGTGTATGTGATTAGAAGTCAGGTGAGTGTGAACATGACAGCCCGATGAGAAGTGCAGTCTTCATCAGCCATGTTGGTAAACCGAGGTGTGTCCTGGGGAACCAAATTCTCTTCAGGTGCAAGGATAGACCTGACAAAAATCAATGAATACTGTAATTCAATGGCAAAAATGTTGTTTATTTACTAGAGTTAAAATGTGTGCTACATATCCTAGAGTTGCTTATAGGTATACAGCCTTCTCGCTTCACTGCTGCAATCCAGGCATCACATTGTGTTTTGTTTTGTTTTTCGGAAATCTAAACACTATATCTTTTGGTCTGAGGGAGCATCCAACCGCCGAACAACATGGTCCTAATTTTAATGCTGACATTTTTAATCTTACGATTAAATACGTTATTGTAATCTCACTGTGCATAAAGAGCCTCCGCTATTGTTTTGAATGTGCTTGACAACTAGCTGAAAACGTCCAAGGAACAAAGATGTCGCTTCCTTAAACTGACGAATAGCCGTTGAAATGGTATGTTGCATTACAATTTCGCTTCACTGGAATTAAGGGGCCCAAACCTGTTCCAGCACAAAGCAAGGTAAATAAAGACACTGTTTGCTAAAGTTGATTTGGAAGAACTCGAGTGGCCCAAGCCCTGACCTCAACCCCACTGAACTCCTTTGAGATGACTTGGAACGCTGACTGTGTACCAGACCTCCGCACTTGACATCTGTGCCTAACCTCACAAATGCAGCCACGCTCCAAAATCTTGTGGAAAACCTTCCCAGAAGAGTAGAGGTTATTATAACAGCAAGGGTTGGTGGGTGAGACGGGGGTGATGGTCAACTCCATGTTAATGCCCATGACTTTGGAATGGGCACACATGGGTGTGATGGTCAGGTGCCCACATGCTTGGCCATAAAGTGTAAAGGGTAAAGTAGCTGGCACTATTGTCAGAGCTGATGTTTTTAGAAAATTAATCAACATTTTCTAACCAGTCAGATTCGAGAATTTAGCAGCACTACCAACTAAACAAGGCTATACACACTATTACTAATAACATAATGTGGGTATGTTTAGCAAAAATAATGGAGAAACATTCAACAAATTGAACAAAGGCTTGTGAGATTTGGGGTTGAACAGGTCATAGGTAACGGTCCTCATTAACAACCAGGCGTTTGAACTAGTCCTTTCCTCCCAAGTGCCTCTAAATACATATTTTAAACAAGGCAACAGGGAAGTCATTTTTAAACAAGGCATTGCTTTTTTTCCTCTTGAGAGTGAATTTGCTTGTTAATCAGCTTTCATGCTGAACGCTGTATTCAAGGACGTAATTAAAAAAAAAAGGAAAAAAGCAAAGTAAACAAAACAACAATGATTCAAACATAAGAGCAGAGTGGAATGTAAACAAGGCCATGATTGATATCTGGGTAGTAATTTCTGAAGTGTAAAAATGGTTATAACAAAACATTCCAACTTCGGGCATTCATTTTCTAAAGCATCCCACTATGCACACACACACACACACACACACACACACACACACGCGCGCACACACACACACACACACACACACACACACACACACGCTAGAGCAATATCAAACTGCTCATACACTTGAATAGTCTTGAAAAATGGCTGGTGTTGGAATATTAGATGGATGTTAGTGCACAGCAGAAATTACAGATTTTAATCAAATACACATTCTACAACAAAACTCCAGCAACTGAAAAGGTGCACTTAAATACATTTAGGCCTGATGTATGCAGCAAAACTTAAAATGCATCATTGTTGCCCTGTTTTTTTTATAGTGATGCATTATGAAGGTCATGTAATCTTTGATGTGAAAATTACATTCATTCGTTTTTAAGTAACTGCTTCAGGGTCATGATGGATCCGGAGCTTAACCCAGGCTCAGGATTGAACCGAGAACCCTGGAGCTGTGAGATATTATAATGAATATCAGGCTTTCAAAATGTCCGCGATGCTCCAGTGCCACACATCATCAAAACAGAGAAGAGTTTGTACACTCTGTACACAAGACAGTGGGCAAAGTGTTTAAAATGTTTAAATAACCTAATAACGAGAAATTTAGTCAACAGAACAGAACTGATGGAATTAATCAGAGATCATTTTCTCACTGATGTAAGAGCAAACAGAGATCAGTGGAGTGAAGAGACAATGATTAGCATGTGTTTAAATGCTGCGAGTGCCTTTTACCTCAGGTGATGAGACAGAGACTGATGTGGATGATGCTAATAATCGAAATGAGAACTCATTTCCCATTGTAAACATATCTTTTTTGGGGTTTTTTAAATGGCAGCAATGATGATTTCACTTTTTTTTTTAAGTACATTAGGTTATAAACATAGAGATAGGCAGGGCATCTTATAGTGAAATTGAAATATAATCTTTTTCACTCTTCTTAAAAATAACTTTTATCACTGTTTAAAACTGTTAGATGATTTTTGTTCTATCACAGTTGTGTTGATTTACTTGAAAACATCATTCAATCTCTATAAGTGCAATATTTGCCGTTCGCTAAAATTTGATTTGGTGCTTAGCCATTTATGTTAGCTACTGGAATTGATGCTACTCTAACCTGGCAAAGAACATTAACTTAGCACTAACTAGCATTAACTCAGTTAATGTTAGGAAATTTGTGAAACTTTTGCTTTTTCAAAATTAGATGCTGTTCTTGCCTTCTAGGGAAACAAAGTAGACGTCTCATTTTATAGTCTTTGCTTACTCCAGTATGCTAAAACATTTTCAGCGTTCAACACTGCAGTCTGGTTACCTATACATATTCAAACACACACTCATAGCCATAGCATTAACTACACTGTGTAGCATGAGAAGGTCATTGCTGGTGACGAATTGGCACAATCCTTGATACGTTTTTCTACATTGATGTACTTGAATGGATGCTTTAAACTGAAATGATTACATGCTAAACTGAGTCAGTACTATTTATATAGTATATTGTACAATCAATGGCTGGATAAGGGAAGAATAGAACTTCAAGATTTGTAACGGGTAACTCTGGATAAAAGTATCTGCCAAATTATTAAATCTGAATGTAAATGTAATGCTATGCTGATCCTACATAGCAATGGATACTTGTAACCAATGTTCTATGTTGAACTAGTGATTTTTTTGGTAAATCACTTTGGTAATGCCATATAATAAGTGGGATGATGTAGAGAGAGCTGGACATTATTGCATTATTATAAACCACTTTACAAATTTTTACATTGCTAATAAAAATGTACTGTAAATGAATAAATTATTGCCAGAAAGTCTTTAGGGCCTTTGATATCACTCACTTTTCCCATGTCTTACAGAAAAAGCCATTCAGTGATATTTGCTCATCTGTATTTGTTTGAGAAGTGCTCATCTATTTGCCAAAAGGACCCACAGAACACAAATAAGGAGATGATTACTCTTCATGCATATTTATGGGTAAATAAGTGCTTCCACTCGTGGCGTTTGCATTGCGTTAATCCATTGTCGAGAGGGATCTTCATCCCACGCTTTCTGATTAAACTCATTTTCATATCCGGACTCATTTTTGGATGCCGCATAATCATCAGACAATAACGGCTCTGTGCAAAATTGGATGAGTGTGATTGCCTTCAGTGGGATGAAACTATCAGGCAAGGACTTTTAATATTCATTTATGTTACGTGTCACACTAGTGTAAATAGGAACTGTTGATATCCGTTAATATCCAAATTTCATATTTACACTAGTGTAATATATATATATATATATATATATATATATATATATATATAGTAAATACAGTATATGGTTTTTTTTATATGTCTGAAAGAAGATACAGTGGATTTTTCTATTTTGTGTACGTTGGGAGTCTACATGCTTTGTGTGTATGCATGTGTGAAGTCGGTCACAGTCGAACAATAACAGTAAACTGCAGTCGAACAATAACAGCATTGGTTTGTGTGTTTATCTGCCATTTTGAACCCATTCTACCTAGACTGTTGGGAAGGTTCCCACAAGGTCCCAAATCTTAGGAAAGGTCCTAAATCTCCCCTTTCTCTCTTTTCTTAGCTATAAGCTAGCTAACTGTGATGAGTGATATACTGTATATTTTCCTCCTAGAGTCAGTGAACTGTACAGTCAGTGTTATAGATTTAACAAGCAAATATGTCTATATACTGATTGATCTAAAGCAAATACTTGTATATACAGCATAACTCACTTAAAGGTACGAGGTGCTACTTTGTTTTCTTCTGCTACTGTGAGCAGCCATATTGATTTAATGTCACTCCATGGACTTGGAGGAACTCGTAGTTGAGAAGTTCATGAGTATGAATTTAGAGTTTGTGGAGGGGGCAGTTTGCGTTTCCTTTCGCTTTGGCTTGGAAGTTGGAAATGACAAGTTATGACCTCTATCTGACCTCAGCATAAGCATAATTGAAATGACTAGAGCTTTAAAATAAAAAAGTTTGTTTCTGTTAACATTTCTGTTAACACAAATTGTCCAAAATGTGCTTGGTCCAAAGTTACATTCGGGAGACCTTTTTGAATGTCCTTTTTATCACAGATGAAATGACAAAACTTTAAAATTGAAAAAGTGAAAGCTTTAAAATTCTGTCCCATTTTGAACAAACCAGTTACATACATTAATGTGCATACATTTATTGTCACCCTAGTTTAATATACAGGGTGTCCCAAAAGTCTCCATACATAGGGAAAATTAACACTTTTTAGCAAAATGTCTTCCAAAAGTGTTCATACTTTTTTATTTTCTTTTATTTTTTTTTGCAGAAAGCGTTTAAGAATACCTTTGACAAAAGAAGAGTGCATTGAAGTCATTCTCATGGCTGGATCAGGAAGCTGTCACAAAGTTAGACAGTAAACATGCCAAACACACCACACATGACACTGTTGCCAAAGTTATTAACAAAATTCAAAAAGACTGGAAGTGTTGCGGGCCAACCGAGAAGTGGACGTCCATGGACACCCACTGATGAAGGCACAACCCATGTGGTGCTGGCAAACATAGTCCCCTACATATGGAGACTTTTGGGACACCCTGAAAAATCTGTAATATCTGTAATAAATTATAACAAACATCCAAATGTGATTCAGACAGTTAACACATAATATAACCCGGAGGAATATACACAGAACAACAAGTATAAAATCCCATTAGTAGATATAACCCTATGCCCTACATAACTCAGGAAAGTAGGTGGAAAAGTCTGACAGCTGATTATTTCCACCACTAAAATAGATTTACAGTAAACCAATCAATTAGTCATATACCATTATGAAAATATCAAAGTGATTTGCTCAGGTATCACCTAGCCCACATCTCATGATGACTTATCTGTGCCAAAAAGATAACAAGAATATGTCTATCACATCCATGTGATATCCGTGATCTTATGTCTCATTTCACACTTGTTTATGATTATTAAAACAGGACTCTCTAAAACCGAAATCTGAAGTCAGATGTCCATTTAGAGGAATACAGATGGAACAAAGAACAATATTCTCTCTCCCTCTTTCTCTCTCCCTCTCTCTCTCACACACACACACACACACTTCTCAGATGTCTTATCCAACAACAAGCCAAAGAAAAATCACTTTATCATTTTCCAAGCAGCAAAATAATTGAACTAAAACTCTATCCAACATGATTCAATTTAATTTAAAGCAATCAATCCAAGCTGAGAAAATATTACTGCAGCTTGAAGAGCCTGATAAAATGTGATGTGCAGAAAATGAATGTGTATTCATAAACATATACACATGCACAGATCTCCTACCTTCTCATAATAATGCAGCTCATAGTCCAGTATGATGCCATTGGGTTGTTCTGGCTGTGGCCATGACAGCGTGATGCTCCTCATGGTGGAGCTGACCTGGTGCATTATGGGAACCATGGATGGAGCTAAGAGAGGCAGAGAGAGGGAGAGAGAGAAGGGAGAGAGAGACTGGGGTAAGAAAGAGAAAGTCATTCCAAACAACCCTCTCCTGCTGTGTTTACTCAGCTGTTCAATTGATCTGACCTCTTCAGAAAGACAACAGAGAAAACACAAACACACACACACACACACACACACACACACACACACACACACAGTAGAGAGGTATTAAAGAGTTCCCATTTTTTATTTATTAAACAGCATGTACTGTATGTGTTGATGCATTTTATTTACACAGTGCACCACTACAAGGGAAAAGGTTTACCAGTGAGTAAATAAATTGTAACAAAAATTATTTAAATAAATATTTATTGATAAATGTAAACAAAAAAGATTTTTTTTATTTTTATAATGCACAACAAAGCCATATCAGAGCTCCCATTATAGCTGAGGTTAATGTCGCGTTCATTGTGACTTGTAAGTGATAATTTGCCAGGTCCAATAATTAGTAGTATATAAGTAATAAGTAGTAATAACGGACAAAAAAACATGGACACCTCCATGAAAGTGTTTCTTTCATTTGCTCTGTCAGAGCATGTAAAGCTCACTTTTACAGTTACAGGCCTGAGTGGCTATTGGTACTGATATACTATACTGAACTTCATGCAACATTTTGGACTGAAATTGCAGTACTGCAACAACAGCGGACAATAGCAAGTGGCTTAGCAACAAGCTAACTGGTTAACGTTAGTCATAACTCTAATGATGATGATTACTTTCTCAAGTGATTAGAATCATAGTGGCAATGATTAGTATGGTTTTAATTAAGTATTAGGATAAATCAAAGTTATAGATTTAACCAAGTACTGTATCTGTATATTAACTGATCTAAAGCTAATACTGCTGTAAAGTAATTTAGAAGTAGAGAAGTAGAGTAGTACTTTACACTGTGCACAGTGTGTGTGACTATGTTGATTTGATGTCACTATGTAAATAGGGAAGGAACTGGTAGTTGAATACTACCCCAAGTTGACTAGTAGAAATTTTAAATTAGGCAGGCATTTTCAGTGGTTTTTATTAGTTGTAGGAGGGGAATTACAAATTTTGCCTTGAATGCAGCACAAGGTTATTGTGACAGCGGACCTGCCGCCCACACGCACCAAGACCGATGCACTCCTTGCGCAACTGCTGCCCGGGTGCTGAACGGTCAGCTCCACTTCAGCACCCTGTTTGTTGACAGCACAGGAGCACATGGCTGCAAGGAGGGGCTATGGAGGCACACACGGCTGGTGGCCAATGATTGGAGCTGCCGCTCTTCACCCTCCTGCAGGAGCAAGGAGAATATAAAAGGGCACAACCAACCCAGATAGGTGAGCACATTCTCCTGTCTAGACATAGCTGATGCGTTTTTCTCTATCCCTCACAGACGCCGAAGAAGATGACGCTCCCTTGCCACGCTGCACCCTAAGCCGGCACCCACAACCAGCTCGACGCTGCTGCAGCCCGCTTGGCACTCCCCCGCCAGGAAGACTGTGATGACCACCTTCTTCACCTCAATTCCTCACTCCCTTACCGTCCCTGTTCTTCCACATTTTAAAATAAAAGAGCACTTTTTTCCTCACTCCTGCCTCCTGTGTGCATATGTTCCACCCGCCGCAGCCTAGAGTAGCCACTGTTATACCCAATGTACTTATTGGCTTCATAGATCTACCCAAAACCAATAGGGTGATCAGTAAATATATACACTAATATTAATATTAGTTAACATTTATAGTAATGGTAACATAATAACATTTAACACTTAATACAAACACAATAATACAAACACATATTGGAGAAGGGTCATGTGCTGCATTCGACTAAATGTACAGGTAAACTCATAATTTCCGACTAGATAAAGACCCTCAACTCAGAATTCCTACTTGGGAACTGGGCAGTCTTCTAAACCCCAAGTTCAGCAAGTGACATCAAATCACTAATCAACAGGAAACAAAGTAGCCCATAACTGATTAAAAGGTAATAGTGGTTACTTTGTTTACATCAACAGTATGTCAAAAATTCTTACCTTTAAATGAGATATACTTTATATACAAGCATTTGCTTTAGATCAGTCAGCATGCAGACATGTGTGCTTGTCAAATCTATAACAGTGACTGTACTGTTCACTGATTGGAGGAGGAAAATATAAATCACCCATTATAGTTAGCTGGTTAGCTTGTTGCTAACAAGAGACAAACAAGGAGGCGTCCATGTTTTTTTCCCACTTTGTAGCTCGAATGCACAAAAATAGTCAAAATATGATGTAGTTCCGAGCTCCAAATTCCCACTTCCAAGATAAACCCAATGAAGCATACTGCAGCCAGCCTGCAGCCTCACTTTGGCCCTGTGCAGCTCTACCCAAAACAAACATGGCAGATACCAGACTCAAGATGGTAAATTAAACAAGATAACAAACATAACCAAAACTTCACAACATGCAACAACAAAATAGATAAGTCCAGGAAATTACCTTGCATACAGTCTGCATGTGTGTGATGTGTATATTTTATATGGCAGACTGGATGTGATTTTATATAGTGGCTGTGTGTGTGTGTGTGTGTGTGTGTGTGTGTGTGTGTGTAAAATCAGGCTAGGTGCTAGTTCCGTGTGTGCACCCACAAAAGTACCTATGAACGTGTTTGTGTACACAGGGTTAATTAAATGTTAAAGTGAATTGCTGCCAGGGCCATGACAGAATCTGCTGTACACACACACAAACACAAACACACACACACTCTCACACACACACACACACACACACACTTTCACCTCAGTAAAATAAATAAATAAATAAATGAAAATAAAAAAAACTTTAAACAGAAGCTATGAAAACAGAAATTGAGCAGTGGTGGTTATTTGAAGCTTTTTGTATGATACAGTGCCCTTTAGAAATGGAGTTCATTTCCCAGTCATAGTTTTTTTGGTCTCTACAATATTTGTTTTATCCTCTATGTCTTTAAACACACACTCACTCACACACACACACACACACACACACACACACACAAACACACATACAGTATCTCACAAAAGTGAGTACACCCCTCACATTTTTGTAAATATTTGATGATAACTTTTCATGTGACAACACTGAAGAAATGACACGTTGCTACAATGTAAAGTAGTGAGTGTACAGCTTGTGTAACAGTG
>JANDJT010000103.1:13713628-13723866 GCA_024331685.1 Stegophilus panzeri
ACATGAAAAGATATAATCAAATATTTACAAAAATGTGAGGGGTGTACTCACTTTTGTGAGATACTGTATATACCAATCAACCATAACATTAAAACCACCTGGCTAATATTATGTTGCTGCCAAAACATCTCTGACCTGTGCAGGCATGGACTCCACAAGACCTCGGGACTAGACACAAGCAAGCCTGATTACTGCAAACCCTGTTCAATCAAATCAACACTTAATTTGAACTTTTTCAATAGCATAACATTGGTTAAAATGTCTTACCCAGTAACACACTATGCCAAAGTTAAAAGAAATTCCAGCAATAATGAGGAAGAAGGTGATTGAAATACATCTCTCTGGGAAGGGTTACAAATCTATTTCAAAGGCTCTGGGACTCCAAATAACCACAGTGAGAGTCATTATCTCTAAATAGAAAACCTCGGCACAGTAGTGAACCTTCCCAGAAGTGGCCAACCTTCCAAAATTCCTTCAAGAGCACAGCAACAACTCATCCAGGAAGTCACAAAAGAGACAAAAACTGCTAACCCATAAGAACATAAAGGCTCATATGAATTTTGCCAAAACACACCTTTTTGGGAGAATGCGCTGTGGATTGATGAGTTGAAGGTTGAATGGGTCCCATTACATCTGGCATAAACCAAACACCAAATTCCACAAAAAGAACATCATCAAGCATGGTGGTGGAAGTGTGACGGTATGGGGATGCTTTGCTGTTTCAAGGACTGGGAAACTTGCAATAACTGAGGGAAACATGAATTCTGCTCTCTACCAGAAAATACTAAAGGAGCATGTCCGGTCTTCCATCTGTAAGTTGAAACTCAAGTACTACATATAGGCAGAGTAGGCAATTGCCCAGGGCCTCAGGCTTGGAGGCGGGGCCTCCATAACCGTAACATCCCTATACGCTAGTCCACCAATCAAGACAGGCAGCATAAAACTAGGCTCTTTGTCCATTAGATATAGATGAATTGTCACTCACCTGTAGTGAAACTAATTAATATTACCATTTCAAAGTGGGTCCCACCCTCTGAATGTATGAAGAGATAATATGATAAAATGCAAAAATCCAACTTTTCTGCATCTGAATAACTTTAAGTCAGTGACTTACGATGGCACAGAAACAAACAGTTCCTTTAGGGGCTACTGAGCGAAAGGCTAAATAGTCATGCATAGAAAGTGTAGCTCATGTTGCAGATATGTGAGATGTCATCATTTATTTTGGAGTGACTAATGTATTCTAAAAATAAACTTGGCCTTGTTCTGTCGATCAGTGTCATTTCGGGACAGATGATTTACCAGTTTATTCTGAATTCAAAAGAGCGCGAGTGACTGTCAGACACTTTGAATTTGCGCGTACAATGACATTGTGTCGGGAGCTGACTCGCAAAATATTAAAGTAAAAGTAAAGAAGTTTGTATTCAAAGTCAAAGAGCAAACACACTATAGCATTTTTTTATGTTTCAAAAAAAGTATTTCAATTGTCTGTATATCTTCTAAATTCCGCTGATGTTTACATTAATGCGCTAACATAATACTTCATTTTAGTTTTCAAATCATAAATAAAATACTTGTTATATTTATTGAAAAATAAGCATAGAATTTTATGAAGAAATGAACTATTCTTTCTGCTTATTAGTTTGTCTCTTTCACTTCCACCAGCAGTTGATTTATGCATATAGTGCATATTTAAGGTACTGCACTACAATACATAATATGACTATATCTATAGTCTATACTGGTTCAATAGGAGGGGGAAATCCTGTCCAGAAGAGTGCCTCTGTAGGTGGCCATGGCCATGATGGGATCCTTATCAAAGGAATAAGAGATGAGCCAGATGACCTTTCATTCTTTAATTCTTTTTGTAGTATTTACCTTAGTTAAAATTTAATTAATATAGGCATATAAGTATAAATATACAAATATTAATACAGTTGTTTTATACAAAAAAAAAAAAAAAAAAAAAAAAAAAGGTTAGGAATCATATCTGTTATATATAAGTGCTTTTTATTTATTCTGAAATGTGGAGGGGAGGAGTGGTCCGGGGGGGCCTCCTCCAACATAAATTTTGCCTAGGGTCTACAAATGTCTAGAACCGGCCCTGCTCAAGTGCAACTGGATTATGCAGCAAGACAATGATCCAAAGCATAGGAGTAAATCCTAGTCCTAGAAGTAAGTGAAAGACTGATCTCCAGTCTTTAACTCTTGCTAAAGGTGGCACAACCAGATTTAAGTTTAAGGGGACAATTAGTTTTTCACATTGGTGATAGGTGATGGATAATTTTTTGGCATCAGTAAAAAAAACAAAAAAAAAAAACTGTATTGTGTGTTTACTCAGGTTGCCTTTGTTTTATGTTGTATTACATTTGAAGATCTAAAACTATTTAGTATGAGATACACACAAAAACAGAAGAAATCGGGATGGGGCAAATACTTTTTCACAGCACTGTATATATCCTCTCTATACTCTCTATCCTTCTCTCTCTCTCCAGTGCATTTTCGACATCCATCCTATTGTCTACTGTCCACATTAAACACTCAATTAATCACTAAAGACCTGCTGTCAAGCCCGCAGCTCAACTCAGCATGATATTACTTTAATGGAAAGGATTTAGTTACCACCATAGCCGCTTAGCCAAAACATGCGCGTGCACACACACACACACACACACACACACACGCACACGGCCTGATAATAGACAAAACAGCTCAAAGACTATACATTGGCTAGCTCAACATCATCCCATGCCATCTCCTCGTCTTTCCTCAGCTAATGCCCCATTTGTCCATCCTTCCATTCTTTCCTTATCTCGGTCTCTCTCTCTCTCTTTCTCTCTCTCTCTTACCCAGTCAATTACTGTCGGCAGGCCCTCATTGTTACAGACAGCTGGGGAGTTTTAAATTGCCTTTCCTGCATTTTTCTCTCCCAGAGAGAAAGAGAAAAAGTGAGAATGGAAAATGGTAACTTTCACATACACTGTAGTAGCTTGAAATTATTAACTGGGAGCAAACATACACACACACACACACACACACACTCACACACACACGTATGTATGTGAAAGTTACACTTCTAGGAACTTTTGGTTCAAAGAACTTTCAATCTGTCAGTTTTTTAGGTGTTCTGATAACATTTCTTTTCAATATTTGCAAACGTTACTACAATGTTTCTGCACCATTTTTAGTTTAGTTGTCTGCACCATTTTTAGTCTGTACCGCTTATCCTACACAGGATCACGGGGAGCCTGGAGACTATCCCATGGAACTTGGCGGGGGACACCCTGGACAGGGTGCCAACCCATCACAGGGCACAATCGCACACATATTCACACACTATAGACAATTTGGAAATGCCAATCAGCCTACAGCGCATGTCTTTGGACTGGAGCAGAAAACTGGAGTACACAGAGGTAACCCTCGAAGCACAAGGAGAACATGCAGAACATGCCGTACACTAAGCCACCGTGCTCCCCAGAGCATGAACATTAGTGTTTAGAATGTTTTTTTGTGAAATTGCATGCTGAATAAAAGAAGATTCTACAAGTCTGAAGAAACATTATGTTTGCCTAAACATCATACCCTGTGTACGTTAAACTTCTCAAACACACACACACACACACACACACACACACACACACGGCACAGTGCCACACCAACTCTCCTCTTCTCTGTTGGCATGTTCTACTAATCTCTGCTCCCTTGTTCAGTTCCTGACTGTTAGACCAGCACTGGAACGATATTCATCACCAACAGCTTCTCACTCCACACACACACACACACACACACACACACAGTCTCGCTGAATCCTTTTAAGGTTTTCAGCATTTAAGGTTGACATATCGAAAATCTGAGAAGACAGGAGACTCATATCATTAATTTCCTCCTAAAGAAAACACTGTCTAGCAATTCCAATAATGTACCACCTACAGTACAACTCATTAAGACCATGTAACATTGTCATCTAAAAGCTAGGCTCTGTCACAAACTCTAGAATTAATGCCTAATAGATGTTAAAACAACATAAGCCATAAAAAATGCAAACAGATATATGATTAGACTCCCTTCTGACAAGATACATGCTGCATTGTGAGCATATGCCAGTATTAACACTGAGCAATATAACCACATACCACTTCTTTACATTCATGTACTGATGACATAAGAAAAAAAAAACCAAACATATCATCAATTCATCTCAAGTTCAAGTGGTTTTATTGTCATTTTAGCCATATACAGTTGGTACAGTACACAGTGAAAAGAAATACCGTTCCTCTAGGACCATGGAGCTACACAAAACAACACACTAAACCACGAGACACAGAACTAATAAGATCCACAAACATTCTACATAAAGTGCACGTGCAGACGTGTGCTAACAACACAGGACAGTACAGTAACTACTAAAACAGGACAATAGGTACAGTAAGTGACAGTGTAGCGCCGAACAGTACACAGTTTTAGTGTGGAAGTGTCGGATATAACAGGTAGTGCAGAAGATAGGTGCCAAGGAGTAACAACATAATTTAAAAATGGTATAAATGTAAACATAACATGCTAAGACTGAGTATTCAGCAAATTAGCTTACACCAAATATGAACATAGCAGTTATAGTGGTAGCAGCCAGGTAAAGTGTATATAAAGTGTATATATCTGCTATACATCTGCTACATATAAAGATATAAAGATATCAGACTTGCTATTCATGTTAACCAGAATTTCTGGGAGTGTTTTAATGTCTTTAAAAAAAGTTTTTTTGTCCATGTCCTTTATTTTAGAATCTAATTGAACCCTGAGTAAGAGGCCTTTATTAATATTTATCTTCTTGGGACAAACCCAGGGGGCATGGGCAGTAGATGTGCTAAGGCTGATGTAATTGATACCTCAATAAATAAATCAAACAAATAAATCAATCAAACAAACAAACTAATAAATAAAAGGAGCATGTTTGCCTCGGTCTCCAGGGTTGGCGGTTCGAATCCCATCTCCGTCCTGTGTGCACAGAGTCGCAATTTCTCAGGGGTTTCCTCTGGGTACTCCAGTTTCCTCCCCCGTTCCAAAGACATGCATTGTAGAATGATTAGCATCTCTAAATTGTCTCTAGTGTGTGAATGTATGTCTGTGATTGTGCCCTCCAATGGCTTAGCACTCTGTCCGGGGTGTCCCCCACCTTGTGCCCCGAGTTCCCTCCAGGCCCCCCGTGACCCTGTGTAGGATAAGTGGAATGGAAAATAGATGACTTAATAAATAAAGGCAGTGTGATCTTGATATAGACCAGTGTGTGCTTGCTTTAAGGTGGCGTTTGTGTTTCAGACTTTACTTAGAATTTCAATCTGCATTAACCTAGTATATTATAGCTGTTCATTTGTGTAGGTTGCAATCACACATATTAGCTATGAGCCTGTGGCTTTTTAGTATCTACCTAGCAACACAGATGATATCATGTCACAAAAGAGAATTAAAAGGTGTTAAAAGCTTTGTTGAATTTAAACAGACAAATGTGACAGCCCTATAATATCACCTGAGTGCACATATGGTTGTGCACCTGAGTGCACATACAGTGCCCTTCACTAATATTGGCACCCTTGCTAAATATGAGCAAAGAAGGCTGTGAAAAATTGTCATTATTGTTTAACCTTTTTATCTTTTGTTCAACATATTCATAAAAATACTCTGCTCTTATGGATAGCAAACAATTGCAAATACAACACAGATTTATCCAAAAAATATCTGTCAAAAATAGGTGGGCAAAAATTATTGGCACCCTTTTAGTTAATACTTTGTGCTACCGCCCTTTGCCACGATAACAGCTCTGAGTCTTCTCCTATAATGCCTGATGAGGTTGGCGAATACAGGGCAAGGGATCTGAGACCATTCCTCCACACAGAATCTCTCTAAATTCTACACATTTCAAGGTCCACGCTGGTGGACTCTCCTCTTCAGTTCATCGCACAGGTTTTCTATGGATTTCAAGTCAGGGGACTGGCATGGCCATGGCAGGACCTTGATTTTGTGGTCAGTAAACCATTTTTGTGTTGATATTGATGTATGTTTTGGATCATTGTCCTGCTGGAAGATCCAACCACAGTGCGTTTTAAGCTTTCTGGCAGTGTCAGTCAGTTCTCATTTAATATCTGTAGATATTTGATCGAGTCCATGATGCCATGTATCCTAACAAAATGACCAGGTCCTCTGGCAGAAAAACAGCCCCAAAACATTAAAGAGCCACCACCATATTTAACTTTGGGCATGAGGTACTTTTCCATATGGCTACCTCTCTGTGTGTGCCAAAACCACCTCTAGTGTTTACTGCCCAAAAGCTTTATTTTGGTTTCATCTCACCATAGAACCCAATCCCATTTGAAGTTCCAGTAGTGTCTGGAAAACTGAAGATGCTTGAGTTTGTTTTCCGATGAGAGTAGAGGCTCTTTTTCTGGAAACCCTTCCAAATAACTTGCGGTGATGTAGGTGACTTCGGATTGTAGTTTTGGAGATTTTCTGACCCCAAGACGCAACTAACTTCCACAATTCTCCAGCTGTCATCCTTGTAAATTTTTGGCCACTCAAACCATACTCTTCACAGTGCGTTGAGACAATATAGACATATCCAATTCCAAGTTGATTCATAACATTTCCAGTTGACTGGAACTTCTTAATTATTGCCCTGATGGTGGAAGTGGCCATTTTCAATGCTTTTGTAATTTTCTTATAGTCACTTCCCATTTTGTGAAGCTAGACAACCTTTTGCCAAACAGCTATATTCCTTGGTCTTACCCATTGTTATGAATGACTAAGGGAATTTGGCCTCTGTGTTAACTCATATTTATTGTGAAATAGGAAGTCATGGTTTCCTGTTTAGAACTTGTGCAATACTAATATAATTAATGGAGGATGTGGGCATTTGTAAAAAGTTCTCTTGACTGTCAAGATAGAAAAAATCCAAACAAATGCTGTATTTATTTGCACGAACTGGCATGAGAAATGTTTCAAGTTTAAACATGCCGTCATTCATAAATCTACAAATAAATACAACTGCCTCCACAAATAACGGACACAGTGAACAAGCTTTTTAAAAATATATATATTTTTGCTGTCCAAACATGTTTGGAAACCAATTACTTATTTGAGAAATATGAAAATATCTTTGAGTCTTTAATTTATTTGTGCATGTCATTTTTTTGTGAATCACTTACAATATATTTGTGGACCTCTTTTTATTTTTATGGCGCTTATGTTATTTATTTGCAAATTATGCAACAAAAACATCAGTCATATACACCTCCTAATAATGATCACCCCAGCCTGGCAATATTTTGCTCTTCTTTAAGCAGGTCTAAATTGGATTTTCTAATACGCCTAATAAATAGAAACAGCCTATGCTGAATAAGAGGCAGCAATAATAATCATTTGATTAATAAATTCTAAAGCTTAATTATGCTCTGTGTGTACAATAGTTTGTTTGACTCTTACTGAGAGTTTCAAGCAGCTATCCAGGGAAGAATCATCATCACCATGTTTTATTGACTTTCTTCATTTCTCATCAGGGTTCTTAGGGGTGGACAAATCAGTATTACTGGTGTCTTCGCTATTACTATTTTCACAGTTGCCCAGTGGTCAAGAATTTTCACTAACCAGAGAAAGAAAACAAAATAACAACAACAAAAAATTTACTCCTTGTTGACTTTTGTTAAACAAAATTTGATTTGTAGCTATGTTTATTTCATTATTCTTAATGTGTCTTAATGTCTTAATGTAAAGTGTTTGGGAAAGACAGCTACTACTAAAACATATTTATATTTATGAAAAATATGTGAGCTGTTAAAGGCTGGGTCAGTATTCTGAAAAGTAGAGGCTGCTAAAAAAAAAATTTGAGTCTTCAGGAGGAAACAGACTGTGAAAAAAAATCTTATTGATTCCCATAATTCAGGCAACATAATACACACATACACAGTAACCAAGCATTTCACCATTTCACTTTCATTCCTTGCTGTAACTATCATTCCTTTAACTTATGTAACTTAATCTTAATGTTCTTAATGTGGAGTTTTGGCTGTGACGTACCTCTGTAACTATAACTATAGCAACTGCTACCAATTCCAAATCTTGTGCCTGCTACAATACATATACAGGCCAAGACCCGTGACCCGGATGACAACAGAAAATTTTTTACTATCCATATTAATTAGAGTGAATGCGGGGGGCATGGTGGCTTAGTGGTTAGCACGTTTGCATCGCACCTCCAGGGTTGGTGGCTCAAAATTGTCCATAGTGTGTGAATAGGTGTGTGAATGTGTGTTCAATTGTGCCCTGCGATAAGTTGGAACTCTGTCCAGGGTGTCCTTCGCCTTGTGCCCTGAGTTCCCTGGGATAGGCTCAAGGCTCCTCGCAACTCTGTGTAGTGTAAGCGATACAGAAAATGGAAAGTGTGCATGGATGACAGACCATCTTTTCCTAAGCAGGAAAACGCATGAAAGTGGAAATACTGAAAATAAAATCAAGTGCAAACCTGCCAACAAATCAGCTAATAAAGACACTTGTCAGACTTGAATAATATTTTAAATCTCATAGCCAAAACCTTGGCAATTTTTTTATCGAGGTCATAAACACAATGTGCTAAATTAGATATTGATATAGATACAGAAACTATCTCGCCATAAGTTTGTAGTGGCAAAGGCGTGGTCTAAATGGTGAGTCTTGGAGAAGGGGTGTGTAATTTCATGAATGAGTGTACACCTGCATGTGGGTGCGTGATTAACGATACTCTATTTATATACTGTGTGTGTCTTGCAATGAGGTGCTACATGCCAACCAGAGACAGCTCATGGTGGAGAGCAAAGTGACAGCATCCTGCTAAGCTTATGCGTGTATGTGTGTGTGTGTGGAGTTTTACATTTTTGTATCAGTTAAATCCAAAAATGATCACTCTATCTCATGCCTGCCTTCCACATTATCATTCTCTCCATGCCAATCAGAGTGTACAACATTACTACATTATGTTAGCTATCACTTTTTAACCTAGTCATTTAGCTTTCCAGGCAACCAAAACATGGGTCTGGGTGGCACACTGAAGCTTTTACTTCTCCTACAGGTGACTGTTTTCTGCTTGGAAAGTCAAACACAGGTTCTCTATAAGCCAGTTTTGTTTTGTTGTTTGTTTTTTTCGCTTTTTTGGAAGGGGTGGGAGGTAGGGGGTGAGTACTGTATAATTGTGGAGTTGTTGAATAAAGCTTATATACAGAGGGGGAAATAAGCATTGGATGTGTCAATATTTTTTTCAGTAAATATATTTCCAATGAAGCTATTCACATGAAATTTTCACTAGACATCAGTATTAACTCAAGAAATCCGGAAATAGAAAGAGTTCACAACATTAAAGTCCATAAATGAAGTTATGTGTAATAAAGTGGAATGACAGGAAAAAAGTATTGAACATGCTAATTGAAATTTATTTAATACTTAGTAGAGAAGCCTTTGTTTGTAGTGACAGCTTCAAGACACTTCCTCTATGAAGAAATTAATCGGCCGCAGTATTCAGGTGTGATTTTTGCCCTTTCTTCTAAACATATTGTCTTTAAATCTTGTTCAGTTGGATTTAAGTCAGGTGATTGACTGGGCCATTCTAACACTGATTTTTTTCTCTGAAACCAATTGAGAGTTTCCTTTGCTGTATGCTTTGGATGGTTGTTCTGCTGGAAGGTCCACCCATGTCTCATCTTCATTATGCTGGGGGATGTCAGCAGATTCGTCACAGGAATCTCCCAGTAAAGGGCTCCATTCATCGTTCCTTCAATTATATGAAGTCTGCCAGTACCATGCGAAGAAAAACAGCCCCACACCATGATGCTTCCACCTCCAAACTTCACTGTTAGTATAGTGTTTTTTAAGGTGATGTGCAGTGCCATTTCTTCTCCAACCATGGTGTGTAGTTTGACAGCCAAAAAGTTCAATTTTGCTCTCATCTGACCAGACTACATTCTCCCAGTATCTCATAGGCTTGTTCAAATTAGTTGCAGCAAACATTAAATGAGCTTCGACATGCCTTTTCTTTAGTAATGGAGTCTTGTGGCGTGCGTGTGAGCAGTGGAGTGCATTGCCAATGGTTTTCTCTGTGATGATGGGACCTGATGCCTCCAAATGTTTCTGGAGCTCTTTCTGAGTAGCCCTTGGCTCTTGGGCTACTCTTCTGACTATTCTTCTGACTCCCTGGTCAGAAATCTTGCAAGGAGCTCCTGTGCGTG
>JANDJT010000103.1:13754379-13764655 GCA_024331685.1 Stegophilus panzeri
TATAAATTATCTCTGAATCCCCAAAACAGTGGAAATTTCTAAGGGAATAATTTGGGCTGTGATGAATGCTCCAGGCTATTTACGCCGGACTCAGTGACTCGGTCTCCCATGGAGAGAAATGGAGGGAGACCAGAGAGAAGCATATGGCCCTCCAGGGACAAAAAGTGTGTGAGAGAGAGAGAGAGAGAGAGATGGCTTTAAAGAATGAGAGAGCATCAATCAGCATGGAGGGAGTGAGAAGAGGGATAGAAATGGAAGTATAAAGGGGTGTGTGTGTGTGTGTGTGCTGGTGCATCAGGCCGATGGTTGGATAGTGCTAAGCCGAGTAGTCAGGCTCCAGAACCCTGCTGATACACTTTCTGCTCCCCTATCCATCACTGCCCTAATCAGGCTCGTTTCAGAAGCTCTCTCGCTCTCTCTCTCTCTCTCTCTCTCTCTCTCACACACATACACACACACACACACACACACACATGTACACACAGAGACACACAACCTTATCACAGCAGGCCCTATGAAGAAAGGGAGAAAGGGTATATTCCGGGCTCTAGGTATTTGTGAAAAAGGACAGTGTGTAAGGGAGAATGAAAGATGGAGGAAGCTAGATTGCCAGTTCCATTGTTTTCCCATATAATAATAATAATAATAATAATAATAATAATTAATAAATAAATAAATAAATTGTATTTATATGGCACCTTTCTCAAACCCAAGGTCACTTTACATCAGGATAATAAAAAAAAATCTTAAGTAACACATAAAGAATCAGAAAAGTTACAGGACAGTTAACAGAATGAGATGAAGGATGAAGTGATGGAAAATATTATGTGAAATGGGCTGGAGCTACTCATTTACAATCAAGGAGTTATAACACTGAGTGAAGTGATGCGTTTTGAGTTGTGTTTTGAAGCAGAAAATGGAGGAGATTTCTCAAAGGCTCTGTGGAAGTGAATTCCATAACTTGGACGCAGCAACACTAATGGACCGACTGCCCATAATTGTTTTACAGTCACTGGATTAAATCAGTGTTTTTCCAGCTATATCTTCTTTAATTGCTTCATCCTGGCCAGGCTTGCTGTGGCTGTGCATCTGGAGCCAATCCCAGGAACACTTGGGCGTGAGGAGGGAATACACCCAAGCAGGAACGTCAGTCTATCACAGAGCACAGTGCATACACATATTCACAGCTAAGGGCAATTTGGTGTAGCCATTACACCTACCAGCATGTTTTTGTACAGTGGGAGGTAACTGGAAGAAACCCATGCAAACATGAGACGAACACGTGTTCCCGAGATTACGATCGAACCAGGGAGACTGGGTTACTACAATATGCTGTACTTGTGATTGTGAGCTTACATACAGGGTTTAGGTAGGTCATCTTTTGAGTTTTAATGACCTTTGGATTGTTTTTCTCACTCAGACCTGGCAATCCTCGTACGAAGAATAAGTGGGAAGAGACTTCAAGCGAGTCAACAGAGAGAATGAAAATTCCTGCAAGCAATTAGGTCTCATAAATAAATAAAACCTAATGAATCAATGAAAGACAAAACACAATGACACACTGCAGTTTCCTCAGAGGGTGAATAAAATCAAGCAACATGCTCGATAACTCAGCACCACCTGAAAAACTAATGAGAACACAATCTATAAGTATTCATGGGAACCGAAGGCTAAAGCCCATACTGTGACTTCTTCTCTATTGTACATCAATACAGCATTCATTTCAATCCTATTAGCACTGACGGCAAATTAGCATTCAGCTCTGTGTTCAAAGCGTTCATATCAATACAGCATTCATGCGTTTTCAATTTCAATATAGTATTTCTCCCTATTTCATACTGCTCAAATCAGAGAGTCTTGGAGTCTTATAGGAAAATTAAATATTGTGTCCTCGATTATGTACTGAGAACACAATAACAAGTGTAGCTAGTCTTGTTAGTGGATTCTTGCAACGAATAGTTGTACAGCATGTAACACACCAACCTACTTAGATCCACCTGACTTGCATATCAAAGCTGTCCCTCTGGGCACAAGCAAACGTCAAAAATAATTTCTGTTGTGTATGCGTTATCATTTTCATCATGCGCCTACACCAATCTTGGCAGCCCTGCAGTATTGCATTAACGGCGTCAATCTTTCATTCATACCCAAGAAAGAGAGAGAGAGAGAGTGAGAGAGAGAAAACTGTCCAGTTTTTCATGAAAGAAGATTCCAAAAAAAAAGAGAGAGATGTTTTTTTCTTGGCCTACATAACATGCTCCATTTCCTTCCCTCCCCAATGGCTACTAAGCACATGTGGGAGGAGCTAATGTAACAGCAGAGTGTATCAATCACTCCTCACCAACTAATCACTTTCCATCAAACAAGAGAAACAGGTGTTTATATGTGTTTAGATATCTGTAAATTAATTTGCTATCACACCAATATGTCCATGTCTCTCAGGATTGAAGTCTCCAGAAAGACACAGGTAATATTCTGGTTTGTACTAATACTTTGCCGAACACAAATCTCCAACTACTCCTCCCTCGTTGATCTTCCAGATGCTTTGGCAAGTATCTGACCCACTTCTGCAAAGAGTTGCTCCAGAGGCGAGTGCTACTCGATCACACTAATGACACAAGGCTCTAAGTGACCTACATGTGAGCTGTGGGCTGTGGCACACTGCCAGTGGTGCCTTTCAATAAAGCAAAGCGATGTTTTAAGCCAACATTTTAATCAAGTCCGCAGGGATATGCCTTCCAGTTCACATCTTACTTTTTTTTATGTCTTTATGTTTGGTACAGTGAAACCCTCAGGACAAAGTCTCAACATTCCTCTACTACCAAAGTTCTCGATTTAGACCTCTGGGACTCACTAGCAGTCCACATGTTTGTCCTTATATCCTTATGATTTGTCTAGTGTAACCATTTGAACTAGCAGACCTCAGGGATATGCCATTTATTCCAATTTATTATTCCATATTGTGTGCAGTGTAACCTTCAATGTAAATCATCACCTAGCTTGTACAAGTTCTCACTAGAACTCTGTCCCCAGGTTTCATCATTCCTCTATTAGCAAAGTTCTCAATTTAGACCTCTGGGACTCACAAGCAGTCCAAATGTTTGTCTTTAGGTTTTGTATAGTGTAAACTGTTTGAACCAACAATCTTAATCCAAACCCCAGGATTTGCCATTTATTTTACATTTTCTTCTTATGTTTTTAAGTTGTGTACAGTGTAACCCTCAATAAAAACCATCAGCTAGCTTCTACTAGTAGTACAAGTTCTTACTAGAACTATATCATTAGTACCAAAGTTCTCAATCCAGGTGTCAGGGAATACCATCCACCAATAGCTCCACAGATATTTGAAACAGTTTACTAATGAACAGAATGTATATCTCTTCCATTTCTATTTTTACATCAAGCCTTAACATTCATTTTTCTTCATTCGCGTTACACACATTTCAAATGAATGGACTTTTTATGTGTGCTGAATCTTTGTGTTTACACATTTCTTGCTTTATAAACTTGAAGTCTTGTTTAATGTGTTCAAGATTATACATGTTTATTCATTTCCAAGTAAACCTCAGCCAGGTCATGAGCCTCCTACAGCTCTCAATGTAACCTAGCAGCTAGAACAGAACAGGGTTCTTGAGTAGCACAACCAGCTAAGACACTGCTTCTCCAAATGTAGACCTGGGTTCTGTTGTTGTAAATTGGATTTGATGCCCAGTTATGAAAAGACTATGCACTACTGGGAGTTGAGCCAAATGGGACCCTAGGGGAATGTATGGTTTCCATGAAGGCTTTCAGTCAATCAGGTCATTGAATTACCTAGCGATAGTCAACAGGACTACACGAGTGGTCCAATTTTGAAGATATTTTACCATTTATAAAGGAGTGGGTGTGTCATTAGTTCAGTACTGATGACGCTCCCAAGTGACCAAGACTTTATCCAGTGCTTTCACTTACTTCTACTAAAATATGTTTTGCAATATATAACATAGGTAAGCTACAGTAGGTCAGGGGTGAACAACTCACACAACAGTATATATCCATAGAGCAAATATCTTTTGTGTTATACAAGAAGAGATTACCATGGCAAAATAACCAACATATTGGTGAACGACTTGCAGATTTTTTTGTCAAAGGCTCAAACCTGATGTGATACTTCAGAATCTTTGTTAGAAGAGGGTAATGAAATGGCTAAACAGGGCTCTCCTCTCCCTAGGAATTAAGTTAGTTTCCATTAGTCTGTATTAATACACTTACCTATCTATCATGCTAACTGTATTCTATTAAATTACACTAGCTAACACTTTTTAAACCAGTGAATTAGGTTTCTGGGCAACGAAAACATGTGACTGGTGAGCACACTGGCGTTTTCACCTGCCCAGTCCACATACGTAATCAGTATTCTTTGATTACCTGATTTGGAATTGGGTGGAGTGAACATATCTGCAATCAGTATAGGGGTCATTGCTTACTGGGTTGAGAATTGCTAGTTATTAATAACACCTCTAAAGAAACGTTGTGTAAGCCATCAGCATCTGAAAATCGGTGGTGGCAGGAAGTAATTGGAAGAATCCAATGATTGTGGAAACTACTCTTGCAGGCCAGAATCGTCCAGGTTGAAACTGGCACTGTGCAGTGGTTCTTAGTCCTTTATTATTTTCCCAGCACTAATCTGATCCAGATCATCAACTAATTCATTATGCAGATTCTGATGTGTTAGAGTAAAGGTAAACAAAACATGTTGTCCCCAGGACTAGAATCAGGAGCCAGTGGTATTCCAGGGAACCATTTATTTCTAGTAAGCAGCATTCTTATGTGAATATGTATGTTTTTGGACTCACTAGTGCAGGGCATGTCTGGCAGGTCTCCATCTGCTCTGTAGTAGCCGTTCCTGCAGACGCAAATGGTGGAGGCCTCAGATGTGGACCTGCTGTTGGGTGGACATTGCAAACAGAGCCCTGTGCCTTGCATGGACTTAAATGTACCAGGAGGACAAGCTGTGGGGAAAAAAAGAGAAAATGTAGTGTTAAATCATAACCAACCCAGCTGAAAATTGCTGGAAAAAATACTTTCACTCTCACCACTGAAAAACACATAAAGAGAAAGCTATGCTAAGAAAAATAACACAATAAAGCCATACTTTGCTATGTTGCGCTAGATCGTGAAACTAAGTCAATCATAGCCTCTACACTATAGCCTAATGGATGAAAGGAACATTTATTATTTAACCCTGAATAATCCTCCTTAGACACCATTTACGTCCAGTTCTCCAAAAGCTAGCCTAGAAATCAAAGCAGGACGGTATCATATGGATCCATAGAACCACAGCTGCTCTTGTTCGAGGTGTTTTTTATAGCATATCACAGCCACAATGGGCATAACTGAAAGAAGAAAAAAAAAAACAGACTTACAAGAAGACCCCAAACAGCGATTCATTTTCATGCAATACATGAATAACACCAGAGTGCACATACTATAGCTAGATGACCCAACAACATCATTAAATAAACCTTAAACAAAAACCATATCATTTTTATTGTTTAGAGCATGATATAAGCTTGATTTATGAGTCACAGCCAGTGTTGCTGTACGACTCACTGTAGGACGACTCATTTGGGACCGATTTGCCAAAAGCATATAAATCCATGTTTGAGATCAATTTCAGCTGAAATACTTCAGAAGTAAGAGACAATTAAATGAATTCTTTACTATCCCTTGTTAGAATAGACATGTCTGCTTTGTTGTGACTGCTAACCACATAGTTAGGCCAAAATGATGTAACACAATGCCACTATCTGTATCTGTATCTGTGTAGTATCCATATGTGTGTCTGGATTTAAACTCACTGTGAGTGTTGATTGAACCTGAAGGATTTTTTTTTTTTTTTTCTAATTACAAACTGTACTACTATGCCCCGGAAACACTGGAAAACATTGGTTGAGGGGTTGGGTGGTAGAAACAGCAGCACTGTCAGCATGGTCTGTTCCTCAACTACCGCTAAATCTCTCAAGTTTATAATTGAGCTTAACTAGAGATGTCAATGAGGCTTTTATTTATTTATTTATTTTGAATAACACTTGTGTACTTATTATTATTGTTTGTACCTAGAGTGATATTTTCTAACAAATTTACTTAGCCAAATTTAACCAGCTACAACCCAGGCAGTTATTAAAGATGAATGAGTAAATGTACATGTGGTCAATTGCTTGTCCTTCAAGCTTCATATCTGACCTCACATTCACACTCACATTGACATACAAACCTTGAGGTGAACCCAGTCATGATGCACCTTTAGTCTCAACCTGATGCCATGTGAACCATAAAATTTAGGCAAGACTTTGCTATCTGACTAGCACCGCAAGCAATCGTACATAAGCAGATACCATTCTATTCCATCCCTAGTAGGCAGACTCAAAGTACTGAGCCTATACAAGTGCAAACAGCGATAACAGATTGAACAGCTGATATGACTGAAACACAGGCTAAAGTGATAGCGGCCTCCATGGACCTTGCTGGAATAGATTCGAACACACGGATAGCTTTGCTCGTCAAAGTAAGATAAAAGGATAGACATTAAGGACTAAAGGTTTAAGAGGAAGAGAGATAGAAAAAAATAAAACTAAAAGACACACAAAGAGAGAGACAGAAAGTGTTTGTAATCGTTTAACTTGCTGCAGTGTGAGGAGCAACTGATTTAGCCAGGAAAGTGGTTTATTTCTTGTCTATATTTGCATATAATGATGAAACTGAAAATATAGATGTATTGCATTTAGGAAATTATAACAGCAGAACAATTTCATCTGGGTTATTAAAATAAATATTACCTCCTATCTGCAATGTGGCTCGAATTTAACTAATATTGGAGGTGAGGGAGAATTAGGTGTTCTCCACACAACCGCAAACAGCTGCACTCATATGGAACACTGGCTAATTAATGTGCTATTATGTTGGCAACAAACGACTGTCAAATCCTAATGTCTCCCCAAAATGAAATTTCAGCAATTACCTAGTGATACCGTACCAATATTGTGTATTATTGTGCCACTACTCATGCATATGAATCACTGCTCATTAATATGCATTACATGGCACACATGGGAGGGGCGTGTATGATTAATATGTTAATTATATCACTTGGCACATCCATTTGCACATTTGCACACAGAGATCGATTGAGAGAGATAGAGTATAAACAAAAAGCAAAATGAGTGACCGGAAAAAGATGGATCGCAGTCTAACATATCCAACACAGGGAAGGATGAAGGAGTACTGTTCGCATGTTTTAATAAGAGAGGACAGGAAAAGCTCATCGCTCTTTCTCAGTCCTGTTGGTGATGGAGAGTTCGTATGCCCTCCCCGAAAGCCTTTTGAGATTTAATTAAACATTTTATGCCTCATTAACACAAAAAGATATGCAGAGTTCTGAGGGCAGATCAAATTTTATTAGACAATTAAATATTTAACTGTCCTTTAGCCCCACTGTGCAGAATGCAACTCTATCAACTTCAAGAGCACAAGAAGGCTTTTATATACATCCATTTTCCAGCCTGGTGAACAAAGGAGCTTCAGAACATTATGTGCCATCAAGTACAATAGGCTTAAAAGGCAGGTGAGGAGATGACCTGGAAAAACAGAGCTAGTACTAACAGTAATTTCTTTCGGCAAAGGGGATAATGTAATTTAATTTTGTTATTTTCATTATTATTATATTTTTTAAAATTAATTTTGGTTTGGTTTCATTTGTTTGTTAAGACATTTCTGCAATTTGTGGTGCACTGTTTGTTTGGTTATTACAAATAAATTTACAATTTCATTACAGTGCAAATGTTTGAGCACCCGTCCTTCACAACCATAAATCACATCTGCAAACCATCTACTTTAGTCATCTATCAGCCTTTCTATCCTTTTAGGAATGTTTCCCACACTTCTCTGCAAAATGTTTTTATTTCAGAACGATTCTTAGACCCACCTGCAACCATTGCCTGACTGAACTTGCTACAAATGTGTTCAGTACATCTAATACAGTATATACATTTAGAAATTCTATTTATAAAGTCCTGACACCTGAATGCTTCAACTATATATAGCGAGAGAGCGAGAGACAGAGAACCTAATGCATATTACCCAGACCAGTCACTTTTCCTATGCACATCAAGGAAGGAAGTTCTAGTCATCGTAATAATACATTGCAATCAAATACAATCATGCAGTATATACAGAGATAGAAACTGAATGAAAAGTTAATAAAAGAGAAAAAAGGTCACTTACAAATACAAGCTACTCAAATTCTTCCAGTAGAAGAAGAAAAAAATGAAATGCATTAGCTGCAGTATTTAGGTATATCTTTTTATCTACTTAAAACTTTATATTTAATTATTTATTTATTTCATATTTAATTATTGAAACTGCTAGAATACACTATCAAAACAAGGTAGAAATATTTTTTTTCTCTGAATTCTTTGCTAATTAAAAGCTAGGCTAGCACATTCCTAAAATATCACATACTGTATAGTATATTATTATATGCCGTATATTGGTAGGCCTACAAGTACAGTATAACATAACATACAAGTGTAGTATAACATCTACGTCAGTTTCAGTTTTTATTTTGAACTGCAGTATGATATTAATTTTGGTAACACTTGAGTTGTGTTTAAGCGACTACCTACAGTAGACAAGTCTTTTGTAACATCATGACAGTAATCTATCTGACATTCTAACGTGTGTCAGCCAGGAAAGTGTCATAATGCAGCATTATGTTAACAAACATCTATCACTTGACTTATGTGTTGACATCTAAATGACAGTTTTTGTGACAGCTGACACATTGAATAAGTCTTTAAAAATATTTATTTAGGCTTAAAGTTGTCATTAAGGACTTATGTAGCCCTTTGAACACTTTTGTCATAAGGGGCTATGTTATTGCACCTTCATGTCCTATAAGGTAGGATTTACGTCCCTTCTTTGTCTACATTGTATGTTCAATCCATTATTTTCTCCACATTATCCCAGTGAAAGTGTACATGCACACTGCACTCTGCGCAAATATTAACCTCGGCTCCTTCTCAGGTTGACATGCAGACTGCCCACAGCGTTTGCCATCTGAGGTGTGTCTGTCTACAATGTGATTTCAAATATATAGTGTTTTTATTCTGATTACCTTGCTACCTATATGGGCGAGTTAACAACAGCAGATGTTATTTTAATCTTTTTAATGCAAGAGCGTTGAAAGTTTGGGAAACCTTCTGCTACACAATATTTCTTTAATTTTTTTTTTACTTTTACAATCCTGTAGATTGGAGGCTTACATTACAGAAAACCGAAGTACTGCTATAAATAACTCTTCATGCATGAAATTTAGGAGTAAAATATGACAGACATCCCGAGTCACAATTGGTCAGCACTACACTAATTTGCATAACATTGAATCTACCTCAGTGTTTTTCTAAGTGCTGTGAGACTGCGAGATCTCGTCACTCGCTATCCCACAATCCTTTGGTCATTTTTACTCCCAGTTAATGATGAACGGGTACAAAATATTGGATGGCCAATTCACAGTCAGTGTGCATTTACTGTAACTCAACACTGTGGAACTCATGGAGAGAAAAAGAAACAGCGAAACGGAAGTGAAAATAACAAGCGAAAATTTAGAGAAACATTTGGTTCGCAATGCTGCCCACTACACACACTACTCACACACTACACACAGAGATGACAGAATGTGTGGGCAGTGTGATGGGGGTTGACAGATAGCTCTTGACCCCGCCCAGCTGACGCTAATGCCACCTTCTGCTTCTTCAACATACACACGCATAGAAAAACACACACAACACACAGCAATGGATCCCCAAAATGCAACACTTTAACACCTTTTCCAGCCCACACAATAGAATAAAATATAACAGCTATGCAACAAGATAGACTGCTGGAAAATTAGCTATACATAAAGCCATGCTGCAGGAGAAGGACACCAGAACTGTACACATGATGCAGCAGATGATACATATGGTGGAAAGTAGATGTAAATTTTGTCAATATGGTTTGGTTTTGGCTGGAGTTAAATGGACATACTGGCCAAAAAGTGAAAATAAGTAAAACATAATGAGTTGCTAAGTTAAAGGTATTTGGACACCTGACCATCACACCCATATGTGACCATTTCATAACTATGGGCATTAACATGGATTTGGTCCCCTGTTTGATGTTACAGTATCTCACAAAAGTGAGTACACCCCTCACATTTTTGTAAATATTTGATTATATCTTTTCATGTGACAATACT
>JANDJT010000103.1:13764755-13779929 GCA_024331685.1 Stegophilus panzeri
GTTGTCACATGAAAAGATATAATGAAATATTTACAAAAATGTGAGGGGTGTACTCACTTTTGTGAGATACTGTATAATAGCGTCCAATATTCTGTCAATGCTTTCCAATAGATTTAGGACTATGGATGTGGGAATTTGCTCATTCAGCCACAAGAATGTTAGTGAGGTCTGGCACTAATGTCGAGTGAGTAGGTCTGGTACACGTTAGGCATTCCAATTCATCCCAAAGGTGTTCAGTGAGTTTGTGGTCAGGGCTATGTCCAGGCCACATCAACTTTGGCAAACTATGTCTTTATGGAGCTTGCATTGTGCACAGGGGCATTGTCATGCTGGAACAGGTTTGGGCTCCTTAGTTCCAGTGAAGGGAATTTGTAATGCTACAGCATACAAAGACATTCTATACAATTGTGTGCTTCAAACTTTGTGGCAACAATTTGCTAAAGGCCCACATATGGGTTTGATGGTCAGAGGTCTACAAACATTTAGCCTTAGAGTATCTTATTTGGAACTAATAATAAGTTATTAAGTCAAAATTATAAGTTACTAAGTCAACATAATGAGATGATATCTTGAAATAACAAGTTACTCATAAGATAATATATTGAAATAACAAGTTATTAAGTGAGAATAATGAAGTCAAAATAAGCAGACAACATCTTGAAATTACTGGTTAAGTCAAGAAAATAAGATTAATATCTTTAAATAATGAGTTACTAAATAAAATTAATGAGACAATATACTGAAATATTGAGTTACTAAGTCAAAGTAACAACATAGCACTTCAAAAAAAAAAAAAAAAATCACACCTTCCGGTTCAGGGTTTCTGTACTACATAGTCTATTACAGCAATGATGCAGAAGAAAGATTTTTGAAGCCAGAATTTTGAAGACCTTACAACATCACTAGGACACATATTAAAGAAAGCACTACAAATCTAGCTAGCATTAGTGTACTGATGTATTTATTAGCCCATAGCTCAATATCTACCAGCTATGACAAGTTTTTTGGTGGGAATTCTGGTGGGAATTCTCAATGGTTGTATATAGTATTTGCATATTGCATGTTGGGCATTGTAGTGGCACAGCACTGATGAGCTAAACTACAAATTGTGTCAAAACACTGAGGCTGGGATACACAGTACAAAGCAATACTATATAATGTCACAAATAATAAATTAAATGCTAGTTTTATGATGGAATGACTCAAACAAATACACGGGTGTATTAGATGGCAGTTCCTGGAGTGCCTCGAGAAGAGGTTTGAAAACACAATTTGACAGAAATATAGGCATGGTTTTGTATTAAAAAAAATGTAAATAAAGATACCACCCTACCAAAGTAGATTTCCAAGATGTGATGTTTAAGCTGTGAAAAAGTGATATAACTGGGGAAAATCAAAGACTGAAAATGTAGTGAGAATTTTTTTTTAACTGCCTCTACTAAAGGTCAATTCCTTAAGAGTCAAAAAGAAATCTCTTTATGAAATCTATTAAAAATGATTACTGGCCAATTCATCTGGCATGAAAGCTTTGGAGGTTGCATCTAACTGGAAAAAGGCAAAGCAGAAAAATTGTAATGAAGATTGTGATCATACAAAAGACTGGCAGAAAGGCAGAAAGTCTTATAACATGATTTGAGATTTTTGGTTCATAAAGGCACTGGAATGTTGTCAGACGATGTGCTGGCAAGAAGTATTTGTTTGAATATCTGCAAATTTTTACAAAAAATAGCCCAAAGTGCTCTGACATAGTTTAGGCTCCAATGATGCCTGCCAGTCAGCCAATGATGTATGGGATATGAAGAAAATCAATTGATTAGTGTATGTTGAGAAACGTAAAGAGACTTTGATTCACTGCACTCTATTTAGTCGATTAAGTGGTAAACCATTTCTTCCAGCATGATAATGACTTGCCCAAACATAGTGCAAACACGATTAAGACCTACTTGTTGCAGAAGTCAAATGGAGCAATTACACACTCCGTATTAACACATTATCACAGCATTAAGTCAGAATGAACAGAACTGCTGTGTGAGATCACTTGGGCAGAAAAGAAAAGCCAAGGTCAAAGTGCACCTGCCTTTAATAAAGCACTAATTTAGAATCCCATTCAAATCCTAGCAGATGTGCCAACACCTCCGGTTTAGTTGTAATATTTATGATTTTGATCCTCTGCTACAGTGATATGGGGGACACGTGAAAGCTACACTTTTTTCTTTGCTTTCTAACCTAAACCAGCAGTCTGACTAAACATGGATCAAATTTATCTGGTGTAAAAGACCATACAAGGTTGGGGAAAAGAATGCAAGATGTGAAACACAAGCATTTCCCCAAGGTAAATTTTGTGCATCTGTGCGAGACCTGTGTATCAAAAAGGTAGACTTTGACCTGCCTAAATTCGCTACCTAACATTACTCTCCATATTCACCTACCATCATGACTGCCTGTAATCGGCATCAATTGGAATCACCTGCGAGTGTTGTGAACATACAGTATGGCAGTGTCCCAGTCAGAGCCAACATATGCTGCATCCTAATACGCCTACTTATACTATGTGCTAAAAGTAACTCTTTTTCTGAAGAAAAAGTACATACTTTTGAGTGCTTAGCAAAAGAGTACTGCAAGTACTGGCACATACTAACATGTCATGTAACGGAAGAGAACGTTGTTGTCTAGTTACGTGCACTGTCACTGACTGTCAACAAACTCCTCGTTGCATTTCAGCTTTTCTTCATTCATTAGTCCTTATATAATTCCATCCATCCATTTTCCATACTGCTTATCCTACACAGGGTTGCAGGTAGCCTGGAGACTATCCCATGGGACTCTGGGCACAAGGCAGGGGACACCCTGGACAGGGTGCCAACCCATTGCAGGGCACAATCGCACACACACACACCCATTCACACACCCATTCACACACTACGGACAATTTAGAGATTGGCCTACAATGCATGTCTTTGGACTGGGGGAGGAAACCGGAGTACCCAGAGGAAACCCCCGAAGCACTGGGAGAACATGCAAACTCGGCGCACGCAGGGCGAATATGGGAATCATATCTGGACTCCAGAGCTAATATGGACTTGTGTTAATTTTGTAACAATTGTACATAGCAAGCTTATACACACAGCAATGTTGGCACCACTGTCTGAGTGACCAGTTAATAAGTTCCACAAAGATTTAGATTTCCATAGGGTTGTCCCATTTGTGATAGCAGCACTAAAACTTCTGAACACTTGGCTGTACTGTAAGTCTGGTTCCAACAACTTTCACTAACGGCAACATCAATCTCAGTCCATAAGAGCTAGGAACAGCAAAAATACTGCTTCATAACCATAAACTCCGTAAAGTGTCTTAGTAAGGTGCTGAGCCACTACAAACCACCTAAACGGATTCAGCAGCAGAGATTCAACAAGAGATTTAGCCTCAGTTGGTGTTTAGATGATGGTGATGGAGAGAGAGGTCCAAAACATCACTCCAAAATGTCACAACTGGTTTTTCCTTTAATTTGTCACCCGTCTGTATATACACACATTTTTTTTCTAGTCAAAATATAAGAAAATAGGAAATTGAACAGGGCCCGACGCATAAAGATGAGTCTATACAGCTGAGGGGACAGCACTTTATTGGAGAGTATTAACATTGCAGTGGGTGAAAAGATGCTACACACACAAAAGAAAATCAAATTGTACGTGCATACAATGTGCTTACATATAGCTTTTTCTTTCTCCCTCTCTGACTTCCCTTTGCTTTTTCTTTCTTACATAAAGGTCAGAGTTAAAATTCAATTCAATTCTCTCTCTCTCTCTCTCTCTCTCTCTCACACACACACACACACACACACACACACACACACACACACAGACACACACGTTGAGTGACTGTGTGTATGTGCATATTTAATAATCTGCCCTGGGGTTGATGTTTACAGTGTGAGATGTGTTTAAGTGGACAGAATCTGCAGCTGATTCAGCAAATACACAAGTAGCCCAAAGCCACTGCACACACACACACACACACACACACACACACACACACACTAGTTCCTCTGACCCTGCTAAATGCAATTCCAATATTCACATTTCATGCCAATTGTTTCTGGCTTGTTCCAACCAGCCTGCAATTAATTCACTTTCACTCCTTGCCACATCTCTCACACACACACACACACACACACACACACACACACACACACATGTACTGAGGTTGACATGGCCAAGGGGGAAGAGAGCAGACAAGAAAGAGAGGGAAAAAAAATCAAAAGGCAAATTAGAATTTATAACAGGACTAGGCGCTGCTGGCCTGGCTTTTTAATTCATCAGAAAGCACTGGCAACTTTTATGCACTTATTTATTTATTTATTTGTGCTGATTGAGCTCGCGCCTTATGAGCGTGAAGCTTCTGCATCAAATAAGTTAATTAGCTCGGCTGCCTTCCTCCGTCAGAGGGGAGGGAGAGCAGAGATCCGTGAGGCGCTCAGCCGCAAACCTCAGAGGCCTTGAAGAAGGAAAAAGAAAGGGAGGGGGGCAGGTTTTGGCGGACAGCCCGATGCATTCGCTGATTCAGAGGAGCAGAGGCGTTCTCTATTCCTCTAAAGAGCAATACGGCTATTCTGAAAGAGATGAAAGAAAGTGTTTCCTCCAAGCTTAAATTTACTAAACCAGAACCAGAAGAGAAATGCTTAGCCTTGTGAGTGTGTGTGTGTGTGTGTGTTATTTCTGAAAAAAATTTAAAAGTAAGAGTTTTCTGAAAATAAAAAATGTCATCATGACAATTTTGAGTAATTAAAGCACAGTTGGGCACAAAGTATTCGGAAAGTGCTGATGCAGTGTAGTTAAAAAAAAAAAAAAGAAGAAAAAAAAAGAGTGAGATGTCAAGCTGGAGCTTTCCTCATCAACATGGCCAGAAAACACATCCATCCATCCATCTTCTACCGCTTACTCCTTTTCAGGGTCACAGGGAACCTGGAGCCTATCCCAGGGAGCATCAGGCACAAGGTACCCTAGACCCTAGAGAGCGTGCCAGTCCATCGCAGGGCACAATCACATACACACTCACACACCCATTCATACACTACGGACACGCCAATCAGCCTACCATGCATTTCTTTGGACTGGGGGAGGAAACCACCGCAGCACGGGGAGAACATGAAAACTCCGCATACACATGGCCCCATCAGGACTCGTACCCCGGACGTGTGAGGCAAACGTGCTAACCACTAAGCCACCGTGCGCTCCCAGAAAACACATCCTCATATATAACTATATTTTATGTACAGTATATCGAGAACTTAATAATAATAATAATAATAATAATTATTATTATTATTATTATTATTATTATTATGCTATAAGCAGTGCTAAGAGCCCACAGACCAGCAGGGGGCCCCATGACTTTTCAAATAGATATGCAAATAAAGACAATTTATTATCATTTGGCAGACAAGTTTATGTATCAGGCAGTTGCAGGGTGGCTCCTTGTGCTGTGAAAAGAATAGAAACTGCAATTTACTAACTAAATTAGATAAGGTATCGTCAGAGATCATGAAGCGTTCATATCTACAGTATCTGAGGCGGAAAAAGGAAAGGAAAAAAAAGAATGGACGCAAAATCACTGGTAAGTGATAATAATTAATTGGATTTAGTCTATTTGTCCACTTTCTGGTTTCCACTAATTCAAAAGTTTAGTGGTTATCTATCTAGCTAGCTAGTATCTGGAGTAAGAAATGTTAGGCTAATACACGGCAAGTTGCTAGCTTGTTACTACTAGCTAGGAAAACAGTAGTGTGTTGACTCATCCAGATTATGAAGTATTAATTCTGTTCATTCTTACATGCATAAAACAAATTAAAATAATAATTAAAAAAAAAAAAGATTGGTGTGGGTAGCGGGCCCCTACATGTTCAGACACATCTATATAGAGTAATTTAATTATATATAGATCTATGACTACTAGGGAAAACTTTTTTTTGCCTTGTACAGTATACAGAATAGCAGCCCTTATTTGTCAAATACATTACAGCACAGTGAATTTTAATTTTTTTCACATATCCTAGCTTGTTAGGAAGCTGGGGTCAGAGCACAGGGCCAGCCATGATACAATGCCCCTGGAGCACCGAGGGTTAAGGGCCTTGCTCAGGGGCCAAACAGTGGCAGCTTGACAGTGCTGGGGCTTGAACCCCTGATCTTCTGATCAGTAACCCAGAGCCTTAACCCTATAACCCCAAGTTGCTCCCGATGGCAAGTTAGCGCCTTGCATGGCAGCTACTATTGGTGTGTGAGTGTGTTTGTGAATGGGTGAATGAGACACAGTGTAAAACGCTTTGGATAAAAGCGCTATATAAGTGCAGACCATACAACCGGGTGTGTCATTGCCAACACATACAACCAAGCTATGTTCATGTTGCCATAACTCTTCAATCGTTTCCGCTATAAAAATAATTCAAATTGCTCTAAAAGTAGACAACCAGCGCTTTTCGGCAATATACGATGTTATTACAGTAATATCGTGATTTTGTTACCAATTCCGTAATTACTTCACACGGCTTGCAGGAAGAGCGAAAGGAGGGAATCGAAAGGAGATATACAGAGAGCACCAGATTAAAATGTTCAGAAACTGCTTCAGAGAGCACCACATTTGAGTAACTGGAGTGAATGTTGCAAAAATGCCTGGAGAACTGGGGTATAAAAAAAAAATTGTGAAACCCAGTGTCACAAAAGCAACAAAAGTATCACAAAGAATATGCCATCCCTCCACCAAGAGTTCAAGAGCACAGTTATTTTCTGTTTTCTTGGGCTCTGGGCCACGGACAGCTGTTGCCTTATCGGGATTCAAACTCGCAATCTCACGCCGACAGAAATTTGTTTGTTCATTTTAATTTTCCATTCATTCATTCATTAATTAATTAAAATTTCCCATCATTTTTGGATGTTTATCAGAATTCAGCCACAACGACACCTCATGGGCCCAAGATATAATTATATCTGACCTTGTATTGAATCTTACCCATTATATACTATAACTTGACACAATTCATAACCTTGCCTTATATATATATATATATATAATTTTCATTTTGCATTGTTTATTGCAAATAGGTGTCACAAAGGCATACCATTTTTCTACAGAATCTCCATTTCATTCAATGTAAGCACTTAATGAATGTCTGGATTTCTCTAGAAAAAAAAAAGAATCAATTCTATTTTATGTCTTACTTTTAAGATATTCATTCAACTCACCTTCATACATACAAATCACTATCGATGCATTTACAGTATAAATATCCCAAGTATACACCCTAAAATGATCAACGTTTTTACTAAAGCTAGCCTGCAGCTGTGTTTGTGTACGTGTATGTGTGTGTTTGCTTGCTTGCACCTGTTCTCAGGTTGGAGCTATAACTTCTGAGCATGTCTGGGATGTGTGTATGGATATTCATAGGCACATTGCGCTGTAAAACAAATCACACAGAGGCCATCTGGCCTTTTACTCTCCCACTGGGCTTTTTTCATAAAGAGAGTACAAATATTTACTGCACACACACACACACACACACACACAACTTCAAAGCTGCAGGTTGTGCAGCCCTAAGAGCCCGAAGGACACACATTGTTCACACTTTCAATCAAACACACTCACAATGCACGTTCTACTGCACGCACACGCACACACACACACACAAAGCAAAGCAAAGCAAAGCAAACTTTACTGAGGGCTATATTCTCAGTATGAACAACTCAGAGTGAAAGTTTGACCTCAGTAACTGAATTTTTATCATCAACTCTCTGAGTGATATTACTGAAAATAAGGCAATCTGTCTTTATTTATAAAATTAAGTTCATTTTATATAATTAATTTAATAAATCAAGTGTTTACTCTCCAGAGTATCCTTATACACGAGAAAAACACCATATGGGTCTTTTGACCCATAAATGAATTGAAGAGGCCTCTAGAAAGTGAAAGTCACTCTAGCCTCATCTATCATGTAGAGTGAAACTATACACATACACACACAGGTCAAAGGTCATGATCCCATTTGAACCTAAAGCTTATTCGCTTTGGGGTGACAAGGACAGCCAACCTGTGTCACCGTTTTACACGTGAGGCTGCCTCCGTGCATGTGTGTGTGTGTGTGTGTTTTCTAATAGTTATCTGTTTACTCTCTTGACAGGGGCATATAAAGTTGGCCAGATGACACTGAGTTTACTTCAGAACATAAGCTGTGTGTGTCCACTTGTCTCTATCATTTTGTGTGCTATTTGTGTTAATTTATCTCTGTTTGTACGCATTATACAATTCAGTGTGAGTGTCAATGTATGTGTGTGTTGTGGGCTGCCCTGCAAGTATTTATTTTCCCTCCTAAATGGAAACATGGTGCCTGAAGACACTAAACACACAGTAAACAGAGAGGCTTCGCAGAAATGTTATGGATGTCAGAATGTATCAACCAACTTCAGTGGTTGGGTGGGTGTGTACACATATGCATGTGTGAGTTGTATGAGGTCTGTTTATTCCGTCATCCTCTATCTATCTCTCCTATAAAAATCAAACGTCTAAAATCTCAAGTTTTTGTTTTTTTTTGTCAGTGTCTATCCTTTTATTCTCTCTCTCTTATTCTCTTCCCCCAAAAATCACTAAGGTCATTAATCATTCCTCCATTTTCTTCATGTCGGGATCCATTTATCCTCATGACCAGAAAAAGAAAAAAGAGAGAGAGAGACTAATGAGATCTTTTGTCTCTCCCCCTTGCAGTTTAGCTACAGTATAACAGGTGGGATTTCAAATATATGTCAAATATACTTCCCTGCTTACATAAAATGTGAAAGCTAATATCACACTAATGTCACTGCTACACACAGACGTCTGTCAAATGCAGTCTGCTCCCTCAAGGCAAGACTCTTAGCAGGAAAAAAATTAAATAATGGAGGAAAAATTATAATTATTCTGAGTTGCCAACTTATTGTTAGACTGAATAAAGTGGTATATATGATATATATATATTAGAAATATTTTTGTTGTTAACTTTTTGTTCTTTCTATACACTTTTTTCTATACTTTTTATGCAGCGTGTCATATATCAAGAAGGAACTCTGGACTTCAGTTCCCATCAGCCACTGCACTGTACTACATCAATGGCACATGACCACCTGCACCTGAATCACGTTTCTGTTAACGAGCATGCTTATATATAGCCAGTTTGGACTGCTTCTTTGTCTTATGTTTGTCTTAGACTACTGTTGTCCATGTTACCGTGTTTTGGTCCTGTTAGTTTATGTTTAGTCCTTGCCACAGTGTTTTGCATTAGTCATAGTATCTTTTGTGCTTTGTTGGTTTATATAATAAAATGTTTAAAATCTGTGATTGCTTCCGCATCTACCTTTGAAACGTGACAGAACGCAAGACCTACAATGGAAGCAGCAGATCGCCATGAAATACTTGGGTTTCACTCTACCACCTATGTTTGCGGAGGACTACGCCATGCCAACAGGAGGAGGAGTCAGGGTACAAGTGGGAGTCTGTGGTCTGGGCTAGTACCGTCTTCCACCCTCCCTCCCCTATAATGGATCTAGTCAGCAAACGGAGTCAGCGGAGAACAAAAGTCAGCCTCCCTGCTCGTCTGAGGATGCCGGTCAGCTTTTCGGTTCAGCTGAGGACGTCGCTCAGTCACCCAGGTTGGCTGAAGACGTTGCTCCGTGTCTGGGAAATTTGGAGGCCAAGTCAACACCTCAAACCCTTTGTCATGTTTCTCAAACCGTTCCTGAACAGTTTTTGCAGTGTGGCAGGGCACATTATCCTGCTGAAAGAGGCCACTGCCATTAGGGAATACTGCTGCCATGATGAGGTGTACTTGGTCTGCAGCAGTGTTTAGGTAGGTGATACGTGTCAAAGTAATATCCACATGAATGCCAGGACCCAAGGTTTCCCAGCAGAATATTGCCCAGAGCATCACACTGCCTCTGCCGGCTTGCCTTCTTCCCATAGTGCATCCTGTTCCTCAGGAAAGCGACGCACACACACCCGTGTCCACATGATGTAAAAGAAAACGTGATTCATCACACCAGGTCACCTTCTTCTTCTATTGCTTCATGGTCCAGTTATGATTCTCACGTGCCCATTGTAGGCACTTTCGGCTGCTGCGCAGCCCCATAGGCAGCAAGCTGCGATGCACTGTGTGTTCTGACACCTTTCTATCATAGCCAGCATTAACTTTTTCAGCAGATTGTGCTACAGTAGCTCTTCTGTGTCATCAACCAGACGGACTAGCCTTTGCTCACACATACATCACTGAGCCTTGGGCGCCCATGACCTTGTCACCAGTTCACCAGTTGTAGTTTCTTGGACCACTTTTAGTAGTTACTAACCACTGCATGCTGGGAACACCCCAGTAGACCTGCCATTTTGGAGATGCTCTGACCCAGTCTAGCCATCACAATTTGGCCCTTGCCAAAGTCGTTCAGATCCTTACACTTACCCATTTTTCCTGCTTCTAACACATCAATTTTGAGAACTGACTGTTCACTTGCTGCCTAATATATCCCACCCCTTAACAGGTGCCACTGTAACAAGATAATCCAAGTTTTTCATTCACTTTTCATTGGTTTTTATTGTTATGGCTGATCAGTGTATATAAGCTTACTGGACATCCCATTCTGAAACCATGGGCATTATTATGGAGTTGACCCCTTCTTTTGCAGCTATAACAGCCTGCACAATTCTTCTACAAGACTTTGGAGTGTGTCTGTGAGAATTTGTGCTCATTCAGTCAAATGAGCATTTGTGAGGTCAGCCACTGATGTTGGATGAGAAGGCCTGGCTCGCAATCGATGTTCCAATTCCTCCAAAAGGTGTTCAGTGGGGTTGAGATCAGGGCTCTGTGAAGGTCGCTAGAGTACCTCCACACCAAACTCTTTAAACCATGTCTTTATGGATCTCAATTTGTGCACAAGGTGGACAAGCTACCAATGCACAGTACTTGTGCTAATGTTGCTTCCAGAGGCAGTTTAGAAATCTGTAGTGAGTGACGCAACAGAGGATAGGCGAACTCTATGTGCTACATGCTTCAGCACTCAGCAGCCCTGCTCTGCGAGTTTGCGTGGTCTACCACTTCGTGGCTGAGCTGTTATTGCTCCTAGACACTTCCATTTCATGATAATAGTACTTACGGTTGACTGTGGCAGATCTACCAGGGCAGAAATTTCATGAACTGGCTTGTGGCAAAGGTGGCATCCTATGACAGTGTCACATTTAAAGTCACTGAGCTCTTCAGTACAACCAATTCTACTTCTAATGTTTGTCTATGCATATTGCATTGCTATGTGCTTGATTTTGTGCACCTGTTAGCAATTGTTGTGGCTGAAACACTGACCTCAATAATTAGGAGGAATGATCACATATGTTTGGCCATATAGTCTATAGTCTTAAATTCAGATTATTAAATATATGAACAGACGAGAAAGCTTCCTGTTTATGCTTTTTGCATATAAGGATTTTGTACGCTGTTACTTACCACACCGCCCTGATGGTAACTTTTATTCCTGGTGTTAAATCTTGTGGAACAAACTCACAGTGGCAGCTCTTATTGTCATCAACAATGTCCTCTCCAGGTAGGCTGGCTTCTACAAAAAAGACAATATGAAAACAGGGGACTCTGGTATTAGTAAACAAAGCCCTAAATCTCCCTCGTCTTAAGCTCGTTTTCTCTAGGATGGCACCAAGCAGAGACCAGCCACAGCCATTAACTTGCACAGCTCAGTAAGACAGTGTACAGTTGAATATTGATTAGGTCAGGGCAGGTTAATGGGCAGTGTGAGCTCATCTCATTGGCCAGGTGATATCACAGCGGCCCAATGCACAAGGAGAGGGTAGGGATAGCCAGGATTTAGAGACTAGGATTTAACCAAAACTACTGTAGCCCAGAAGAATATGAACCAGCAAATATATCAAAGTGCAAATTAGAGCTGAACACTCTACCTCCATGAGAGCTTGAGATATAGCGACTCTGCAAAAATATTTGGTAAAATAAGCGATATCCGATAATCATATATATTAAGAGCTATTTGATAATTCATTTTGCAGAGTAGCTGTAAGTCAATGCCATTGCTTCAGTTAATGGTAGGCAATGTAAAGGGAATTATAAGGCACTGAACAAGAGTAAAGAGTGTTTATGCTCTTAAAAGTGAAAGACTTTAATAATGTATTTGACTGAACTGTTATCTTGAGTTCAATCTACATGGGTCCCCTTTACTGACTTTATATTTCCTTGACATTTCCAGTTCAGTGAAGCTTTGATAAATATGTTTTAACACCAATTATATTTTTTTCAATATCTCCTGGTTGATTATTATGCTGGAGCAGTAATTCTAGGTTACAGTATTTGTCAACTGTGGTCCCATTTGTCTCCATAGTTCATCCGGCATTGGAGTAACTATAGTACTAATCGTGCTTACTATACCAGCTAAATCACAGAGCCTAACAAAAATTGTACAGCTCCAACCTCTCAGGTGATTTATGAAGGGCTACAATAGATTTTGGACAAATATGGAGCTGTTACAGTGCTCTGTGATGCCAGCTGGAAGGCCCCATCAAATGGTAAGTTGCAAGGGCTTCAGAAACTAATCAGCTTTTTTCACATGCAGGTAACAGCACAGCATTGCCAATTGGCTGAGGCTGTTCATTTGGAATCATGGTATGAATGAAATGACTCAAGAACAGAAACATGCACCCTTGTTGGTTATCCTGTTTCTAGGGTTCTTAAAAGAGCTTGCTATAGTGGCCACAACCATGTGATTATTGTCTTACTGATCAACCCTTCAATTGCTGCAAACATTGGAGAAGAAAGATGACAATATGTTGGTTAAAATGTGGCTGCCAAGAAATTATATGACAAGGCCATTTAAAATTTAATGGCTAAAGAACACGAACACAAATAAAACAATAACAAAAAACTGAGGATTTTTTAAAAACTACATGAAAAATGTAAGGGTAATGTTTAAGAGTAAATGCAGGGCTGGTCTTGCCTTATAGGATAGGTTCCCAACCCTGGTCCTCGTTACTTCTCCTTGTAGTGTTTTTCCTGCTTTAAAATATCCATTTAAACTAATCTGCTTATTAACACACTGAGCAGATATGTGTATGTTAGAGCAGAGAAAACACTAAAAATTGCAAAACAGTTGGTACTACAGGACCAGTGTTGGGGAAATGTGCCTTATTGGAATTAAATAAAATGTACATGCACCCAATAAAGAAAGAGAATAGAACATAAAGATAGGTGTTGTCTTTTTAAACTTAATAAAAAATATACCAGAATAGTATTGCCATTCAAGAAGACATGATTTCCTCCAGAAACTCAAAGATATGAAACATTGCTATTTGTTACCTAATTGTGCATATAACTGCCTAAAATTATGATAAAAAACTAGAATTTTATGCTGTTGATTTGTCATATCTTACATACATATTTTTTAATAAATAGAAATTATAAAAGAGGACAATGGCATACTTCTTAAATGTAATACTAATATATATATATATTTTTATAGTTTATTACTATAACGAAATTGAAATGCAGCCACACATGACATTGTGGTTGCATGATGAATGTTGTTCACACGTTAGCAGTTAACTGAGAGTTAACTATTGCTCAATTTATTCCCAATTTTATTTCCAGTGTTATATTACTAAGACATACATGACTTCATTAGAACTGCCATTAATTACTATACATACGCTATGTATGTACTGTATCAGTATGGGAGGAGACATTATCTAAGATATTATCACTAATATCTTATTAAACAAACCCTGAAAATGGGAGATTTGACAGACCTGAATATAATCAATCAAAATCAAAAGAGTAGAATTAAAAAATTAAATTTACATTCCCATTAAACTTAATAGCACATACAAGGAAATGCACTATATGTCACTATATGTTATTATATATTTTTTTCCTTCTCAAATCAAGCACCTCCAAGGAAATTTTAAATTAAAATAATGTAATTAAAAAACAAAAAAAAAACAAAGAAACCTAAACCTTTAATCAAAAGCATAGTAAGCAAGTGTTTCCTTGTGTAAGGAAGCCCAAGAACAAGAAATAGTCCATTTGTGTAAAAGTCTGCAATATTAAAGTACTGAATGCTGCGTCAGGATACAATTTTAGAAGCATGAAAATTTTAGACCTAGAACAATCAATTTCAGTAGAGCATACATTTCTAAATGTATTCTTACCAAGTTTTCCAGAAAAAAATCCAAAACAAAACAATATTTATTAAAGTTGGTCTATTTTTGCCTTCTATTTCACAAACTCCAGGTAGCTAAACAGCAAAGTGGTATTCAAAATACTAACAATTTAATAAATATACTGTAAAAGTGAGCCATGCCCACTGTTTACATTCTGTAATGCCCAATTTTGCACCTCTACAACATGTCACAAGCATGTCTATAATTCAGTTGTAAGCAGGTGCTATGTTGTAACCAAATCACATGCTAAGTTTATGCATATATTTTGTGAAATAAAAGTTGCAAAAAAAAAAAAAAAAAAAAAACAGAATTCAAAAGTAAATAACATCAGTATATCTACCAACAGGAAGTTATAATTAAAATTAGTTTGATTTTGAATAGTGTTGCTTTAAAGGGTAGAAGTTGTACAGGGCCCAGACCCGTCTGGTTTGCCTGACCTGGAGAGCTCTTCTGCCTCAAATCTTCTGCCTGCATCTCAATCAGCACTTTAGCATCAGCATCGAACAGAGAAATGAAAAGGACAGCATCAGGATCCATATTCATTAAAAAACAACGGGGGAAAAATCAGCACACATGGATTACAAATAGGCTGCACTTTACACAATATGCGTTTGTGAGAGCCCCTATAGTTATGTTTCACTAGAAATTAGTAATAATTTAAAATTTGTTTAAATGTTTATTTACACTTGGATTTCTAATACTTAGTAAGTTGTAAATAAAATTCTATTTTTAGGGCTTCTCGAAATTGCACTTTGTAAAAAGTGTGACCAGAAAGCAAGCTTGAACGCACTTTTTCAAAAATGTTGCAGTAACACACAAACTCTGGTGCAGCCATAATAGCTGTAATTTCTATGCAACATAAAGGACTTGATAAAGATGGGTAAGGTAGCAACTATAATCAATTTGCTTAATTTCCAGTTCCAGAGTTTCTGTGCTTCC